>JAWDGP010002624.1:242500-405000 GCA_033675545.1 Elysia crispata | reverse complement strand
GTAAGTTATTGACGAAAAACTAGTGCATCAAATCAAAACATGATCCGCTCCACTTATAACCCAAAATGTACTTATTTCATTAGTAAGAAAAGGGTTATCATACTTCACACAACAACTGAGCTTAAGCCTTATGACCGACAAGTTTCCAGGATAATCTTATGCGGAGGTGGTGATTTCCCTCAGGCATTTCTCTCTTAATTACTTTATCTGAGTCTTTCAGCCTCTTTGTCTCTGTCTGTGTGTGTTTGTTTCTCTCTCTCTCTCTCTCTCTCTCTCTCTCTCTCTCTCTCTCTCTCTCTCTCTCTCTCTCTCTCTCTCTCTCTCTCTCTCTCTTTCTCTTTCCTCTCTCATTCTCTTTACCTCGCTCAGTCTCTTTTTTTCCTTTTGCTCTCCATTTGTCGGTCTGTCTATCCGTGGGTTTGCTGACTCCCTGTCTGGCTCTGATTCTATCCAGATTATATTATACAATTTCTAAGTAATAACTTTGAATCCATTTTTATCATTTATGTGGAGAGATTGTGCCCATACCTTTTACATACTTCTAGAGGGATGGGTAGCATAGAACGTTTATTATCTTCAGGTTACACTCCGGTGTTCACTTTTCTTACTTATTTTCCACAGTGTCGTTTCTGTGTTGTTGTTTTTTTGTTTTTTTTTAATAAAGTGGATATCAATGGTTTTGTAGGTTGCGTATAGATAAAGTGCCATGATTTTAAGGTTCACGTTGATAACAATTTCATATATACTTTATATTTACATAATTCCACTAATACCTGCAAAGTATGCAGGACATAACCCAAACAATTTATAGAGTTCAAGTGGAGCGAGAGAGAGAGAGAGAGAGAGAGAGAGAGAGAGAGAGAGAGAGAGAGAGAGAGAGAGAGAGAGACAGAGAGAGACAGAAAGAAAGAGAGAGAGAGAGAGAGAGAGAGAGAGAGAGAGAGAGAGAGAGAGACAGAGAGAGACAGAGAGAGAGAGAGAGAGAGAGAGAGAGAGAGAGAGAGAGAGAGAGAGAGAGAGAGAGAGAGAGAGACAGACAGACAGACAGACAGACAGAGCGACAGACAGACAGACAAACAGGCAGAGAGAAAGATAGACAGACAGGCAAAGACAAAAAGAGAGAGAGGGGCAAACAGACAGACAGACAGACAGGACAGGTAGATAGATGCATGATGTGATTGAACGAAACGAAAAGCCTAAGTCTCAGGATCAATTCGAACTGAAAAAAAAAAAAGTAGAAATCGGACCATATGTTCACGAATAAAACTCCACGACTATTGTTGAAATATTACATTTCTTAAAACCATGCTGACACAATGCTGTAAACGTAATCGTAAGAAACAAATGTAGATTTATCAATCAGTAAGTTTAATGAAACGAAAACAATGCAGGTAATCGGTGACTAGACTGCTATGTTACAAGGCGCTGACCTCATTAAGGGCTAAACCGATCGTTTCTTGTTTCTTCTTTGTCTGTACTGATCAGCTAAAGGGTAAGGTTTTTTTTTAAACAAAAACTCAAAATCGAATGCATTGCCTCTGGAAGTTGAATTCTTCTAGGCAGAAGTCCCAAATAAGGAAGATAATGATTATTATATTCTTTTCTTTATCTCACTATTACGAGGGCAGGCTGATAATTAAGTTCCGTTTAATCATAACTTTTTAATTTTTCACAGCATATACATAAACAATGCGTCAAACGAAAGCTTAATATCTCAGCTACATACTTAGCACTCTATTTTTCGATGTAGTCACCGTCGCGATCAACACACCGCCTCCAACGTTTCACTAGTTGGCTCACGCCGTCAGCGAAGAATTCAGACGGCTGTCCACGGCACCATCTGCGAACATCTGCGATAACTTCCTCATCATTGTCATAGTGATGGCCCTTCAGGTACTTCTTGAGTTGGGGAAACAAATAATAGTCAGAGGGGGCATGATCGGGGCTGTATGCAGGGTGAGGTAAGGTCGTAAGTTCCAGCTGCCTTAAGGCGTCCTGAGTTTGGCGACTGGTGTGCGGGCGCGCATTGTCGTGTTGCAGGATTGAATCCTTATCACGCCGAATACGTCTGAGTCGGAGTTTGAGAGCTCGGAGTGTTGAAATATATCGCTCAGAGTTCACAGTTTGCCCTTGCTCCAGAAATTCCATGTGGACCACTCCCTCCATGTCCCAGAAAATGGTGAACAAGACCTTTCTTGCAGAGGCAACAACCTTGAACTTCCTTGGACTTGGAGAAGTTTTGTGCCTATACTCCATCGATTGGGCTTTACATTCTGGATCGTAGTGGTGGACCCAGGATTCGTCTCCAGTCACAATGCGTTGCAGAAATGCTTCTCCTTCTGCATTGTAACGCTCTAAGAGTTGAGTACACATGTCCTTTCTCTGCGCTTTCATCTCTACAGTGAGCTGTCTTGGGACCCAACGGGCAGAGACTTTTCGGTAACCCAGTACAGTTGTGGCGATATGGTGCACTCGTTCTTTCGAAATGCCTACTTCATCTGCAATTTCCTTTTGTTTGACCCTTCGATTAGCTCTAATCATGCAGTCAACTTTCTCTCGATGAGCCGTGTCCGATGCGGAAAGGGGCCTACCCGAACGCAGAATTGTCTCTCTGGGGTCTTCCCCTTTAAAAATTCTCACCCATTTGCGAACTGCACAGTCTGAAATGCACATTTCACCATAAACTGTCTTCATTCTTGCATGAATGTTTGCAGCAGAACATCCCTCAGCAGCCAAAAACTCGATAACAGAGCGCTGTTTGATGAGAAGGTCATTGGAAGTCGCCATTGTCTCATAAACATGGCTACCACATGATGTGTTCTGCGTCACTGCATTATGAGCACGAATGACGTCACACAAACTTGTTGTTAAAGTTAAGTCTAGAAAAATGGTTCGAGAGTATATGTATGAAATTTTAGGTCGATGTGACGAAAATTGACCTAGTTATTAGCAAACGGAACTTAATTATCAGCCTGCCCTCGTATCTATCTACTCAAATCTATGTCTGATTGTGGTCAAATTTTAAAGAAGACCCATATTTAATCAAAATGCTGTGAATAAATCTTAAGCCCAAAAAAAAAAGAAAAAAAAAAAGAAATGAATAAAATCTGCAGCGGAACTCTTCTCACTAAGTAAACTTGCAAATGAAATTTCTATTACCCAGTGGTGTTCCACAATCTCATATGATTAAATTTCTTTTCAACAATGGTACAGTGCCATTAGGGTGGCAAGTTAGCACAATGTAATGGCTTCATCTATAAAGAAGACAGAGAGGTCCAAAATATAATACCGATTCGGCTTAAGAAAGTTAAATCATGTAACAATTTCAACAAGTCCATAATCCCAAAACTAATATGGGAATCTTCTGGAATCCGTTAAAAAAAAAAAAGAAGGTTATGGTGTTTACGTTTATCTGAATCGTTCAAGGTTTAATATGCTTTTTTTTTTTTAATCGGCTGTTCTTAGATATGTTTTCAGCAACAAAGTGTAGCCGGCCCATTATACCTGAACTTTTAATATTTCTCCAACCCCTTTTTTGTCCTTTTATCCAAAAGACTGTTAATATATTGCCGATACATGAAAACAGCTGCGTTGCGAGATAATTTTGGGATCCTGCAAGATCTGCTGTTGCGAATTGTCTACTTCACAAAGGTATATGTAGGTAAAAGCAAAACATGATGTTTCAGGTGACTGTGTTTACATTTTCACGTTTACTCTCTTTATAGCAGATTATAACCAAATAATCAATTATATCAGAATGGAAGATGCGGTAATGACTTCGCGGCGAATATAAACTAAAGTCACGACAAAGAATAGAATATATGTTACAAACATGGAAGAAATGATTATCAACACCTCTACCGAAGGCTACCACCAAAGTTTTGCAATGTGCAGAAGGAAAAGATGTATGCTGCGATATATATTGAAATGTGCGATATTTTTCGTTCTCCAAGACGCAAGGCTTAGCTCCACTAACCAACTTTTATCTCTTGACATCATACTCTCTGTTTGCCTGTCTGTCTCTCTGTAAGTCTAACTCCCCCCCCCCCCCCCCCTTTTCTCTCTCTCTCTCTCTCTCTCTCTCTCTCTCTCTCTCTCTCTCTCTCTCTCTCTCTCTCTCTCTCTTTCCACTATCACCTCTCCTTTATCCTTTTTTAAAAGATGAACATTTGTAAATTATAATAACTCTATACTCTATAGAATTTCGTGCAAAATTTATGAACTAGCCCCTATATCTACCAAATTTTTTTTTCCGTGTGAAGAAGTTTGATCAAATCCAGGTACTCCTGTGTGCTGTTGATTCCTCTATACTGCACATAGTGCATAACAGAGAAACTAGAGGATTGCTTTAGATGGAAACCGAAATCTGTCTTCAGGCGACGACATTTAATTTGAAGGCATTATGTACTTCATATTTCAACACTGAAGCTTTTTTTTCCCTGAGAGAAAACCTTTCACTAACCCCAAGGAGTCGAATCCTCACAATACGCCTACGGCAGTCAATGTTGTACCGATTGAGAAAAAAAAAGGATTATTATTATTCATTATGTCACTCGTATAGTGCATTTGATTTGTTTATCCGTTTATTTATCACTTCATTTGTTTCTCATTCATTATTTCCACATTCTTCTTCTTCTTCTTCTTCTTCTTCTTCTTTTATTATTATTATTATTATTATTATTATTATTATTATTATTATTATTATTATTATTATTATTATTATTATTATTATTATTATTATTATTATTACTATCATTATAAAACCGTTCTATCAGAGCCGAATCAAAGCTGGCTTTTTTTTTTTTTTTTTTACAACGGATAAGATCAGCCTTGCGTGAAGCATGAAGGGTCTTTTTTTTTTTGTAAATAAATGTCCAACAGCAAACTCATAGCCTACCGTGTAATCTATACTGCAAGTTTAAGTGTGTAATTTTGATTGATCAATTGGTGTCAGCAGGTTCAATAATAAAGCCCCTAAACGGTAATGGGTAAAACGTCCCGTTTAAAAAAAAAAACCCTTTCAAATAATTATAATCTCTTTGCGCACTCAAAAGGATTGAAAAGTTGAGAACCCAAACTCACCGGGCATAGTTAACGGCTTAGCTCATGCGTTAGAAGGAAATAGTTTGAGGGAATGAAGAATAAATCTTGACAGTGGAAACAGCTGCTAATGCTGGGGAGAGTTATGGAGCATATGGTAGTGACGGGTACTCTAGATTTAAAGACCCTTACATTTATTTTTAGATAAGCATAAACTATGAGGAAGCTTAGATGCCAAACAATCGAAAGAACCTGATCTTATGACAACAAAGAAGGACTACTCAGAAGTTCTTCGCCCGGACAATGTAAAGCTCGTTATCGACCAGTCTAGTTAGAGCGCTGCTAGTCTTATTGCGCAACCGTTACTTTTTTCCCCAAAACATTTTAAACCAATACGCAAGCTTAGAGTTATAGGCCATACAGTTGATATTGGGGAAGCTTTTGCTAATGAATCAATCAGTGAAAGATTTTTAAATGTGTGAGCTTAGTCTTGTCCAGTTAGCTAAGCCAAGGTGCTTGCTTTGAGACACAATCTTAATTTGAACTTCGGACCCTTCGGTACTTAGAATAAAGTATATGATAAGAAAGAGCTTTTCAGATTGGGCTCAGTCATAGCAAGGTCCAGACCATAAATTAATCAGCTCCTCCTCCCCCCACCTACGTCTCTCCTCATTATTTCTTTCGCGCCCCTCTTCATTACTCTTCGAACGTGCAAACACAAGTTAACACTGCAGTTACATTTTTTTTTATACACAACTTTATCACAAGTTTCAATGACGTAAACGGAGCGCCCCAGTTCAGCTACCCCAATCCATGATTATTGCGATACTGGCTATTACCTGGTAACTAAGACATAATATAGTAGGCATTTTTCTTTTTGTTTTACACGAGAGGTAAAGGCATCTAAAATCTTGAGAAAATAATATTCTCTAAATATTCTCTAAATCATTTGATTGTGTTCCTGACTACAAAATTAATGACTTATTTAATTAAGTTGTAGAAAATTAAACTAGGTTAATACATCAGCTAAGACGGATTCATTCATGTTGATTCTCGGTTCACCCATTCCATGCTGCTTTTTTAATTTAACTTCCGCTAGTTAACGTGTCGCAACGCCGAGGCGTTGAGTGGGCCTGGGCCATACTTGGTAAAACTGTGGCATGACTTCAAAATCGTTTGTCTGTTCTCCCGAGACACCCGGATGTTGGTCGAGTTAGGTCAAGGACACATAGGTACAAAGCGTGAAGCTGAGGCAATAACTTTACTTAATTTTTGTCGACAACCAGTTGCAACAGGTCCACTCCTCTATCTTTCATTGAATGCAATGAAGATTAACGCTTTTGATAGCCTTAATTTTGCCGTCAATATATTCTAAAGAATATCTGGTAAACAAATAAAATATTGGTAGATGAGTAAAAAGAATTAAACCTGATTCATATGCAAATAATCTTCACAAATCAGTTCGGTGGACTCATATAGTTGTTTCGGAATATTCAAAAGGGTACTAAAGGTGATATAGTGAAAATATCAAACCAAAACAGAACCATTTTCGGTTGATTTGATGTCTGTCTCAAATTCAACACACCCAATTTTTTTTTCATCTTCTCAATTTTCTTGACATTTGAATTATAATCTCCGGTGGAAAAAAAATCAAGTTAACTTTGTAAAACTTTTTCTTCACTGTATGTCGACGACATATTTTTACATCTACCAGAGAGAGAGAGAGAGAGAGAGAGAGAGAGAGAGAGAGAGAGAGAGAGAGAGAGAGAGAGAGAGAGAGAGAGAGAGAGAGAGAGAGAGAGAGAGAGAGAGAGAGAGAGAGAAAGCAAATAAAGAGAGATGAACGGATTATAAAGAAAGAGCGAAAATTAGGCGGAGAGAGGAGAATATGAGCGAGAGAGAAAGAATAGATACTGCAAAACTTAGAGTGACAGATGCAGGAAAAGGATAGACAAAGAAGGACAAAAGACAGACATATAGAGAAAGAAAGAAAGAGTAAGGCGAAAATGTCAGAGAGACATTGATAGGAAAAGGAAAGAGATGACAGGAGGGGTGGGGGAGAGAGAGAGAGAGAGAGAGAGAGAGAGAGAGAGAGAGAGAGAGAGAGAGAGGGGGGGGAGGAAGAGAGGAAAATATAGAAAGCTAGAAAAAGAATAAGAAATTAGTCTATGGCTAAGCTTAAAAATCCAGTGGCTGCACGACTTGTACGTAGAACTAGAAATCTAACTCGCAACATTCACCAATTGCGATTTTCCCTTGTTAAAGCATATTTACATGATTTTGATAAAGATGATCTACAGAGCTTGTGCTGAGAATCATCAGGCTAAGCTAGTGATACAGTATGCCTAGGCCTATAAAGTATTGCTGAGATCACATTCATTTGTGCATCCATAAAACACATTTAAACGAACTAGAAGTAATTAGAAGGACGTATGCCTAGATCATTATCGTTATCAAATCAGAGAAGTACAAGAGTGAAGTGCTTTTATAAATCTGTATGTGGATAAGGACAATATATTTTAGATAGAGAGAGAGAGAAAGAAAGAGAGGGAGAGAGAGGTTTACTGTCAACCTCTAATTAGACTAGAGCAAATAGACCATGATCTATTCTCTCTACTAGAATTCAGGCTCCTAACAGAAACAGCTTGCGTCGTTTTGAAAAACAGTAAGTTAACATTTTGCTGTTTCATCATAAAGAATGTTTCTTCTGCTCATAATCAAGTTAAATTCACCCGATCGTGTACTTGAGTGAATGCCTCACTTATCGGAAGAATGAGGATTTAAAATTAGATTTGACATCTTTTTGTAAAAGGATTTCAGGTCTATCCATAAGATTGCGTTTTCAAGTCAATGATAACGAACTTTTTTTTTCTCAAGATAGGTACACAGATGCATGTATTGAAGTTAAATGAACATCCAAATGTTTTCTCCTTAATTGCATGAATATTTTTCAAAATTTAAGAATAAATATGACGGTAGGCCTTCACATGCAAGTATATGCGAAGAGTATTATCGACCCAATAAAGAAGCATCCTCTATCCATAATATGTCCATACTCCGGATTATAATTTTTGCAGTCAGGCCTGTACAGCCATAAGCCCTCAAAGTTCAAGGCCGAACAGGAGTGACAGAATGATTCTGAGCATGAGTCGATAAAATAGAAAAAAAATCCCACCATCCCACAGTGCGGTAAACCTTAACAAACTCATATTTAACACGGCAAAGAGCAACACAAATTTTTACCTTAATTAGGAGAATTGTCTTTAAAAATATCGTTAATTTCATATTCGGGTAAACTCACACCTTTATTAAAAAAAAAAAAGATTCTACAAGACAAAGAGGAAAAAATAGTTCATCCGATGCGTAGACTTTGTGGGCGGGGCTTAGCAATGTCTGGAGCCTTTTTCGACCTGTAGCTGTGCCGAGTGGTCATATTTTTTTAATGTACCAGCTGATAAGGCCAAGGAAATTTAAAATAATTGTTAAATTAAGTGAAAAACTGAAGAATGCAATCAGGAATTACAACAAATATGAACAAGACACAACCGCACAATGTGGCCGAGTGGACTAGCTAAAGAAAATGGTTTTACATGTATAGTGAGAACTGTGTCAATCACAGCTCGGGTTTGCTGTAGGCCTGTAGGATCTAGGTCGATTGCGCATGCGTATTGTTATTGTCCCTTTTTGATGGCGGCGTCCACGGTCTTTGAGTTTTCTGAAACGTGAGTGTTTTGAGCATATCTAGGCTCAGTTGTCCCTGGATGCTCAATTTAAGGTAAATTTTGGGTCTGCATATCAGTTATGATAATACATAAAGTACAATAAAACCACATCTTGCTGAAATAGAGGACGATTTTTGTGAGAGGAAGTGATACCATATTACAGGCAAGGGATTCTCTTTCGACATTTTCGACAAGAAATAGCCTATAGACTAAATGAAACAGGCCACAAACGCCCAACCAGGATTCAATCACATAGATCCATGTGACAAACTACTTTACAGATATGTAGATCTAGAGATACATGGGAATGAAACTTATTTTCTTGCTGCTAAAAGAAGAATATTGAAACTAACTTGTACGATAGTTTCAATTTGTAAGATTGGGTTTCGCAAAATAGACCTTTCTCAATCTGCCAAACAATCTCTTGTTATTGTATCTAAAATGTAAATTTTGGTTAGATCTTTTATCATAACTTTTTTTTTCCTCTAATTCTTAGATTGAAAATGTTTTGAGTGAAAGAGCAAAGAATCTAGATCTAGATCTAACCATACTGATTTATAAGTTCTTTGTGAGTTTGAATGAATGTTCCAATCTAGATTAGATCCAAGATCTAGAAATCTAGATCCAGGTATTATAAATATCATCAGAAAAGAGCTTTTATTTGCATTGTTATTTTAGGCATTGGTTGTCTTTGAGTTTTAGAATATTTATCTGTTTTTAATTCTTGACCCAAGAGAAAAGAAATGGCAGGCGAATATGGATTAAAGTCTAAATCATTCTACAAAATACTTCGGTTCCATCTAAGTCCAGAAAGGGAGAGAGTCCGTTGCTTAATGAAAGTGATTGGCCAGACTTTCACGATAAGTGTCACTATATAATAAGGTAAGGTTTTTCTTTTGGGGACGAAATTTAAGGTTTTTACAATCTGCTAATATCTGGTTCTGAGCTGTTGACAACCAGTGTACCAATGGCCAGAGTAAATAGCCAACAGCAATAGGTTAAGATCTTGGCCTTTCTCTTGAAAAGTTTATGAGGTAAGAGAAGTCAGGCCTTACTTCAGGTTTCTGTGACCTTACTTGCATTGAACTGCAAAATCTATGGGCTAACACAGCAAGACCTGCAGAAGTGATTGCATTGCAATTCATAGCCAGCAGGTATATATTAGAATTAGGTAACGTAGTGGGACTTGAATATATTGGGAATCCTCTTTCTTGCACATTAATCTGTCTTCACCTTTTTTTAATATTATTATTTCTGTTCTGCCACCTTTTCAGTCGGCATAAAAGATGGAAATCTGCCCCTATACTTTATGCAGATGTCATGAGTGACTACTGACTTACCTCCTCTCTTTCCCTCCAAACCTTCTTTGACTGAACTCATTACTATTGCTGGATCAGATAATTATTATAGCAACCTTTTCAACATGGTTTGCTCTTTCTTTCTCTCAAGGACTCAGTGAAACTAAATATTAGAATGTGGACCTTTGGAACTTTGCCCTGTCTCTTACTAGCACTAGCAGCCTGAATCCAACACCTATAATTCAATGCAGGTGAATTGGATCAAACCAATGCCTTTGCATCCCTGACAGCCTGCTGCACTCATAGCAACTGGGGTTATAAATGTGCCCTTGCATATGGTATTTTTTGTTCCTTTTTCTACTTCAAAATATTTTTTAAATTCAGGTCGCTAAAGCATGATAAATTAAATTTTAACACTTAATCACCTAAGTTTTTCCCACAATTCGCCTCCATAAATCCTGACTTTTTCCCATTTCCGAAGCTAAATAAGAGGTGACTAAAGAAAAAAAATTGTTTCGGTGACTATTGTGTCAAAAAAAGATACTGGAAATAACAGAAAAAAGTACTCAATAGGCTCTGCATCTAGATCTAGAGGGTGTGTAGGACCAGATACCTGTGTAAAATCACGTACATTGGTACCAATACCTGTCATATCATAAGTCCATTCATCAGGGTGATCAGGTCCATCTCCACTTGGGCCAGGTCTCTCACTTTCAGTCTGGGGGTCTAGATCTAATCTTGAACTAGACTCCCCCAAGTCTATGGAAGGAGAACCACTGTGTGATTCATCTTCTGATATTTCTATGTCAGAATCAGCTCGATAATCGCTGTCATTATCCTCATTTAGTTCGTCAATCAAGGCTTGAAGGTCTAACTCACTGAGATGAGATCGCCTAGGTCTAGCCATGTTTACAAAATTGAAAACTGCCAAGGTAAATAATTCTGAATAAAATCAACGAACTTAGATGAAATCAAACAAGCAGTCTCTTTATAAAGAAGAATAGCGTCCCTTGCTATTTAGCCCACCTCAGGGACTTTCATGTTGGTAGCTATTTAAGCCTACTTGGCTATAAATAGGGAGCGGATAGGGAGCGGTACAGGATTTTCGGACAGGAGCGGATGGGAGCGGTATAGGTGATTAAGTGTTAAAGACATGAGGGTGTGTTGTCATAGGAATTTAGGCATCTTTTTAAAATATTCTAATTCTTTTCCTTCACTTAAACTATTGTAATAAAGTCAAATTGTTCTCTATTTAGAGCCTAAAATATCCGATCTTGACTTCAGCTACTAGTATTATCTGGTTATTAGGCTTTGCGAGAGAAAAATAAAGTTAATTCTTGAATTTTTTCTTAACAACTTAACTGATTTTTTGGTACAATTTAATATTATTTTTTGTGGGAAAATCTTTAGAAAGCTGTGTGTGGTTATCCATGTACTTGTAATAAAAGGAAGTAAAAAGCAGTGAACCATACAAATGCTCAAACCCTTTTCTCCCCTTTTAAAGCCAGGGGATAATTGTTTTTCTTTGAGGTCTTTAAGTAGTCTTATTCTTATGAGAGTACATATATCTTGGTCAAATAGTGCAGCCTTTTTTTTTTTTTTTTTTTTTTTTTAATCTTGCCTGTGTCAACTACAATTTCATTTGAAATGACAAATTGCAAGTTCATGGTGACAGATATGATTTTTGTGTTTTCCAACAATTCTTTTGAGAGCATTTTGGAATGCTTAGTGCTTGAGCTTCGATAATTTTCCAGCTTTTTTTTTTCAATTGAGCTGCTTGCATTCCAGTATCAAATCACATTTGCCTCCTTTTGTTTATAATGTAAAAGAGAAAGCGCATTTGTGTATTTGCTATAGGGCAGATCTCTGTCACTTATACCCAAAACTATTTTGGCATCCTTATCTTTTCAAACAATGAAACACTTATTATACTTGTTAATCAAATGGTTGATTGACATATGTTGAATAAAATAATAAAACTAACAAGCTCACTGACAATTGATAGTTTAGATTAGAGCAAAATAATTGAATAATTATTTTGGAGAAGATTTGACCTGCCCTTTGAAAATTGATATACGAAGTTAGGGGGATCCAAGTGCAATGTTGCTTCTGACATCATAACCACTTGTTGAAATAAAATCATGTTATGTCTTTAATTTATTCTTAGATTCTATTCTCTCTAGAATATTTTAGTAACTGGTAATTGAATTTTAAATCAAAGTGCATTATGTTCAGTATATCACCTCTTTTTAGGACTAAAATGCATCTTTGTTCCTATCTTCAAGATTTTGCCCATCCACTACAAGATGTAGCTTCCGCATCAGATCTCCATTTTCTCTCGTTGTTTTGCTTCTCTGCTCCACACCATGCCCATCTGTTGAACAATATTGTGGGCTATCTTCTTCCTTGTCTTCATCTCAAATTTTTCACATTCCATGGTTGCCAGTCGGTGATTCTTTTTGTCCATCTATTGTTATTCATTCTGGCAACATAACCAGTTCATTTCCATTTCTGCTTTGCTAAGCTTGAGTAAGATGGGATCTCCTTGTCTGCCTCCTTTTTTTTAATCAGGAACTGATCTAAAACCAGATTGTCGACTTGCAAGCGGGCTGTGACCTTTAGATACATGTTTTCTATGATTTATACATATTTTCATTTACATTTGTTGTTCAAAATGGCTAGAAAAGTGTTCTATGTAGTTAAACAACTCTCCGGCTGTGCAGCATTGTTAAATTATGATATTCACAGTATTTTTTCCCTCCTTTCTGCTTTACAGTAATGGAGTCAAACCAGGCAGACTGTAAGAATGAGCAAAGCAGTCAGCTTGTACATGATGAACGTGAAGTTAAGCCTGAAAAGCTGAGTATAAATGGAGTGGAAGGTTTTTGCAAACACAAAGATCAAAATGGGTATGGAGAGGAGAAAAAAGATTGTGCTTTGGCTAAAAAGGATGTATCTTCTCCAGAAGTTGAAAGTGGACTAAAGTGTGACAGTTTGAAAGATTCAGAAACTTTGGACAGTTCATGCGACCAGGCAAATCTTGCAATAAAAGATGCTTGCAACGTTAAAGAGAATCACTTGTCAGAAAATGGCTCAACAGAACAGGTGGAATCAATAGTCAATCATTTGCATGATGAGGAAAATGGGATATCAGATTGTCTGTCGTCAAAAGTTTCTACTGATTCTGCTCCATTTTCTCCTTCTGTTGCCAACTTGCCTGATACAGTAGAAAATACCCACCAATCTACCAATTCATCTGAGATTGAAGCTGTGGGGGACTCATATAATGAAATAGAGAAGGGACAAGAGAAATCAGGATCACCACCACCGTCTGAAGGTTTTCAAGAAGAAATTCCTGCTTTGAAAGAATCAGTTGGCAATAGAAATCCTTTACCTGACAGCATTGAAGTGGATGTCAAACAAAATATGTCCACTCCAATCCCAGCACCAGTAACACCAGTATTTGAAGACATAACTGATGATGAGGATGATTCTGATCCTGATACCACTGGAGACAACAACATTGAACTTGACCTCAATGACCTGATTGAACCATCAGAGTTGTATACAGAGCCTACTGCTGAGGATAAGAAACTGAAAAAATCATCTGATGATTCTGTAAGTGATTTAAATCCAGATTCTCAAGACCATGTACATTCCCATGGAAAACAAAATCTATTGAAAACTGTGATATCTGAAGACATGCATGGTACATCCAAAGATACCTCAGAGAACAACTTCACACTTTTAAAATCATCAGAAACAGTAAAAGGAAAGGCAAAGATTTTTCCAAAACTTAAGGTTACAGCTCGTAAATCTGGTAGACCTGTGTCTCAATCTGATTCAGCTCCTCTCAAGACTATCAATCTTCACCCAATTAAAGACATCACCATGGATGTTTCAGAAGTAGAGGACGCTTTATATCTTTCGAAATCCTCTTCCTCTAATGCAGAACTTAAGTGTCAAGAAAGCAAAGAATCATCTTCCACGGAAAATTCTGTGAGTATTAATGACATTAAGCCCTTTTTGGGTGGGCGGAAGAAAAAGCGGAAAAAGTCTTATGACCTTCCAGGTTGTAGAAAAAGACTCAAGAAAATTAGGTCAGATGCAGAAAGTATAGGCTCCTCTGCTGACAGCATATCTTTGGCTGATAGTGTTTCCTTGTCTGATGGAGAGATCCAGGAAGCTGATTCTAATAAAGATGTTTTAGGCTTAACCCTTGACACTGCAGGTGCTAAATTGCAAACCTCACTTCAGGGTGCAAGTGCAAAGGTAGAGTCTGCTTTAGATATATTAACAAAGAATTCACACCTTGGGTTTGCAAAGAAATCAAAATCTCATTCATCTTCAGCGGCAGTTTCATCATCATCCTCATCCAATTCCACCACATTCTTACCATCATCTCGGAAATACCTGTTTCCACCGTCCAAATTGGGGTCCACTGCAAAGAAATCAGGAAAAATAAAATCGGTGCTAGACATGCTCCATCGTCGCAGTCAGCAGAGAGCAGAATCTGCATCAGATTCTGCAGTTGAGAGTGTGGCCAGCACTAGTGAAAGCAGCAGCACAACTACAGTTAACAGCAGCAGTAATAGCACAAGCCTTTCTAGCAAGCAAGGAGCAGGTACAATCACCACCACAATCTGTGTTACCTCAAGCGAGTCTTCCACAACAACCACAATTGTAAGTTTCATAACACTCAAAAGTCATATAAAGGCCAGTGCAAAATAGATATAATTTTTATAATGAAATGAATACTCAGAGAGTTAGTGGTTTTGTTTAGCTCATGACTAAAAAAAATTGAAACAAGAACAAAAGAGGTACTTATGGAAGTATTTTGTCTCTTTGATCATGTTTATACATGGGTATAATAAACTCAATTTTCAAAATAAGCAGTCATATACTTAGATAATATTCTATGACTAATTAATGCTTTGCAATTTTTTAAAAATCCAATATAATGCAGGAGTTCTCAGCAAAGTTAAATCCCATTGCAATATCAATAGTTTCAGAAATTTATAATCATAATTCTTTTGGTTGCAGATGGTTTCGCCAAACAAGCCTGTTGTTGAAGGTAAATTACATTCCATGAATTGTTAGAGCTTAGTCAATAACAGATTGAAGGAAAAGGTATTAGAATATCACAGTTGACAAATCTTTCACTTGTCCCCCCCAACAATCAAAACATTGACATTTTACCAATCCTATTACACTCCTATAGTCATATATATTACATCTATTACATTTAAGCTTTGACTCTTGAACTAGTCGAAGACCAAAAATGATTCATAATGAAAAATTTTCTTGTTCATTGATTTCCAATCACATGCTTAATTACTGTTAGCGGTTGTTATAAGTTATAACTACCTTTTTTGATTTTATGTCTTTACTGGCAAGTTGGCCATCACTTAGATTATGACCATTTGTTTACACCTTCCCATTCTTTAAAAGGCAGGTTTTTTTATTCTTTGAAATTGAACTTTAATCAGTTTTCTGCTTTTACCACAGGAATTTATATCAACCTTAGCCTTTTATAATTGGTAATTAAATTCATGTTAATGGAAAAAATATTTCCATTTAGTTCAAAATGCTTGGCCTTTTTCTTTAAATTTATGTCACAAACTTACTATTTGAGTATGGGGAATTAAAAACTTAAGAGAAAACAGTTGGCTTTTCCTTGTATTTAAAAGCCGAATTGCTCTGAAAATACTTTGTACAAATTTAACACTTGTTGACCTATTCTCAACTCACACCTTTGTCAGTTTTTGCTCTGGCAGATGTTAAGGTAGCTGAATAGCTCCGAAAGTAAATTCTATAAACTTAAACTGTCTTAAGTTAACACTTCATGACCCATTCTTAACTGACACCTAAAGTTGTCAGGTTTTGCTATTTTAGATGTTTATTTATAGTTAGCCGCAGGAAAAGGAATAATTGCCTTTATTGGCTTTAAGTTTAATATATTTTTCCCCCATTTTGGATCAAACTAGTACTAAGTCAATGTGAGAGGAACTTGAGATTCTAAAAAGCAGTTAAAAGGGTTTGATAGCAAAAGATAAAAGTCTTGTTGAATTAAATACATTTTTATTTTGAAAAAGAAGAAAAGAGGCATGTATCTCTTTAATACTTTTCCTAGAATAACTTCCTTTTTAACTGAGGTGAAATGTTTTGTAAATCTGCATCGAAGCCTTAAAAAAATCAATAGTCCAGTTTGCATGAAATACTTCAAATATAATGCATGTGGGCATGATCTGTGTATTTGATAAAAAAACCTGCAAGTGGTCTGAGCTGAAAAGAAAATCATTAATTCAGCAATTTTGTTTATTATTACCAGGCATGAAAAGAAAGGGCACACCTCGCAAGAGAAGGGGTAAGTATAGTATTGCAAGTTAATTTGCATGTGTTACTTGTTTTTAGCTTGTTTGCTTGAGTGGAATTGTTTGCTGACCTATGATAAGTATTGTTGTGTGTAAAATGAAAAGGAGAGAAAGATGTTGAAAAGCCCCAGTTTTTTAAGACTGGTTTCTGCAAGTTTATTTTCATTGATATAAATTTCTGGAGTTGATTTTGGGCTAATGTAAATGGGGAAAAAGTGATTTAACATGCAACATAAGATATCCCAACTTCTCTAAATCAAGAGGATGCTTGAACAATAGAATCAATTTGTTGAAGTTGCACAAAGTTGAATCCTTTTTCTTTTTTTCATAATTTCTCTATATTGCCTTTGTAAAACCTGAAAATGAAAGGAAAATGCATTGCTCAAAAATTAATTGTAAACTATAGTTTTGCAAGTTAAGAACTGCACTTTTTGGACCAATTAATTGTGATTGTGCAGTAAGATAGTCGTAACACAAAATTATTTTGGAGACGTAGAAAACTGATAACCTTGCACAATTATATGAAGTGAAATGCAGTAGTGCAGAAAATGGAATCACAAGTTGACAAATATTTTGGTCAAAAGTAGCAAATTGGTTGTGCACTTTAAGAATTTCGGCATGCACAACAGATCACTCGGTTTTTGATGATTGTTCCTCTCATTGATTTTTATACTCATTCAGCATTATTATTTTGCGCTGAACCTACTTTTAAGGTTTTTGCATTCTCTGTTCACCTTGTTTATATAACAATACTGAATCATGTTTTAAGAATATTTCTAGGGGACATGAAAAGTGAGGTTTGCTGCTAATTGGATCCCTGACTTAGCAGATATTTAATAATGATAAGAGCAGTGTAAAAAAAATAAATGAGAAGTTCTTCTATGACAAGATAATAACATAAAAGTTGGAGAAAAAATATGTCATATTTTCCCTCATATAAGGTTTTGTAAGAGGGACATGAAAAAATTAAGAAAATGAAATTTTTTTCCTAGCAAGATGTCACTTTTTTTTTTTTAAAGATAAGTATTAATTTTCAAACTCTTTATAAATACATGTCAGAATTGATGATTGATCATTGATGTCATTGATTTAGAAATTTTGTGTCATTGAACTGGCTTAAAATACACTGCTTTGCCTGCAGCGGACTGCCATATTTTGCATTCTGGGCTTTATTTAAAAAAAAAAAGACTTAGTGAGCTTACTGTTTCCTTTGTAGGGCTATACAGTTAGCTTACCCATGCTAGCTTGCAGATTTTGCATCAATGAAAACCAATTTTCTCTGATATTTCACATATGCTTTTCAAAGATTCAGCCTTCCCCATTGTTTAAAAATTTTTTAACTTAAGTAGGCGCAAAACATCTTGTCAGGGAAATTTGAAAAATATGAAATTTACCTATAAATTCTTAACCTGTGCATTATTTTTTTTCAATGAGTTTGAATGAATAGAAATTTATAATTTATAAAGAACTATAACATTTTTAAGTCAAATTTACTATCTGTAGAATTAAATGTATGCACTTATTTCTAAACATGAACATTTATATCCATAATCCCTAAATTATTTCAAAATATGAGAAGATTTTATTTTAGTTAATATTGTATCCCCCGATAACCATGCTGGCATTTAAATTCATTTGTTGCACGTATTGTTCTCTTTGATTTTTTTTAATCATATCCATGTTTTTTTTATGTATAATGAATGTCAGTGAAATTTTTAGTAGGTGTTTTAGTGCATGAAATTTGTGTGTATAAATTATTGAAATATTGTGATTTATTTCTTTCTGTAGAGGAGGTTATTTGTTTGTCAGATTCTGACGACAGCGATGAGAAGCCAAAGGGAGGTAATGAAGGTAATAGATCAACATGTTTTGTCATTAACATGTGGTTCTGTTCCTTAGTTTAGCATATGATCAAGCCAGTAATGATTTTCCTGCTTTTTAATGTTGATTATATCTCATATTTGTGCATGATTTGCTTATTTGGTCAATTGGCCTGTTGTTGAATCAAGTGAAATTGATATGATGGAGAGGACTGACCTTTTGTTGGCAACATAAATTGCTTTGTATTCCCTCACCTAGTACATGTTAGCCGTTTGACACCCTAGGTGCATTTGCTTTTATTTCCGAGAGGTCGGTAAAAATTAATAAACAATTTTAGGCAAAAGTAAGTCAGTCCAAGTTGGGCCAGAATTTAATACATTGTTAATTTTGTTATATGGAAGGCACTTTAACCGAAGCTGCACTGAAGTGATGTGCATGATATCAGAAGTTTCAAGAATCCCTTTAACCAATATTCTTGTTTTAAGATGGTAAGGTAAAATGTCAAGCATTCAAGCAATTTAAAGCCAATGTTTTTAAACTTTCTTTTCTTTTCTTTTTTTTTTTTTTTTTGGTCTTTGTAAAATTTAAATGATAATTACATTTATAGACCTGAATGTCTTCCGACAATTGTCGGAAATCCGACAATCGCGCCGAGACCAATATTTGTCCGGTATTGCAAATGTCATATACTGTAGTTGATAGAGGGTTTAAGTAACCCTTAAAATTATCTTTAATTCTGTGCGCACGGCGCTTCCGGAAATTTTCAGACAATTTTGGGTTGGACCACATTCAGGTCTACATTTATTATATGAGTTCAGAGTTATGCATGTGCTTTGAAGAATGTTGTGATCTTCATCAGTCTTACTACTGTATGAACATATGCACATCTCAATGTTTCATTGGAAGAAGCTCAGTGTCTTGAAGTCCAGCCAATTGTTTTTAACTTTAATTGCAGTGCAGGCTCTGTCTTAGATGAGTGTTTCGGATTAAGTGGGCTGAATCAATCAAAATTCAATTAGATCTGTTCCCCAGAAGCCTGATGAAAATAAGATTTGATTGATTAAAATTATGGACCATAGCTGAAATTATAGGAGCACAAGCTTTATTAAAAAAAAAAAAATACTCATTGCCATTTTTTTTGTGTGCATCGTGCTTAAATAGGAGCACCAATAATTTTGAACAACTCTTTAAAGTACTTGCACCTAAATCAACAATCTCTAGCTTTGCCTTGTCTAGTAGTAACTTGTTTTTCATGTGTGGAACTTTAGAAGACCACCTATACCGTACATAATCTATATCAAACATTTGAATCATGATGTAGAAAAAAAATTTAATTTCTCTTTAAGAAAATATATCTTTTACAAGAGTCATTAGAGAAGTTGGAAAAAAAATAACCGTGTAAAATTTGTTTTATTTTTCAGGCAAGAAAAAGCGAGACATGACCTATGATGGCAGCACAGCTGTACCTCTTGCTACCCTGAATTCCCCATCTAAAGGTCAAAGTCTGTTGGCCAAGTCTAGACCCCTGACTTCATCAGTCTCCGGTGCTCCCACCCCTGCTCCTGTCGTGATGGTAGTGGCACAACACTCAACTGCAGCTGGCATGAGGTCTCTTTTGCCCCAGCACACCCTTCTACAGGCCAGCGGGGGTGTGGTCATGCAGGGAGGCAAAGTTGTGAAGCCACCTGCAGGAAGTAGTCTACTTCCTCTTATCTCTACATTACCACTTGGGGCCAAAGCTGTTAACATTGCCAATTTGCCTGCAGGCATGACTGCCGTCCCCATCACATCTTTAGCTAATGTGGCAGGCTCGGGTGGTCAGCAAACAGTCACCTTGTTTGGACCAATATCTGCCACAGGAAGTACAGGGGCAGCTGTCCCGCTGTCAGGGGCCAACATTGTTAATATATCTGGCTCCAAGCATTTGGTTTACTCCCCAGCTCCTTTACAAACTCAGCCAGGAGGAAAAATACTTACAAACAAAAACAACACTTCTTTGCTGAGCTCCTCAACATTACCATTGCCGTCATCATCTCCAGTTGTGTCTCAAATCCTTCTTGCAGGCCCAAAATCATCACCTACATCAAACACAAAACTAACAACAGGGTTGACTAAGGGATCACCATCCTTATTGCCAGCATCTGGCACTCCAAGTGGCAACAATCTGGAGTCACTAAGAGCATTACTGGTTGGAAAACCAGTGGCGCTTAATCCTGTAGCACGTCCTTCATTCTCCACCTCTGTGGCTTCATCTACATCTAGTTCACTTTTATCATCCACTCCAATGCTGCTTCAAATGGTAACCACATCAGGCACTAGCCTTGTCCCCATCCCTGCTCAACCTTTAACCCTAACCTCAGTGTCCCCACCCCAGCTCAAACACATGCAGCCGCAACAGTCATTGCTCAAAAGTTCATCCTCATTTTCATCATCTTTACCTGTGGCAGCAAACAGCAGCATTAACAGCAGCAAGTCAGTCATCAATGGCAGCAGTTCCTCTCTTGTAAAGTCCCATGTCCCTAATGGTGTATCTTGCCTCACTCCTCCCAAGACTCCAGACAATGACAGTTCTCTAGAAGTGGCTGCTGCTGCCACTCTCAGCAGGGTATGTAACTCTTTTGTTTTCATTCTATTTATCATGAGTAGTTGTTAACCTTAATTTAAAAAAAAAATTTATCCCAAGGCATAAAATTAATTGTATGATAACATATTTTAATTGCATACTTCAATCATCTTTTTATTGGATTTTAATCTTGAATTGTTATTTTTTTTAAAGACGATGTTCATATCTACATGCAGAGTCTTTGGGCATCAATATGAGATTAAAGCCAAAAAAAAAAAAAAGGAAAAAAGGCGTTTCTTTCTCTCTCTCTCTCTCTCTCTGGCTCTCTTTTACTCTTTGTTTCTATTTTTCTCTTTTCAACCATCAACAAGGGGAAAAAATACTGAGACTTGTACAGTATCTTTCTCACCACCTTTACTTCTCTATATTCCTTTGCCTTGTATGCTTGATATCTGTTACATAAATTACTACTGCTCTCTAGTGAACTAACTAACTTCATCCTTGGTTGCGCATGTCATAACTGAGGTGCCTGTTAATCAGAAAAACTTGATTTTTGTACATGACAAGCATTCATTCTCCTCAACCTTAATCGATGAAATGAAGAATTTTCTAAACTGATTGACTAAAAGGGATGAGTGAACTGAAACTTTTAGCTGCATGAAGCCTGAACTGGAGGGAAATGGAAACACCTATCAGTGTTGCTTATCATTGGAATTGGCATAACCCATTCTTACACTGTGCGTCGGCGTTTCTATCCCAATTCCTTCAATTCATTATGCCATTTTTTTTTTCTATATCTGATTTTTTTTTCTAGCTTGTCACCAGTCAGGCCGAGACCAGTGATGTCATACCACTTTGCTGCTGTAAGGTGAATGGTGCCTCTTTTCCAAAACTGACCACTGGACACACCTATTGTCAGGCTTTGGATACTTTTGACAATAAGGTAAGACTGGAGAGAATTGGGTAACTGTCATTTATTTTTTCAGCATCAACCCTATAAAAAGAAAGAAATTAATTTAGAAAGTGTAGGGTAGTTTTGAACTTCCTGGATGTTTAAAAACCATTAATTAATTAATTTTTTTGCAAATCCCATAACTGGGAAAACCCAGCTTATGTTGTACATGTACATTCCATATTGAGCTACAAACTTGCAAAGGCCTTGTGAAATAATAGTCAATTCTGCTCCCTACAAATTGTAAAGAAAACAACTGTAAAAGATATGTGTGCAATAACATTTTTCAATATTTGTATCATTTCTCTTCTGTCCACTCTGGTCATGTAGAAGAAATAAAATCTAAATCGAAGATATCTGACTTAAGATTAGTGTTTAAGATTAGACTGGAGGGATAATGAAAATGGGAGAGAAGTCTGATGTAACCTTCAAGTACATTGTCAAAGATAGCACTCCTTTTAAAATGAAACTTAACACCCAGTTTGGACTGGTTTTTTTTTTTTTTTGAGCCATTTCGTTTGTTTTTGCAAAATTTCGAATCAAAAGTTGAGATGCCTTTTATGTCGCTAGCTATCATTCTTAGGCTGAGAGCATATGAGGGCCCTCATTGCTCAGCCTGAGTGTGACAGCCAGTCATCATGTGAGTTCTAGTATGCAGAACCAACCTACATGGTCAGCTGACACCTACGATGTTGGGATCAAAGGTGACGGTCATTCAACTCTAGCGCCTGACCGCTCGTCACGTGAACACTACTGATAGCTCATCTAGGCCATAGGCCAAGGAAGATTAGTGCTGCGAGTTACGTGCTCAACCAAATTCATTAAATTCTCAATAACTAAGTTTAGATTCATGATCATTTCTGATTGACAACGCTTAGAGCTAAGGCAAAATGTAATGATTTTTTTAAATATCTGGCAAGACATTTTGAAGAAATTAGTCTTTAAAGTTCTGAATTGAGGAGCGGTGCAAGATGGCACCTGGGCCGACACAGCCCAAGTTTTATGACAGGGCTGTTATACACACCCTTCGTGGGCCATCACATATGGCACGGACCTTGCTGGCTTGTGGGGCCTGTCTGTGCATGCTATTTTGCAAACACAAGTAGACCATCCTAACATGTGAAGACTGGCTGACACTGCCAAGCTGAGTGATTCGGGCCTTGATATGTCTCAGTCATAGGCTTTTGAAGGAGATGAATACTCACTTCTTTGTAATTTGACATCTATTTATGCCATGTGGCTTGTTGGGTATCTAGTCAGTCCTGTTTTCTTGTTCGCAATACGAAACATCTTAGGAATTTTGGAAAATAAAGAGTGGAGATGAACAATCAACAATTTAAGACTTAGAATTGATGCCTATAATTATAAATTCATTAATTTGCCAATATTATTTTCTGATAATTGTAATTTTGGTTCAATGACAGATTTGTTCTTTCTCAGTTGTTGTTTGGGAAAAACATGTTTACATCTCATACTTCCGCACAGCTCTAAATTATGCTAAAAAATTTAATACAGACTTTCTTATGTGTTAGTTTTTTATTTCCACATGGGGTTGAGAGCTTCACGCTGTATGTTTAAGTTAAAAACTAACATCTCTTTAAGGCTTCCAGTGACCAATAAAGTTGGATTTATAAAATTTATTTTTCAGACTCTTGTCTCCTCTATACTATTAACACCAACACTTGTTATATAGCTTAAGGATAAAGGAAAAGCTCAAAACTGAAAAATAATTACATGGGAAAAAATGCTATATATATTGAATTAACCTGGCAAAACTGCTGAATCAGTCAATCAGCATCACTTGATATTGGACTCTAATAATTTGTTTGTGGAGGTGGTCATATGTTTGAATCCCTTTGACATAACCTTTTTCAGCCTTATATACATGTTAACAATAATTATTGTAGGGTTTAAACGAATAATTCTTTTCCTTTTTACTTATTCAGATAATGGGCTGCTTCAACAAAGTGACAAATTCTGTTCTGGTGCGTCCTGGTGTAAAGATTCCCTTTATGGCTATGTGTGAGTCTCATCGTCGAAGGCTCAAGCTGCACCAGTGCTGCCCTGGTTGCGGTCACTTCTGTGTCCAGGTAAAACATGGTGTTAGTTCAGTGTACGAGTTTCCGAAACTGCAGCAGTCTTCTTCATGGTAATACATTTATTGGGTTCAGATTTCTCTCTCCATTATATATTCAAATTCAATTAGTATAGTCTTTCCCTAGCTAGGTGATTTGTTATGCCTAGCAATGGAGTAGTATATTAGTGTACTATACATTATTTTCTTACAAGCACATTGATACTGATAGAAGCAATAAAAATCGGTTAGGCTTCTTATGGTGGCAATGTTGTTCGGGAGGATTGCCCTCATTGTGTTATTTTATTATGTTCTTAGAACTTCATAAATTTGCTTTCAACAAGAAAATAATGGCACAGAGCATGTGTGTCAAATGGGTTTTGTGAAAATTTTCATGACCTTATTATCAGGCCATCTATTAGAATGATTTATTCAAATTATGTTTATTCTAATTTTCCTCATTAAGGGCTCATTCCAGCAGTGCAGAAAAGATGGCAAGCAATCTGTGCACACATTCCACAAGCAATGTGTGTTCTACAGGGGAGGGAAGCATTTGTGTCCACACTGCGGAGAGGAGTGTGATACCACACAGATATATCTTAAAAGAGAGGAGGGGTCAGAAGGTGAAGTGGTAGAAGTTGCTATACCACCTCGCCTAGCCTCTAAACGAGAGTCCGTGGTGTAAGTTGCTTTTAAAGCGATGCGCTCACACATTTTCTTTATTTTTGTTTTCACGTATTTGATTTATGTAAACCAATTATAATTTTCTCTGTATCTTACTGAATTGATGTGCAATTTACAGAGTTGAAGGCGTTACTGAATTACTAAATTAACTATTTGGGGGAAACAGTTGAATTTTAATTTAGCTTAGTAATCCATTTTATTCAGTCTTTTATGCTTATCAATAATTAGGGGGTTTTAAATGCTCTAGGTGTAATAGATCCCAGACTCTAGAATGGCACCATTAGAAAATCTTAACAAATGCATACTTGGATATGCAAGACAACTTCTTAATTTGATCAGTGCTAAAATAAAATCCAATTAGGCTGACAGGATTTCACATAAAGTTACTATTCAAGTTGAGGATAATTGCTCAAGATGCTGTGTTACATTGTAATTTCTATTTTTTTTTAATATCAAACAGGAGAAAACTGGCTCGAATGGGCAGCAGAAGTGTAAGGAAAAACAAGTCCACAAACAGTACAAAGGAGGAAAATCTTGTTTTACCATACAACAAAGTGATCAATATCAGTAAGCTAGTTTCTCTCCTTATGAACTCCTTCTTCGAAATGCTTAAATTTGCATTTAAAAAAAGGGCTATGGAATATTGGTAAGGCACATAAGATACAAACTTAGGACGGCTGGGCACAGTTGTTAATATTTGAGACTCATGTTTTAAGTAGGAATTGTCTCAGGAAACCAATTCATATACCTCTTGGTTCTAAAGCCTATTTGCCTGTAAAATCTGTACCAAGCTATAGTAGATATATTGAACTTCACAAAATGTGACTTATCTGTGCCTAACAGGTGGTATAATGTCATAAATAATTTTAAGTAGTATACGCCTTTGCTTCAAATTTGGATATACAGGTTGGTATATGTTCTTCACATGGTGAGCAGAGATGCCTATGGTCCTGGAAAATCCGGGAAACTTCCGGATTTGTTGTTGTATCCCGGAAACCCGTGTTTACTCGCAAAACCCAGGATTTTTCTGTTTTGTTTCAGCATTTAGACTGACCCAAAATAAAACATTATTATCGTTTATTTTCGTTTTTGTTTAGGGATTAGTGTGACCCAACAATCCTACAAAAAAAAACAAATAGTAAAAATATAATTCTACGAAGAAAGTCTATTTTTCCGTCATTGAGTATTGACGCACAATTCATGTAGCTAAATCCAAGGGATATAACAAGCAAAAAATGTTTAAAGCAAACGACCAAATAATAAAAAAAAAGGTCAGAAGAATTGTGAATAAAATTTCAGTGTCCTTTTAATACACATTATATAACTATTTAGTTAAAACGAATACATATGAATAATGAAATTCTAATAAAGTGATCGAGAGGAAATTTTGTAGTCTCGTGGACTTAAATGTAGATCTGGCAGTTTATACAAGCTCTCAAACTAGGTTTTTTTTCTTAGGAAATTAATTCCATAAATTAACAATATTTTTCTTTATGCTGTGATTCTTTTATATAAGATTTGATATAATATGAATGACACGTAAATTAATTTAATACGTCCATGTCAATGAATTTTAGATGCGTTACAATCCAATGCTTAATAGAGTTAAGCAGCCCTCATCTTGCGCTGTTCACGCCCACACATACACCATCAAGTCCGATCCAAGGTCGACTCGCTATTGTATAATATAAGGCCTCAACACGTCCCACAATTCAAATCATCATCAGTAGTATAGACAGTCCTATAAAAGAAATCATACGCGCCCTTAATGAACTACCACAATTATTCTAAAGCATTCAAAATTTGATCATGAAAGGAAGTAATAAAACAATGTGATACTACAGCATAGGTTTCTCTAACAGAATCCAGATTAGTCAAATCAAACCTCACAACTGGCGCAGACTGTTCAAAATAAAGCAGTTCTCTATCAAAGTCATACACTAGTAAGAACTGAGTCTAGATCACAAAATACCAGAATTTAAACCAACTAATCAAAGATAGATAAGATATTCACCTTCTCCGAAAAGCGAATTCTCAACCCTGCCAATTATTGTAGATCATTCAAATCTCGTCGTGCTGACAAGTACAATGGCGTCTATGCAGATTCAATATTTTTCAATGTAACTTATTTAACATCTGTCAAACCAATCTAATCTCATCATTTGGGACAAGTAATTATTTGACTCTATGTCTTTACGTAGCATTTTGACCTACACCGCGACAAGTATCAACCTTTGCAAAGGTATAAAACTGGGTGATTTATATTATCTCAATATCGTATATTTTTGCTTATTATTTTTACTTTCAATCCCAATATTGAGATTTGTATTATATAGCTGAAACTATCCAAGATATTGGTAATCAAAACCAGGCATGACATGAGGCTACCATTATAGTACGTGATTTTCATTTATTATTTTTTTTTTTTTGCTCAGAAAAAAAAGAGGTGATTTTCATTCCAAGTTAATAATATAAGTCTAGATCTTAATGTTAGATTGTTATTTTCTTTTTTACATGGCCAGGTGGGGCCTAGTGAGACGTTCTAAACCTAATCGATATTTATCAGCTGAAATATCTTTTTAAAAGAAAAGATAAAGATCAGGAGAGCGGTGCTCAATATGTAAGCCAGAATATAGGCCTTTATGTATACTCTGGTGAGTAAGCTTTTATGGCGCCTCAGTTGAGGCAATAAAATACATGTGCAGAAAGCGGTGACAGCTAACATTTGGGGGACACAGCTGTAGATGAGCTACAACAGGTCATTTAACCTCTTAGTTTGGGTATAAAAAAATTGAACTAAATCAGACAGAAAAAAAAATGCTTCACAATCATGGCTCTTTGGACAATCCAATTTTGTTTAAATTTGGGGGAGGGGGGGGGGGGTGGAGAGAGAGAGAGAGTGAAAGAATGCTCCTGCCTAAGTAAAAAATTTTGTGTCCAGTTCTCATCCCTTGTAGTATTATTCCATTTATATTTTAGTCCTAGCTTATTTATCCGTGCTTTTTTAAAAGTGAAATTAGGAAAAACTTGTTTTTTAAAAATTTGCTTTGTCGTGCTTTGTCCCTGATTTTGGTGAGTGGTTTCCCTGAAAGGCATAGGTTGGGTTAGGCACCCTTGTGGTGGCATTTAAACTTATTTGGTGATTTTTTTAATGCTGAACCAATAATGTGGATTGATAATCTATGATAAATTTTAATTTAGTACAAATTTGAACAAAGAGATATTTGGATTGCTTTCTCATTGTGCAAAACTTGGAAATGTGCCGTCCATGATAGAAGAAAAGCTTGAGACCTAGAACCATGTACCATCTATGAAGGTCCAACTCTATTGCTAGAAATGTATGCAATAGAAAGTGGTATTCTCTCTGAATCAGGCCTCACAATTTGCTGTGGATTAGCAGAAACCTGCAGTTGGGAAAATCCGCAGATGGAAGAACAAAAATATTTTTCAGCGGTAATTCGAGATTTTATGCAATAAAAAAAAATTATTAAATTAATTTTTTGTGTTCAGTACAAATTGTCTATATATGGCTGCAATTGCTATGTGAGTAAACTCAGCTTGTTCTGTAAGCATAGAGGTGTGACATTACTCACAATAGCGTTTACCCTTTTCCAATGGTCAGGGCAACACTGTATGTATCTGGCTAAACATAAAGTTGGCGAATATTAAACTCAGCACTTTCCGTAAGGTTAGACTCATTACGTGATATCGCTGTCTCCAGCATTTCCTTAAAGCATTGTAACTAACTTCATTTAATTTCAAAAGTCTTGAACAGTTCTGAACCACATTTTTTTACCTTGGTGAAGTTCATTTTTTTATTTACACTTGTGACTGTTGATGCTATTCAGAGAGCAGGCCTAGCCTTCTAAGAGTAAGATCATCAAAATTGAAGAAGCAGCATAAGCTGGAGATCGAGATGGAGATGTCAAAATAAAAAAAAATCTATAGGCCTGTACAGGTTCCAAGCTGGAACTAAACTTAGACATAAATGATAGAGTAGCTGAGTCTCTGTTCATGATTATATGGGTATGAGAAACCTATGAGATGCTAAACTAAGTACAAAGATCGGGCTTGGTTTGATGCCTTAACATCTTACAACTGATTACTAATCAGGTTTTTCAGGCCTTGCATTGGGTC
This sequence comes from Elysia crispata, assembly GCA_033675545.1. Taxonomy (NCBI): domain Eukaryota; kingdom Metazoa; phylum Mollusca; class Gastropoda; family Plakobranchidae; genus Elysia; species Elysia crispata. Next base: position 376,335 of record JAWDGP010002624.1, on the reverse strand, counting down.
TGAGCGTGCATCCTCACATGGATTAATGTCTCGGAATATTACTAAACAAGCAGTTAGTTTAAATATCACCATGATTTGTGCTCTTTAGAAAGTTCAATATGAGCATGCATCAAATGCTTTGAAAGACAAACCGCCCTTACAAACCCAATTTGTCATCAAATATTGTGGAACATTATATATTATGACCTTTTCAAAAAAAAAGTTGACACAAAAAGAGAAAGTGAAACAATCTCTTACCTCAGCAGCTGTGAAAAAGATCTCTCTTAAAACGTGAAAACAAAATCGCCAAAATATAATCAATTCTCACCAAAAATTAACATTAGAAGAAAAAAAAAGAAAAGTGAACTAGCAACTTGTCCAATTTACAAACATAAGTCAAAGAACGGGCAGCACCATAAAAGTACTACTAGTAATTGTGGACCTAGTATCTCATTGGAAGTACCTACCCCAGATATGATTGAAGCAGCAACGGGAGCTAATAGTTATTCATTTGGCAATAGTAGTATTGTAGTAAAAATTCATGGAAATGACACAAGTGTAAAAAGGAAGATAAGTAAGGCTCTGAAAAGGCCTTTGATAGAGCATCAATTATTTCATGTTTTAATTTCAACAAAATTAAGCTTTCATTTATCCCTAGATGTGAAAGTGAGGGAGGGCACTGACTAGAACAAGGAGAATGAGATTCTCTGCTCTACCCTAAGCCCATGCATGAAATAATCCAAGTAAAATTGGATTGTTCATGACTCTGACAATTACAATGCATAGTCATTTTCATAAGAAATATGAATTTTTTAAACTAATTACTTTGAATTCTTCATCTCTGGAATAAGTGTATGTTACCCAAATCTGTTGTTTTGCCTTTAACTTTAAACTAAATGTAAGTTTAAAAAAATTATCTTAATCACTTTTAGATTTGACCTCATTCTCCTTTTTTTTTTTGAGTGGAGATCTTGTCTAATTTCACAAAAACTATAAAAAAATTAGATTTTTGATAAGCTGCCAGTTTTTTCTTCTGACATTATCACAAATCTCCAGCTGGTTATACCTGCACAGAAACTATTACAAAGTAAATTGATTGTTAAAAATTGTACCAATAGATGCAACATAACAATCTAGCTAATGGTTAAGTGTCAATCTGCTGAAAGTGTATTTCCTGTGAAAGAGGAGAAAAAGTGCGTTGCACCGGTTTATGAGATTTCTATGTAAGAATAAGTCACATTGAGTAGTATAAACAAAAGCAACATGAACTTCTGTTATGGTCAGCTTTTATGTTCTTCGTAATTGCTTGATTTACAATAGGCAAACAAACAGACATGTCGGGTTCAAGATTATGAAAAGGAATAAAACAAGAAATAATGATTTCCCGTTTTATGAAACCTTTCTTTAATAATAAATGCATAGATGCACTATGACGTCTTTTTACTCTTTTTAGTATAAGCATTGCTCTTAAGATGAGAGTGCTTCCACATAATATTTAGTATATTTTCAATTTTTTCCTTGCAGATGCCATTCCCCTTGGACCTGACCAACAAATCTTGAGTAAATTATCCAAATGTGCAATAGAAGATAGGTGGGTTACATTTAAATAAAAAGGTCTTATTATTATTTTCCTTTTTTCAATTTTTATAATGAGTTAACTCCTATCTTAATGAGGAAAGTAATATTTTTACAACCAGTTCCCCTGAATTGTTTTGAAAGTTTGAATCAGAAAAGTATGCATGTAAAAGTTTTTTTTTTTTGTATCCTGTTTCTTGTCAAAAAGGACAATTTATCCATGACTTTCACTTGTTTTTATCCATAGTCCCTTAAAGGTAGAATTGATTATTTGATTGCTTTTTGTAAAAATGATAGTGCTACTACATTACTGTAAGCATAAAAATAATAATTATATCTCACCTTTTTAAAAGGAATTCACTTTCATTTAGAGACTGTTACATTAAATATGTCATTTGTATCTGATTCACTGGAGTAGCCTCCCATGTTCTTTTTTTTAGTTGATGAAAATAAGGTTTTATTTTGTATCCTCTAGACCAAAGAAGTACCGTGCAATGGCAAAAGACCTTTATACGCCAGCTTCTGAGGGAGATGTGGAGAAAGTATTTTATTTGCTTAGTAAGTCATTGGAAACTGTTCATCACCATGGTTGCAAATGAAGTACAGGTTCCAATATCAGTGAAATCATAACAAATATGAATAATAAACATAATGAAAATTTAATATGTCATTTTGGCCTATCTAGCCATTGAAATCCCTGTTAACTCAAGATCCTCTTTAATTGTAGGATCCCATTTGTTTTTTGCTTCTCTCAGCCATTGAGTTTCACAGCAATCACTAAATAATGTCATAAGTTTAATGTTTCTCTCTTCTAGTGGATTATGCAGACCCAAACCAGCGATACGAGGAGCAGGAGGGACAAACAGCAATGCATGCAGCAGCTACCTCTGGCAGTATGGGCACTGTGGTGCTGCTCCAGCAGGTCAGTCAACATTGCCCAAAGCTCATGTGAAGTCTTCATTTAACACAGTGTGCAATATTAAATTTGAATTAGGTACATTTTTTTAAAGAATTTATTCATTGGCCATGGGGAGTAGCAAAGATAACTAGATAGTTGTTTTACACATTTAATCTGTTTTTTTATGTTGAATGTGGATCCAGTCTGTTATGTAAAACCTTTGGTCATGACCGTATCAGACTTTTAAAAATCACAATTTGAAAGAAGAAAATACTCGTAGTAGGTCATCAAGCTTAAAAGTTGTTTACTGATTGTCCATTTTATATTGTAGGCCCAGCTCTATATAAAGAACATATGCTATCTGAAATTTGCTGAAGATGTGAGCATTTATTTGAAAATGGAAAAAAAAACTGGATACAGAATACAGATTATGGTTGATGAGTTTTGATACCAAGTGTGGGTGCTATCACCATATAGATGAAGACCTAAGAAGTTTTGTTTCTGAATTTTGAAGCTGCTTTAGTCAATGATCGCTGGAAAAACAGCATACATAGTAAGATTTAGTAGGGTAGAACAGTAAGGAGAGCCGCTCAGACAGACCTGCCATTCATACTGATTTAATCGGAATCATTCCGATTTTTTATGTAAATTTGGTCCGTTTCTGATTTTCCGAATATTTCGGAAATATTCCGATTTTTTTTCCAAACTAAGTTTTCACCTTCACAATTAAAAACATTTTCATTTTTTATTTTTTTTATTTAGACCTACAAGATTGACAGAAAGCCTGCACAGAAGAATAAATAGGGAAGATATAGTTATATTATATCGGTATTGTTTTTTTTCTTATATTTTATCGAATGCCTTATCGAAATCGATATTAATATTTTAGTTGTAACCATCCCGAATATTGATTCTGCCGAGTTGTTTACTTTATCTTTATTCATCTGCGCTACCTTTTCTCTGTCTTCACATTCAGACTTCGGCGTTGTTTCTAACGGAGGATTATCCTTTTTTTAATCCTTTAATTTCTACTACAGGACAGCGCTTTTTTTCATCTATTTCTTTTAGTTAACAAGGTCGATTGAGAAATCCTAAAATAGAACTAGAGTAAGTCAAGATCAAATGACATGAGACTCAGTAATGTGAAAAGTAAAGTCTAGATCTGATAATAGGCCGAAGAAGTTTTATCTGGATGCAAACTTTACAATCTGCACAAGATCTACGATTTTGATCATTTTATCTTATGTAGAATTTAGATCTAGATTCTAGATCTAGATCTAAGTTATATACTACAGTCTCAACATCACAGTGTAATTTTTATACTTAAATTGACCTGTTTCTCAACGAAGTGATTGAACAATAGAGTGGATTACTCTCTTTAGATTATTTATAAAATAAAATATTACAACTTTCCATCAAATTGTCAATTTGCTCCCCATGAAATATCTGGTTACGTTTTCAACAGCTGGATCCAGCAAAATTCATAAGATTTTTAATTTTCCGAGTCAAGTGTGAGAAAGGCCCATACACCATGTAGAAAAATTATCTAAAATCATAAAAAGCATCAAATATGTCATTTTTAATCCTTTCAGTACGGAGCACATTTACTCTTTTTCATATAAAAATAAGCCTTTTGAAATCATGTACACTTCCCACAGGAGCTAGTTTGGCAGCTCTGCTATATGTGAATTCATCAAATGCTGCATAGTGCCAATGGCATCCAATTCATTGAGTCACTTAAAAGTATTGTAAGGCATAGAGTACTTGATTTAATCTGAAAGAGGTATTGAAAAAAGATCTTAAGATTAGTTAGAATTTTTCATCATTGCAGAATTACAAACTAAGAAAACTAGTTTTTAATTAGAGTTCAGAGCTAAACCGATGAATGGACATTCACCAAAGACTGCATTTTGTGTTTAGTAATGGATGCTGTAGAGGGCAAAAATAAAGTGAGTCATTCAGATTTTATTTTGCAGATAACAAGTCAGTTCCACCTGTCTATGACAGTGTTATTTTATTATTTTATTTTTTTTTAACATCAAATACTCTCTGATATAAATTTGCTAGTTGCTACAAAAATATATACATTCTGAAAATATGACAAATATCGGAAAAGCTTTAGAAGTCTCTATAACTTTGCAGTGGAATTTGTTTTTACCTATTTTCTTTGGATATAAAACTTCAGAGAGTAATTCATATTTTTTTCACTTAAAGTTTGATATTTTAGAAAAAGCAGGTCATCAAGGCATACTAGATCCAAGTTGGATTGGATACCATCATAAATTTTTATTATTGTTTTGCCTACTTCTATGTGTGAAATAGTTTGGAGGAGAAATCCATGCCCAAGACAAAAGCCTTAGGACACCTATGATGTGTGCGGCAGAAAATGGAAACTTAAATGTTGTCAAGTTCCTTGACAAGGCTGGAGCCAAAGTGGAGGATAGGGTATGTTCACTTTGAAAAAGAAAAAAAAAGCCAATAAAAAATATTTCGATTCTGATAGTTGTCTATGAATTTTCAATTTTAAAAGATTTACAATCAATCAGCAAAGTGCTGTTTATTGTATTAGGAATTTTTGTTTTTCATGCAAGTCCTATTACTGAACTAAAGTGCATGTAATATTGAGTTTCTGATGAAGTAAGGTTATGTTTTTATGACATTTACGCTTTCTAGGTAGTTCAAACTCTAATATACCTATTGACTCATGTCGATATACCTTTAAACCATTGTATTAATTTTTCTCCTCAAAATTAATTTCTGTGGAGTTTTCAGTGAGGAAAAGGGTTAACAAACCAAAGCATAGGCAATGCTTATTCAAGTGCTATGAAAAGTTCAGTTTTTAGAGATGTTCAATCTCTAAGCATCACCAGCATAGCTGCTATGTAACTTGTATGGGACAAATTGAGAAACTTGTTCATGCAACAGTTTCTTATTGTTTCTTACTGACAGGGAGAAGATGGCATGACCAGTCTACACTATGCAGCTAAGGCTGGCCATATTGATATAGTCCAGTATATTCTCAGCACTGAGAGATTGGATGTCAACATTGAGGTGAGTGAGTTACTTTTGGATATAAGTAATTATTGTGCTTTAAAGTGAACCTGTTTGAAGCTTACGAATCTAGTGCTGTCATACCTAAATACATTTAAAATGTTTAATATTTTAGAATAATATTTAAAATGTTTAATATTTTAAAATAATATTTTATTAAAAAGGTCATTCAAGTTTTTCTCATCTGATTCGAGAAATTATGGGAATTTTGATTCTGGGAAATATTGGCTTTATATAGCATACTTTTGTAATTTAATATTAGTTGTAAGAATTATTTTTGAAAATATTTGAAAAAGTTTCTTTCAGAAGATTGAGAGACTGCTGAACAAAATTTGTGTGAAGATACCATTCAAATTGAGCTAGATGTGCCTTGACACATTTTTGCTAAATCAAGCTGATGCATGTTTTGAAAGCAATGTATAATGCACAGCTAGCTCTGATTTGTACAGTGCCTTTCAGTATATTATGTTATGATGGCTCCTAGCTTTAATTTGGGACATCTGATTCAAATTGCTCTCAAGATCCAATACTCTTCACAAGAAGCCGCACCTTTAAGTGCCATGCAAGACTGATGTGTCTTGAGTGTTTCATCAAGGTGTAACAGAAATTCCTATCAGGTCAAAGCATATTATTTGGGTCCCCCCATGTGACCTTAAATGACTAAAGAGGAAACAGTCATCACAGATCTATAAAATCCATAAATGTTTGAACTCTAGAGGCACACACAGGGTGGGATATTTGTTTTTGATTTTATCCCAAAGCAGCCAGCCACTTGGGATCTTGAGTTTATGTCTGAGAGGTATTTTTTGTTTACCTAAATCATGATTTTTTTTTCTTCAGATGACCCTCCTATGCTGGGGGGGGATATATTTAAAAGCATTAAGATATACTGCGTTGCAGAAGATGCTGGAAGTGACAAATTTGCACCACAATTTAGGTTATTTGATTTGACATTTCCAGCAATTTTACCACAGCTTCTTAACTTTTCCTAATGTTGCATAAATCTTATTTGAAGGATCAAGAAAAATTTCATTTAAATTTACCATTTGCTTATTTTCACATTGTTTTTTTTTTTTTCAGACAAAAATTTATTAGAAGTATACTATTTGACACTAATTAAAAAAAGAGGATTGCAATGTACTTTGCCGCTTTAACCCTATACGTACATTAGGAATGACTTTTTTACCCGAGGGGTCGTTTTTATTTGTATAAAAATACTTATAGAAGAATTATCTTCTAAAAATTTCATTATTCTGCAAAATTCACCTTGGCAAATGATTATGCATTATTTAGAGCAAGTAAATTGAAACGATGCCCACCATTGGTCATTGAAAGAAGCATTTGGGATAAATACAGCTTTTGCAGAAACGAATCAAAACATTTTAGTTTTAGTTATCTCAAGGAATTGAATCGTTAGCCAAATAGTAGTTAAGGAAAAGCAAGTATGAGGATGCAAATATCAGTAATCTGACGGCGACCATTCCAACTGAGGATGTCGATTTATTTTAAGCAGTAGGAGTGAGTTGGTTATGTCACCCCCGGTATACAGATAAGTGTGACAGGGTTAATCTCATTCCAAATGTTGAGAGCCTTTTTCACCCTTGATGTAGGGATAAGTATAAATCATTTCTTTTGTCTATTTAACCTTTTTGGTGCTCTGCGGGCGAGCAGGCTGGTTTACAACCGTTCACAGCGTTGCACTTGTATGAGGAGTGCTGGTACCAGCACCACTTCTCATCACTCCGCTCCTCCCATGCACCATCGTAATACTTGATTTTATATGAATTTTTTTGAAAATGCTGCGTTTGCAGGGAATTGTAACACTTGTATAGGATGTAAAGAGGGAACAATAGGTCCAGTGAATGCGTGATGGGAAAAGGTTAAAATGTGGGGGCACCAAATTATCCCAGATGTACAGGTATTAGAGTAAAACATGATTTATCGATGTGGGTATAACTTCTATTATGTAAAGAAAAGCATTAATGCATGTAATTCCATTATTCTAGTTACCTTGCACAGTCTAACCAATTTTAATTGCTCTATAGAAGCATCACCTTTAAGTGCCCTGCAAGCCTGTTGTGTCTTGAGTGTTTCATCAAGGTGTAACAGAGGTCCCTCTCAGGCCGAAACATATTATTAGGATCTCCACTATGTGACCTTCAGTCAATCAATCAGGTGCCGTGCTCTTTAGCATAGGCGATCATGACCTTCCACGCATCTCTATCCCTCACCACTTTCAGTGCTTCAATTATTGGTCCTACTTTAAGCCACTTTGTTAGCCCGTTCACTGTTTTTTCTTGCTGTTTTCCCCCCTGCTGCGTTATCCTTCGATTATTCTACTTGTCACAAAATGTTTTAGTTTCTCATCACATGGCCAAAAAAGGTTGCCTTGCGTTTACTTATTCTATTTATGAGTGATCTTCTTGTGTCGGCTTCTCTACACACTGTTTCGTTTGATTTCTTTGCAGTCCATTAGATTCGCAGCATTCTACATAGGAACCATATTTCTGTTGCCTCCAGTTTTGTATGTGACACTATGTCTGAAAAGGAAACACTATAGAAAGAAAGGCACTCAAAATTATTCTTTGATTTTTTTTGAACACTCAATTGCATTTGGCTTGCATCCAGCCAATACAAAGATCTAGTCCCATTTACTTTCTCAAAATGAACGTCCTTTTTTAGGATAACTTGAGGCAGATTTAGAACTGTTACAAAAATGTTTGAGTTTCTCCCCTCACACAATATCATTTTACTTATTCCCATAAATTCCTATTGAGCCATTTTTCATACTTTATTGAATTAAATGTGCTTGATCCATCTCTTGGCAGTATTGGATATTGAAAGATTATTTAAATATTTCGTGGGATTCAGCTATCTGTTGTATAAAATCTGAAAAAAAAAAAAAAGAACAAAAAAAACATGGTTTGGTATGTCCCTAAAAACGACAATTTTTATTTGAAAAATAATGTGTTGTGTAAAAATTTTACTTTGTGGCATTAAAATCTTCAAAAATCAGAATGGACAGTTTGTAGTCTGTAGTTTGTTTCTTCCCCCTCAACCTCAGGAAAAAATGTGTCTGATCTCAGGTAACATAACAGGCATGCCAGTTTTTGAGACCAAACTCAATTTGAATTTAGCTATTTATAAATTATTCATTAAATACACTTGTCTTGCAACATATTAAGAAAATTTTCTAAAGCTCATTTGAGTACAAAATTATGCTCTTTTATATGTGTGTTTTCCTTTTTGGATTTAACGACTTTTGCCCGGTAATTCATTATTATTTTATTCAAAGGTGTAGTTGTAAATTGCTCAGCGTCACATCTATGTATATTTTTTTTACATGGAAAGATATTAAACCACAACTTTATGAATTCTTCCTTCTCTCTTATCAGGATGATGGAGGCTGGACCCCTATCATCTGGGCCACTGAGTCTCAGCTGCTGGATGTGGTAAAGTTCCTCATAAAAAATGGTGGAGATCCCAACAAGAAAGATAATGTAATTATACTCTGGCTAGTTTCACTTATTTAAATTTAAACTTAATTGCTCTGAACATCTGACAAGTCAAAATGGCTGAAATATAATTATTTTCAACCAAATTATATAGATCTCTCATACTTGAGACCGAATGAGTCGCTAAATGACTCCCTGTTTGCAAATACTGCAAAGAACAAAGCCACAGGATCAATGTTAATTAAATATTAGCAATTTATAGATGTTTTTTCAAGGTGGGAAGCTTGTTAGGCCAACCTCTCATTAAACTTGCCTGAAATGATTTGCTTTAGATAGTAATTTGTGTTGACCTAAATGACATCAAGTTAGGTCTATCAGATTAAGAACCAGAATGAAACCAGCCTCAGTGAGATCCAAACGCCTAGATTGAGAACAATTGATTGCATCTAGGCATGGAAAACTGGAGTGGATGAACGATAAAATGTAAGTTTTCTCTAAAATTGGAGATGTGATTTTTATCCGCCAAAGCAATTCTTTAGGGCCTACAATCCTAAAACAAATCTTATGATGGTGTCCAGCACATATCAAAACTTCACCTCTTTCAAGATCAACCATTGAGCTTAAAAGGTTTGCTCCTGATTGTAATTTTAGGCTTTGCTCAATATGGACGTGAAAGGAGTAAATAAGGTGACATTGTATACAAATATCTTTTTTCCCCCATATATTTATCAGTGGTAGAAATGATTTTGGCACTGTTTTTGGAAACGTCCAATGTATTGTTTCCATCAAGCTTTTTATTTTTTCATTCAATCATCTGAATCACACTAGTCTCTCCTTCTTCACATACATACCTCAACATTTTAAAAAAAAAAGATTATTTTGCTTTCTTTCTTGTGCATATAATGTTATGATATCTCCGTTTTAAAGAATGTTGTATACTCAGCTGTTTTGTTTACAAAAAAATAATCTAACAGAGACTTGATTTAGACCACATATACATCTAGATGATTATTATTTCAATAATATAATTATTATAATTTCTAGGTAGGTCTGAATTGCATTGAAAAATCACCTTGATATTAGACTATCTAATAATAAATTTAAAGAAAATAAAATTCATACGATGCAAGTTTTCAATTTTATTATCTACACAACAATTTGAATTTTATTGTCTTAATTAGATATAGAAAGTTCTAAATCAAGCTAGATTAGTTTCACAGCCACACTCTGGAATTTCTTCTTATGGACCACTGTTTGGATGAAGTGATTGAACAAAAGAAATTTGTTTTAGATAAGTCTTATATAAGAAACAAAGTAAAATACAACCATACTGCAGCTGATCATCACATCGTGTCTAATGAGGTCTTCAGTTGAGTTTTCATCACCTAGTTCTTGTAAAATCGGCAAAATTGTTTTATGGTCAGGTATAAGAAGGCCCATTTTAGTAAAAATGAAAATTAGATGTAGAGATATATTACTCTAACCTAACCTAGATTGAAGACCCCCTAGGAATGGGTCTGAAGTTCATAGATAACACATTTTAGATGAAAAAAAAAATCGCATTAAAAGAGTTCCACCATCCAAGAGCCTAAATTCTGATGTTGAAGGTCATGTGTACTTAAATAATTGAGTAGTTAATATTAATCTATTAGCATCTGCTTTGTTATTGTTTTTAGTTCAAACAAATAGGACAAAAGAAAACTGAAATTTATCCCTTTTCCTCCAGAGTTGGATATTATTCATGCTGTTGTTGTCATAGTCATATTCACTGATCTATTTTTTTTTCACCTATTGCTCCAGGAGGAAAACACAGGCCTACATTGGGCAGCCTTTTCTGGAAGCTTGGACATTTCTGAGGTCTTCTTAGACTTGGGCTGTGAGCTGGACTCACCTAATGAGCATGGAGATAGACCTCTGTGAGATAGCCCTCCTCTCTCCCAACCCTACCCCTCCAACCCATGTTTTATGTTTTTTATTAACCACTCATGGCTTATATTCTCACTTGTAAATTCTATAAATCTGAGTTTAATGTGGTAAGAGTAAAAATAAAAGATGAAGATTTGATGATTATTGAATATGCTTTTAAAAAAAAAAATTAAAGATAGAGAAATCATTATGTCTTTGTGGAAACAGTCTTGTTACAATAAATTGGTGATGATGTAACTTCAACTGTTATGATACTTTATTGGGAGTTAATAATAGCATTATAATTATCAGAGGAGAGGGAAAGAGGAAGGAAAATTCAAATCCAAAGCATGGCTTGAAGATTAATAGTGAGAGAAAATTGTCTGTACTCCTTTTTAAGAAAAACCTTTTGAATTAAATGAGGTTTCCATCATTGAAATGTTTTTTTTTGTTTTTTTTTTTTCAAATCACCCTGAACTGAACAAATTATGTTTGGTACATTAGGCATCATTATTTTTTATTTATTTTTTTTTTGTTAAAAAAGATAAAAGTTAATAATAATACAATTTAGCCTTTATTATGACCCAATATGTTGCTGCACTATTCTCATCACTTTTATTTTTTTTACTCTCTCTATTCAGGCATATTGCAGCAAGGCAGGACCATTATGATATTGTCATGTGAGCTTTTTATTAATTGTATTCTTTATTCTATTAGGATTGTGTAGTATCTTTGGGAAAAAAAAAAAATTTTTTTTCTTTAATAATGATACTTTCCTATTGATACAGAGGTACCTATGGTCCTGGAAAATCCAGGAAACTCCCCAGATTTGTTGTTGTATCCGGGAAACCCGGATTTTCCTGGACCATAGGCACCTCTGTAAGCTTTTATTTTTTTAACATTTGGGGGAACACAACTGTAGATGAGCGTCAACAGATCATTCAACCTTAGTCTTAGTCTGAGCACTATTTACACACATATAAATATGTCTAATATAAGGCAATCCAATTTCTAACTACAGTATTTATTTTTGTGGAAGAATATATGATCCTTATCATTTTGCTTAAAACTCAGTAAAAATGATCACCTTTTCTCTTATTTTTTCAGGCTATTGCTTGCAAGAGGTGCCAATGTCAACTTGAAGAACAATAAAGAAGAAACCCCGGTAGAGGTAAATGGTTTAGAAATTTTGTCCATTTTGTTTACAGTAATATTTGAATGAGAAAAACATTTGGATTGTTTAGCTAATTTAGTTGGTAGCTTTAAAGTGAAACTGCTGGCTCAAATGCTATTGATTTAATTTAGAGCAGATCTTTAAAATTGTGAATATGAAACCATTAAGAAGGCAAGGTTATTTTTTTTATATATTGCAACCTTGCAAATCGTCCTGTGTGATGAATCACACACTAAACAATTCTTTCATCTTCTCTCCGAAGCATTCATTGCGATGAAAGTTTCATACATTTTTTAATACCTATTCAGGGAAATAAAACCTGTTTTCATTTCAGCCTTTGTTCGGCATGTTAGCAAGAAATTTTCCATGGAGGGGTGCTATTTTTCTTATCCAGAAAGCTGTATTCATGTAAAAAGCTCTTATTATAAAGTGGAACAGAAATAATATTTTTTTTCAAACCGTCTTTATATGGGTTGTCCAAAATTAAAAAAAAATTTTTTCCAAAAATTATTAATTTCCTGAAATCATTTTTTTTGAAATTCTGTTTTCCTATAGGAGAAGTAGCTATTTTCAGTAAACATACATATTTTCACTATATTTTTTCTGCAATAACCACTGACATGGTTTTCTTCTACTTTTTTGGATTGTGATGCAGTGCTGCATCAACCAGTCCAGCCAGGTGTGCATGGCACTCAAGGTGAACCAGAAACTGAGAGGGTTTGCGGCCCATAAGCTCATCCAGCCGGAGAGACTAGTTGAGAGGTTAGTTTTTAGACCAGTGTGGTTAAGTACCCACTTCCTTTGGTGCAAATGAAGAACTTATATGGGACGTAATACTGATCTACCATGCAGATTCATTTGTCTGATGCATCTTTGGTTTTGAGATTGATTTTTTTCTATTTATATGCATAGTCTGTACTTTGTTATTTTTGACCAGTTGATATTTTGAGATGTCAGCTACAGCCGTCTTGTATTGTTTTTTTTTATCATTGTGCAAGGGATACAAAACTAAAGGCTTCATTTGGAATAAAGAGCCCTAATAAATCACATACAATGTTTTCCTGAAATATATTTTATTTAAACTACATGTTTTTGCTTTGAATAAAAATAAAGAAAAACAAGTTTGGGCCTTGAGTGCCATCTTGTCTCAGTCAGTGACATGTGTCCAAAAACAGAATTTTCTGATTTTGTTTCTATTTGAAATCTTAAAGGCCATTATACTTTAGTGGCCTATAAAAGTCCAATTGATTATTTTTTAAATGATTATAAATACCTTAATTTTGTCTCTGATGCTCTGATTGACAAGATAATTTTCTCTCATGAATCACATTATATGTCTATAAATATTCACATACATGTTGTTTAATTACAAAAAAAAAAACCACAGTTGTTAATGCAATTTTTATAAAGAAGATTTCTGGAATGGAAAATGATGTATATATAATTATATAAAAATAGCAGCCATGGGCTTTGATCTGTTCTTGATGCAGATGATGAAGATGAATGGGACGTAATTCTGACAAATCTTGTTGATTCATTTGTCTGATGCATCATATTTTGACAGTGATGTCAATTTTTCACAAATTTACGGATTGTCAGTAAAAAAAATCGCCAGTGAAATTTCCGTAACGGTCCGTCAAATTTCTCAGTCAGTCATGGTGCAACTCTACAAGGAAGTAGGGAAAAGGGGGAAAGAGGGAAAATAGACCTATATTATGGTTTAGGAAGTGCAATTATTTGATTGAGTCTTTTATTTGATACAGTTGTGTTTAGATACCGGTATTCAATCTGCTAGGCCGCTGCATTGCGCGAAAAAGTTAAGTATAAAAATTTGATCCAGTTGGCATAACTTTTTTGAATTTCCTTGAGTTATTTAATTGGATTTTGAGAGGAATTGGTGTAAATAGTATAAATTCTCTGAATATTCTGTAATATCCTTGCAAACTTTAAAAAACCTTTTATAGTTAAATTAGAAGTGAAAATTATGTGTTTGAACAGCAATAGCAACAACTTTTATGTTTTTACAATACTCTGTTGCATACTGTCATGCTATTCAGATTGATTTTTTAGACCTTAATTCTATTACTTGGCCTTCAGAAACGATATTAAACAAAATGCTCCATTATTCCAATTTAAAACCTATGGATTAAGAAAATGCTCACTATATCATTTATGATTTCAATTCCTTTGATATCAGGGACATAACCATGGGCCGAGAGAAAAACCCAATAGCTTGCGTGAACTCGGAGGATGATGAACCATGCCCTACAGATTTCTTGTATGTCACTCAGAATGTGGAGACAAGCTGGCTCAACATAAATAGTGTTATCACCAGTCTACAGGTGAGACTTGGCCTCATCTCTATCCAGCAAAACTTCACTGCTGCTCCTTCATTGTACATATTTGAGCCTTTGTTGAGAAAGGATATAAGTTACTTAAAAAATAATAGTGTCCTTTTGACTGGCTCATAGAACAAGTTAGACTGATTTTCTTAATTTTACATATTTGAGCCTATTTTGAGGCAGAGTTAAAGATGATATATCCAAAGTGACTTATACAAAAACCTTTATTGATTTTGTTTTGCTGCTGTAACGAAAGATTGCTTCAGATATCAGAATGTGTCACTTTAGGAAATTGCAAGCAGTCCACATTACTTTTGTAATAACTGAAGAAGTTAATCTCTGAATGAAAATTACCAAACTTTTCTTGCTTTATCTCTAGATCTTATAATGTTCTGAGAGCCATCTCTAGATCTTATAATGTTCTGAGAGCCAGCAAGAGTGCTTTTGACAATTTTTAATAGTTAGTTGAAACAGGCAAGATATACTTTAAAAAAAGCTGTGACATTAAACATAATTTGGATTAAAAAATAAAGGAAAAACAAAGTTTTCTTAACTGTCATTGAGATGATATGAATGGAATTTTAAATTGTGATTTTAAAAAAAAAACAAAAAAAAAAAAAAGGAATTTAGAAAAAATTCCCTTATCAATCTTGTATAAGACAAATTTTTTTTTTGTCTTTCCATAAAGATGCAAGAGATGAAACAATATGGGACGTAATTCTGATATGTTTGTGCAGATTCATGTTTCTGATGCATCACTTTGCAAGCTATTTCATTAATCTGATTTTTTTTTCAACTCTTAGGCAATGTGGCAATGGGTCGTAAAGATGATCAATTCAAACTGATTTTCACAAATTCTTTTAGTAAAATGTAAAGTTTTTAGTTTTGAGGGAAAAACAGAATGTAAAATTTTATGAAATGAACTCAGTCTAAAGGAAGCTGTAGAACTCCGTTGGTGAATACACCAATAATCTAGAATAATTTTTAATGTTGAAAAATGTAATTTAAGGAGACATAATACTACATCTAAAATCCGCTTGTATCATCATAGTAAATTAAACTATATATGGCCTTATTAAAGTGAAAATAAGCGTAAAAGAAAGGTACCAAACTAGCCTGTTCCAGCATCAGCTCTTGAAAGGACTTAAGAGTTCAAAAATATTGCTGTATCTTGAAAGGGAATTTTTCAAATTGGATTTGACTAGTTAGTGAAGATCGAAGTTATTTTTGATGTGGGGAAAAAATGTCCAGTCTTAAAAGTTTCATTTATTAAAATTTAGAAGTATAGAAATAAAATAATTTGTTGAAGAAGGATATGAAAAGTTACTTGAAAAAAAAAGACAGACTGTTTTTCTTTGCTTTTACGTATCTGAGCCTTTTTTTTTTTGAGGGAGAGAAATAGATGATAAATCCATATTGACTCATACAAAAACCTGAATTGACTTGGTTCTGCTGCTGTAACGAAAGTTTGCTTCTGATATCTGAACACATAACTTAATGAAATTGCGAGCAGTTCACAGTGCTTTTAAAATAACTGAAGAGGTTAATGTCTGAATGAAAATTACCAAACTTTAATTGTTTAAGCTCTAGATCTTAAAATGTTTTGAGAGCCAGCAAGAGTGCTTTTGACAATTTTTAATAGTTAGTTGAATCTGGCAAGATATACTTTAAGAAAAAAGCTGTGACGTTAAACATATAATTTGGATTAAGAAATAAAGGAAAAACTAAGTTCTCTTAACTGTCATTGAGATGATATGAATGGAATTTTAAATTGTGATTTAAAAAAAAAAAAAAAGGGAACTTAGAAAAAAATTTCCTTATCAGTCTTACATAAGACATTCTTTTTTTTTTTTTTGTCTCTCCATAAAGATGCAAGAGATGAAACAATATGGGACGTAATTCTGATATGTTTGTGCAGATTCATGTTTCTGATGCATCACTTTGCAAGCTAATTCATTAATCTGATTTTTTTTTTTTCAACTCTTAGGCAATATGGCAGTGGGTCGTAAAGATGATCAATTCAAACTGATTTTCACAAATTTTTAGTAAAATGTAAAGTTTTTAGTTTTGAGGAAAAAACAGAATGTGAAATTTTATGAAGTGAACTCAGTCCAAGAGAGTTACAGATGACTGGAAAATTGAAATGACAGTAAGGACGGACTCATCTATTAAAGCTGTAAAATTCTATTGGTGAATGCACCAATAATCAAGAATAATTTTTTTTGGAAAATTAAAAAAAATTGTTATTTAAGTACAACTTCTAAAGTCCACTTGTATTATGATAGTAAATTTAAGCCATAAATAGAAAAAAACGTCGGATCTTTAAAGTTTCATGTATCAAAATTTAGGAGTATAGCAGTAAATTTTTTTTTCACTAAGACACAATAATTTTTACTTATTTGATTTTTTGTTTTTCCGTGATGCAAAGGATGAAGCCTTATGGGACGTAATTCTGATAAATTATGCAGATTCATGTTTCTGATGCATCAGTTTGCAAAAAAAAAAACAAAAAAAAACAACAACAAAGAAACAAAATAGTAAGATGGTTTGAAACTGATTGTGATGCAGGTGGGCTTTCACATTCTTTTTTGCCCACAAAAATTAATTGATTAGTAAACCTGTTTTTTAAAGATGTTTAGATTGCTTGACTGGTTGAAAGTTCAATCAGAGTCATTAAAATGAAAAGGACTAGAAGCAAATGATATGCAAAGATCACAAGCCACAGTTACACTACACATTTATAATGCCTTAGAAAGATAGTTGAAAACTTTATGTGGTTTGATTTTTCTATTGCATAAAGAGGCTATTTTTAAACATTACATTTTAGATCTTTACACTAATTATTCTTACAAGAATATGGTTTGAATTTGCATTGATTGTCTTTTTCATCCCAGAGCTGCCGCTGCAAGGACGATTGCTCTTCTATGTATTGCGTATGTGGTCGCAGCAGCATCAGGTGCTGGTATGACAAGGTAGGTCAGCATACTAGCTAATTTGCAGTCTTATCAGATACAGATGTGATAAAAGCATCTTTTTTTTTCAACTTTGGTATTTTTATTTTATCTTTATATCTGTATATTTTCCAACAATGGGTTGTTCAAACTGTGATTTATACTTTTAGTAAAGTATTAGTGTGATATGTAAAGCATGGTGTCTTGAACGTAACTTTTTGGGATCATAAAATTCCTATAATTTGTTTGATTCATGGCACTGCTAATCAATAAGTTAAAGGCTGAGGCCATGTATAGACAGTGTTGAGACTAGTCATCATTTTATTTGCTCTGTCAGTGTTGTGACCTGTTCTTGTTTGAGCTAAATCATGCTTGATTTCTTGGCTTGTGACAAGATATTAAAAGTTTCACTCTCGTTCAAATTATTTCCTTATCCCAACTTAAAGGGGATTAAGACCAGCAGACTTACGAAAATGATCTCCATTCAAAACCTAGATCAATCTTAACTTAAAGCTACG
Organism: Elysia crispata; assembly: GCA_033675545.1. Lineage (NCBI taxonomy): Eukaryota > Metazoa > Mollusca > Gastropoda > Plakobranchidae > Elysia > Elysia crispata. Next base: position 358,487 of record JAWDGP010002624.1, on the reverse strand, counting down.
ATCATCTGATGTTTCAACTAGAAATGCTCTTTTTCCCTGCGACACAATTAACAAATATCATCTGTCCAAGATCATCATCACATTCATTTTTTTAGTTTCCTTTTTTAAAGTTTTTCTCCTTCAGTGTACTTCAGTATGTACAGATGAGGCCTTATTGCCCCTCCTCACCATTCCTTGTTTTTATCCTTTCTAGGCTCAAAAAAATTCACCTTTCATTAAAAATGCTTTTTTGCTTAGAAAACTTGTTACCATCATTTTAAGATAACAAAATATTCTAGTTTTCAGGAAAACCATACTCTAATTACAGCTTAAACTATAAAGTATCATTGATTAGTAAATAGTTACTCTTTCACAGAAGCACTGCAGACCTTGTTACTTAATAGATACACTGTAAAAACTGAGTTAAAATGAAAATTTTAAATCAATATGAGTAGGTCTATGTAGCCTAACATGTTAGTTTTGATTTGATATTTTAAAAGGGTAAATGGCTTATACCAGATCTTCAATTTGTATCATAAACAGATCAGTAATGGTTATTTCATCAATGCATTAATGATCTCTTTGAGTGAACAAAACATGAAAACTGACATCGGATAAAATTGTTACTAAGAAATAAACATTCCCAGAATTAGACCTGGATCTATTTTGTCACAAGAATAAAACGTACTGTAGACTGATATTTTATTATTTATCTATACCGTTCAGTAAGGCTGGAGAGCAATTAAATCAAAACTTTGTCTTATTTCCACAATGTAGGATTTTTCAACATTTAAGATATAAAGTGATAAAGATGATGCAAACACTACTCCTAGACATTAGCAAAGAAGTAATGCCCATTTGTAATGGTTTGTTATGGTATTTAATGAATGAAAGAACTACAGATGGAAAACAGTGGAGCAATTATGCAAAAAGATAACAGATTTGGATCATTGCAGGTCAAACAAATTTTGTGCTACATCTTGCAGACTGATCAACTCCAGCCAGCCTGCACCCATGTTTTTATCTTAAAAGATAAAAAATTATGTATAATTTTCAAATATCCATTGCTTTTGTTAAGTTAAAATTTAGTGTCTCACAAGAGATTGCTCTTTATTCCTCAGATGGGACGTCTGATAGAGGAAGTAAATCTTTTGGAGCCTCCTCTTATATTTGAGTGTAATCGTGCCTGCCGCTGTCTCATCAATTGCAACAATAGGGTTGTGCAGAATGGCATCACGTTAGTTCACAATCATAAAGTAGTATTGAACATATGTTCCTATTTACTTCTATTTGTCTGTCTTACCTTCAATCTCTCTCTCTTTCCTCTTTTTTATTCTATTCTATTCATTTGCTTACATTTTGTTGACCGAAATTGGTTAACCATATTTCTTTAAATAAGGATGAAAAAAAAAAATTCATCTTTCTATTTAACTTAAAAGTAAGTAAGAAAAAAAACCTTCATCCTTCTATTTAACTTGAAAAAAAAAATTTTTTTTTTATATAAATTATAGTAGCATGACTGCTGATCAGAACAAAAGCTAATTAAACATCAATACTTGGTATGTCAGGTGCATATGAAACATCTTGCTAAGTCTGAACCCGTCAAATTAGTATCACAAACTTGTAAAATATTGAAATGTCTTATATAGTACTGAATCTGGTTTAGCAAGAGTAGGCAGATCTGCAAAGTTATCATTAAGGCTAGTAAGTAATTGAGAAAATCTCATTCCTTATTAGGCTTTTCAAGGTCTGAGAAACAACGATGACTGGTTGTAGGAGATGAAACAAGAAGCCTGGCCTTTATGCTCCTTAAAATTGTCAGATTCAGAGATGTTATCACACCATTTCTCCCTTTTATTTTAATACTAACCCAGTTTGCAGTTGAATATTTAGAAGAAAAAGCATAGAAAACTATTTTTTGAAATAGAGATTTTTTAAGTAAATTTATGTTGTTGCTTTTTTGTCTTAGTATTAAATTAAATTTTTAAATCAATGTTGCATTACAGGTGTCGTCTCCAGAATTTTAGAACCAATGGCAGGGGCTGGGGTGTGAGGACTCTCATGGACATTCCTAAAGGAACATTTGTATGCGAGTAAGTTCATGTGTCCTGTCAAAATTTTTAGCAGCTTCTTGCAAAAAATGGCTTATTGAGATGAAATATGAGCTTTCATTCATTAAGTAAGATCAACACTGATACTTATTACAAATGAAAAAAAAGAAAGTATTGCTGACATTTTTTCATTGAAGACTATTAACGGGGAAGAGAATTTCTAGTAAATATATATTTCGAACGATGCATGTGATGTTATGTAAATCAGTTCAAATGACTTAAGAACGATAAACTGCTCAATATGTGAGTTAGAATATAGGCCTTTATACATACTCTGATCAGTAAACCTTTATGGTGCCTCAGTTGAGCCAGTAAAACACAGGAAACAGTTACATTTGGGGGACACAGTTGTCAATGGGTTACAAGTCATTCAACCTCTTAGTCTCAGCACAGAAAAACTTTTAAAAGAAATACTCCACAATCATGGCTCTGTTTACAATCAAATTTTGTTCGAAAGCTGGGGTAGAAGAATGTTCCTGCCTACGCCTCTTGGATTGACTGATTTCAAAAAGTTCAGTAAAAAATTTTGTGTCTAGTTCTCATCTCTTTATTAAAAGGTAACAATTCTTTGCTCAAGTAAAGTTTCATCAAAATAATTTATTCTGTTTTTGTGTTCGTAAACAAAAGTACATTAAACAAAGTGAAAACATGTTTCAGTAGTTCTTAGAAGGTCCCTGAGTCTTCAAATTAAGATTTAAAAAGAAAATTGATGTCAAATTAAGATATATATAAAGAAATTGATGCGATGAACAGGAGAGGATTTTTTGTTTCATAAGAAAAGATAAACAAAAAATTAAAAAAAAAAAAGAAAAAAGAAAGCAATAGAAAAGGAATTGAGTTTCTTGGACTCATTTGCAGAATAAGTGGAATAACAGGTTATATGTGGAAAATTAAAAAGAAGTAAACTCAAAAGTTGACGGTCTTCGAACCAGCATACTATCAAGTGCTGCCTGTACACAAATGAGTTGATAAATGTGACAAGTTAACAGAAAGATTTAGCTTGATAAGACTACTATTTTCACAACACTTGACACGTAATAAAGAATTTGAATCGTGTTGGTTTCTTGTAAAAAGAATTGAATTGCATGCGTTGTAAGAAATTTCATGAGGCAGACCGCATGACTGATAGTGTCTTTTAGTAATTCTAAAAACCCAAAAAACATTGTACCAGGGCATTTATCAAATTTAATGTTGCATGGAATGCTTTCTATGTGGAATCTTTTCAAGGTAATAATAATCACTTTATCCTTATCATTTCCTTTGTTGTAGATACATTGGTGAACTCATCTCTGATTCAGAAGCAGACATCAGAGAAGACGATTCCTACCTTTTTGATTTAGACAACAAGGTAATGATTTGATATTAAAGGGTTTTGCGCTTCATTTCATTAGATACAGTTATGTTGTGTTGTTAGGTGGTTATGTCATTCCAATAGTCTGACAGATGTAAAGTTTACTATGAAATGGTATGTATAAAAAAAAAAAAATAAGTTGCCGGAATAAGGATCTTCTTGTTCTAAATATTTTGAAGTTAGTTCTAAAGCTTCATATTTGATTTTACTATCTTCCTTCAATATCCAGGATGGGGATACATACTGTATAGATGCTCGTAAATATGGCAACATAAGCCGGTTTATTAACCATTTGTGTGAACCTAACCTTGTGCCTGTGAAGGTGTTTGTTGAACACCAGGACCTGCGCTTTCCAAGGATATGTCTCTTTTCATCCAAGGATATAGCTGCTTATGAGGAGCTTGGGTAAGTTCTATTTCTCTCACTATATCACTATATGTGTGTTTGTGTGTGTGCGCCTGTGTATCTCTCTCTCTCTCTCTCTCTTCCTCTTCCTCCTTTTTTTCTTTCCAGTTACTTTACAAGAGCTATCTCTTATTATTTCATTTTATTCATATCCCCACCCACTTCACCTATAGAAATTCTTACCTACCTTGTGCTGTGTACATTAATCCTTATGAGGAACTGAAATGCAAAAGCCTTAATAACAATTTGAATGATAAATATAATTGAGTTGATTCTTCGTTACTCATTCTAGACAAAGAGCAATATTATTACACAGTGGATGAAAATTATTCCATTTAATAACCTATATAATCCCTTTATACATCTGTCATTGCCTTTGATTGCTATACCTGGTAGTATGGCTGGCTGCTCTTCAAAATCTAGCTCAAAGGGTTTACGTTTACATGTCAACCCCACACATATACACCTCTCCATGTATTTGATTACTTGATATAGTTATTTATCATATGCTTTTCATTTATTTTATTGAATGCATTTATACTTCTTTATTGTAAGTTTAAACAAACAGACCTATTTTTATACCCACTTCTTAGTAAGCCTATGTTCAAGCTTAGATATATATCTTTGATTTGTTTCTACCCACAATAACTTTGTGCTTCTATAGTGATTTGAAAGGTTTGTTTGCACCAAAACCATGAGTTATTATTTTTTTTTTTTTACATTTTATTAAGCAAAAGTTTGGTTAAGGATCACTTGATGATCTTTTTATACATCTTGTCACACTCCAGGTTTGACTATGGCGAGAAGTTCTGGATGATAAAATGGAAGTTTTTCACATGTGCCTGCAAATCAAGCAAGTGCAAGTACTCTAGCGAGACTATCCAGAAGACGCTAGAAGACTATAAACTACGATACCCTGACGAGCAGGTGGATTGAAAATACTAAGTCAAGCTTGGTTAACTTAGAAGAAAAAGTGTCTGATGGGATTTGGTGTGGAGTACCAAACTATGGAGATTTTGAAAACATTCAAGCTGCACCAGTCTGATGCATTCGGTCACAGCTGTGTTGATGTAAAAAGAAATTTTTGATAAATCCTCAAAGCTATGTTCTTTTTAAAGAGAAATCTCTGCTGCTGGTCATAGATTTAGGTTTTCAAAAATGTACTTTTTTTATTTTTTGAGTTTGAAGAAATCTGCAGGCATGATGATGCATAAGTATTTGTATGTGAAATATGTTTTAAAACTGAAACAGCACAAGCTTTTTTTACCTTTTGATGCTTTTAACTTTATAGAATTTAAAGTACCTCGAGGATACTGCGTCTTGGATTTGTTAGGAGACGTAATTGGCTAAAGGGAACCTTCCTCACTTTCTCACTTTCCTTATTATGGCTGATACCTAATAATTCATTACTCACAGTTTATGCCAAACATCATAGCAAGTGCCTCTCATAGGAATTTTGCTTGATGTTTGACACAAACTCAAATATCCATCATATGATCTCACAGTTAAGGGTTCACCAAGGCAGCCCAACTTTTGTTAATTTTGCAACAAATGTGTGGACATGGAGATGTGGTTTTTAGCTTGAGCCACCTTTTTTATATTGGTCTTGAAACATTTTGAAATGATGCAATCAGTGCTGACCTCCTGTTATGCAGGCATCATTATTCAAATTGGGGTGCAGGTGGAAAAAAACTCCATACATACATTGTCTTGTTTCAGAGGGTGAAACAATAAATATGATGTAATCTACATAGACAGATGAGATTTAGAAAAGTGGGCAATATCATCATGCAGTTTTGAGGTATCCACAACACAAAGCACTCATAATTGTTTCAAATAGAGCCCTTCAAAGACAAATAATAACTTCTTGATGTCTGTAGCAGTCTAATTAAAAATAGCTCTGGATATAGAAGGTTATAATTTTTTCAATCTCTTTGAGGGTAGAAAATTCTCTTTCATGAGTTACCAAACCCCTGGATGTCTTAGACATTTGACTAGTGCCTGATCTACCCACTCCTCACAGTTCAGGTTGATTCCATCTTTGAAAAATTGATTTTCAAAATTCTTGATCAGTATGATTTGAGTAATTAATTTTGCTTTCATTGATGATGTATTACCAAGAAAGACAACCATTGGTGATCTTTAGAAATGGCATCTCCTGGGAGGAATGAAGTGTCAAGCATGTTTGCACGGTCAACATAATCCCCCTCCCCGTAATTTTTATTTTATCAGGGATAACTTATCGCTGCCTGGGAATAATACAAGTATAAATCTAAATCTAAATTATAGTCTTACATTTGTGTTACTCCTGGATAGCAACATGTGAAGATTAAGACTTTGTGCAAATAACTGTTCACTCATCCACCCCTCTGTTGTTTATTTAACAGGTAAGCTGAATTCAAATGTATTATACTAGTTTTTATAAGGTGAGTAATGTACTTCCTTGTTTTATCAGTATAGATGAGGACAGGTAGAGATAGATCTAACTCCTGATTTGTTTATAATGGTATTGCTCTTTTAATAGCCTTTTGCTGTTTGAGGGTGTGCTACAGACAGCATACATCTGTATGAAATATTGTATACTACAGTACCATTTGTTTGATTCCAGGTATGAAAGTTTCTTTTACCAAACTTATCTGTGACAAATTGAATGAAATATTGTAAAAGGGAACTGATTTTTATATATATGTTGTATGAAGAAACTATAAGACAGAATTGTAGATAGGAATTAAAATGTCAGTCTATGTTTAGGTAAAGAATTTTTAAAATATTTGTTTTACATTTGTCAAAATGTATATCAATATGTTCATTTATTTTAGATATATGTCAATACAAAGCGGATTTGTTCGCCTCTGAAAAATCTAATTTTTTTCTTTTTTCTTTGTGTTTGGTTGAGAAATGAGACAAAGAAAGAAGAAAGATATGCTTGAAGTCAGTCTAAGAACAAAAAGTCCTCCCTAGAAATGAGTCTTCATTAATTTTTTGCAGATGTAAAGATTAGATCTGAGGGCCTTAATGAAGCAATCTTAGATCTATGAACTCCAAGAAAGGAAAGAAGATGATATGTAACCAGTCTTAGATTTATGTGCCCCAAGAAAAAGGACTGTGTCTCACCAATCTTAGAGTCAAGAGGTCTAAGGAGAGCAATCTTAGACCTTAAAGCTCTAAAAAAAAAAACCCAATCATATCTAACAAATTTTACTTACAGAGGACCATATTTAAGTAACCTTAGACTTAAGAGCTGTAAGGAAAGAGGATCATAATGATGTAGCCAGTCTCAGCCCTATAGGTATGAATACAATAAACTGCTTTCTGCAGAGAATTGCGTGCGACAAATCTTAGTGTGTTTACACAAAAAGATTTGGTGCTCTGCTTTTTTTAACAGTTACTTTCTGCAGGTAGTTAGCGATTTCTCAAATAGAGAAGACTTCAACATCAATAACTTTGTAGCTTTTTGACATGTGCATAACATGATCTTGAAACTTAAATGGTTATTGGGGTCATTCCTAAGATTATTCAGGAGTTTCACAGATATCAATGTTTTCATGACACAAATCACCATTATTTTTGACAAAAATACAAGACTTGCAAACCTAGAGAGTGTCAGGCTATTAAAATCTCAATTACTTTTAAGTGTTGGACTGGATCTATATTTATTACTAGACAACCAATAATTAAGATAGAGATCTAGATCTAGATCCAATCTTTCTTCATTTAGACTTCAGACTGAAATTCCAGATCAATTTAGGATGCTATAGTTGTACAGGTATCCAGGCACCCTTTGACCTACATGATAAAAACATTTTTTTTGGCTTGCTGCAAATCGCTTGGAGTAAACAGGCCAATAATATTGCAAGATTTGCTGCTCAACAGAAATTGCTAACAACACGAATTTTATGTAAAGGTGCTGCTAGTTGCAAATTGCTTCATGTAATCAGCCCCTATGGAGAGAGGATCATATATGTAATCAGACTTGGGCTGAAAGCTAGTAATAGCCCTATGGAGAGAGAGTCGTGTGTAACCAGACTTGGAGATAAAAGCCCTCGGGAGAGAGGACCATGTGTAATCAATCTTGGAGCTAAGAACTGCAAGGAAGTAGAGAAGATGAAAATCTTAACCATTTGACTCGAGCATGTTTGGGTGTGTCCATGGCAACTGTCATACCTAAGCAGAATCACTCATCTAAGGCAGCTAGACGGTCTTTCAAAGAGACAAGGCACCCTAAAGTATTTGTATGTACGTTTTATGCAGGCTGTCACTACCAATGAATGAATATTCGTTTAAGAAATTCTGATGTGTTTCTATTCGTTGGTAATAACCCTGAGAGGACTATAGTTTATGGAAAGTTAAGTCACAGACTGACCTTGTTCAATTAGAAAACAACAGATTTGTCAAGAAAGTTAAAGTTAAATTTTGATTACTTATCATATACATCTGTATTGTAGTTCTAAGTTTTTTTTTCCTCATATTTATAACATTATCAAGATGCATTGTATTTGCATTATTACTTTTAAAGTGCTTTCACAATGCACAAAGCATCTTACATAGTTATAATAAAATAAATAAGTATCCCTGAATTCCATCAGCATTGCCACGTAGTATGAATTTAGAGACATGGTAACACGCAAAGTGAAATATACAATAAAATCACTTCCTTTGACCATAATAAATAAAAATGAAATACTCCATAAAATGAATTCCTTTTCCTCTCATGATCAAAGAATAACTGTAAACAGATGCGTCGTTAATCTGGATTTAAAGCCAACCACAGAATCAATATTTTTCCCTTCCTTGGGGGAGACTGTTCTAGAGGCGGGCATTTTGAAATGGGAAGACCGTCTGGCCAGCTGGTAGCTCCACTTAGATTGGACCAGAAGACCTTTGGTAGCTGAACTCGGGGCTCAAGCTGGAAGTGGAATGTTGGGCCTGACAAGGTCTGAGGTACACTAGAGAAACAGAGGTAAGCGCTTACAACAACAGTACTTAAGGCGGAGGAACGTGGCTGGGGCCTGGGAATCGGCGCTAGCGGGACAATCTTGCTGGACGATTTAATGTTTTAATTAGTTAAAAAATATAAAACATCGCACGCACGAGATCCCCCTCCCCCCAAAAAAAAGGTTTCCATGACAACACAAAAAAGAAGTGCAATTCATCTTCACGCCTTCTCGTTCATAAATTAAAAAATGACAATACGTCATGCCTTTTAGGAAATGAGATTTCACAAAGTTATGTCCCTTCGTTGGAAGTCGTGAGTTTAGTTCAACAATCAAAAGCATTTTGAAGATCTAAGCAAAACTAAAATAGTTTACTTGTAAATGTTTTCTCATGTACCCATTTTATGGTTTTCTTGTTTTAATTCTAGTTGAGCATTCCTACAAACGACTTAAAATAGAGCTCATGACTTCCAATTAGGTAGCATAACTCTTTGTGAAATCGCATTCCCTATACCGGTACCTTCAAAACCACTAAAATTCCCAGATTTGCACCCTCTCGTGGCATCGCCTCTTTAATGATTGGACCCTAAAACAATTCTACTCCCCCCCACTTACTTTCAGAACACTTTGGCTCAAAAAGGATTTGTGCAGTGTGTTAAGGAAATCAAAATTTAGACACTTTGTTCCCACTCTAATTGCTTTACTTGATTTACCAAAGCTGATAAAGACATTGAGCATCCTTAATAACTATATACGTGTGCATTCGTATGTCCTTAATTTAACAGGAATGTCACATAAGCAACTTCAGCTTTTTAAATGATTCTCCATAATTCCTGCAACATCATTGATACAGTTTGATATATGCTTGATAGTTATTTGTGTTGCTTTAGATAGTCCTGCTTGAGATTTTCTAATTCTAGTTTCCTCACAACTTCGACTCTATCGCTGATGATAAAATTATACAACAAGAATCATAGCTTCCATAGGACATTAAGCTGGTGAATGATTTCTAATCAATAAATAACCGACTCTTACTCATGTAATATTTGCCTTTTTTTTGTTTCAGCACCCACCTCATCTGTCATCAAATAAACCAAAAGACAGGCAATTGGGCAATTTAATAGATTTACATTGTTTTTAACATCTAAGCTTGATCCAAATCCAAATATAGATCTAAACATGTACATGATTGTAATCATATTATGACATAATCCACTTAAATTAAACCATGTCAATCCCTCGTCAGCTGATTGGTACATTAAACATGCAATATCGATCCAGATCTAAATCTGGGTGTAGATCGAGGCTTCCTAATAACCGGTACAGGCCAAGTCACCGGAATGAAGAAACTTGCATGTATGAGTTATAACAATCTGCACAGTATTTCTTTAACTTTTACTTTAGGCAAAGTTAGGTGAGAATTGTACTCTGTAGCCTTATGACTTTAATTTTTAAAAGAAGAGCCAAATTTAAAAATAAAAGCGAAGTTGCTATCCAGATTTTGTTTTTACTGTGACGAATTAAAAAAAAATACATTACGTGGGTACAACATGAGTCGATGTATACACATTTACTACACCTGTTTTTTTCCCACCGACTGTCTCTTATCTTTTGTTTGCCCTGCCAATCTTTTCCGTTAATCTAATTATCTGTTTTACATGAATTTCGAAATCCCGATTTTTTTTAGGTGGGAAATTACGCAGCAAAGTTAAAATAATTATGAGTGTTTCATCCTCTTTTAATAATGTCGTCCGTACTATTGGACTGGGTACGAATGCTCTTTTCAATGATTGATTAATAAAGTGGGCTGCTACAGTCGTATTTCTAAACGCCTTTGTTTTATTTATAGATGATTTGATTTTTTTTTCAGATACTCCTTTTCCTGCAGTCTATTTTGTCGTTCTCAATTTTTAAATCTAATCTTTCATTCCTTTTTAAGACTTCTTTTATGGATTACTTTGACTGAAAAGCAAAACTCACTGACTTCAGATTGATTTTGAGACAAACATAATGATTTATGTGATTCTGAACGTTTCCGATAGTCGATGCGTTTGCTCGATGACACCAAATTTTGACTATTCGCCTGTCATTGTTTTCTGTTTTTGTCGCACACAATAATTAATTAAGTTTACATCTGAAGCTGGAATGAGAATAACAATCCAGATTGGGCGTGGATAATTCGCAATTAATTTAGAGGATCTTGCACATTTATATCGTCTGGCACATTCTCTAAAATAACTATGATTTGTGTTCTAAAATCTTCTATTATAAGTATTTTCTGAGTTTTCAATTTCGACAGTTAATCATTTTATCCAATCTAAGGACAATATATTCAGGTGATGTTCTGTAGTTAGATAGATAGATAATAGATAGAAATATAGATGGATTAGATAGATAGAAAGATAGATACATACATCGAGAGATAGATAGATAAATAGAGAGAGAGAGAGAGAGAGAGAGAGAGAGAGAGAGAGAGAGAGAGAGAGAGAGAGAGAGAGAGAGAGAGAGAGAGAGAGAGAGAGAGAGAGAGAGAGAGAGAGAGAGAGAGAGAGAGAGAGAGAGAGAGAGAGAGAGAGAGAGAGAGACTTTTGTCTTGACATATTTCTGTATCAAACAAACCCATTTTATAAGTTTTCATTTCTACGAACATTTTGATATTGATCCTCACACAAATCCCATGATCCTAGAGTTAATCCAGAAAAGTTCTTTTTAAGAGTGGGCAAGTAAAATATAACCGAAACAAATTGCAGCCAAATGGATATTAATTTGTCTAATCTGAAGAAGAATACTCAACTCATGAATACGACCGTCTTTCTTTTTTTTTTTTTTCTTTTTTCCGATACTTCTATACAGTTCTAATTTCCCCTTCTATATTTTAAACAGAAGGCATTCGCCTTTTTAAAATTTTCTTTCATTAAATTAAAAAAAAAAGAAAATCAAGGCTTGGGTGAGGAGTGACATGAACCTCTTTATTGACATCAGTCGTTGGCGCTGTTTTCACTTAAAACTTTTTTCGGCTACCAGGCTTCAAAATCTAGAAAGCAATTTTCGGTGGTGGCGGTCACTTATACATGCAGATATATGAAAAAATGGCTTCCATGTCAGTACCCATCTTTTTTTAATTACAAAAAGTGGTTAAAGTAAGGGGTGATATTTCACGCAATGTTCTTAAAGTAGAAGGCTTGATTTCAAGCTATGTCTATGTTCACTTGAACCATATTGCATACCATCTTATCCAACGTTTTGCCGCTCTCAAAAGCTTATTGGCCTGCCAATCTTTTTCTGTCGTAACGTTTCATCTCATAGAGGTTGGAACCGTGTCAATGATAGTATCTTCTTTATATTTGCTATTCTAGAGGAACTTCACATAAAAAGTTCACAGGATTGCTATTGCATGAAACAGTCTTTAAAGACTTAGTGTCCACGTCGATCGCAACACAATTCTTAGTTCTAGATATCGAAGGCTGTCCTCGAGGCCAGAGGTTACCAGGCATAGGTTTTTTGCTGTGAAAAAACGTGAATTTACCTTTTTCTTTTTTATCATTTGCACCAATGAAATAAATATCTTGGCTATCGAGTGCATATAAAAAGTTCGCGACAAAACTAAACTCACTGAAAGTGTTTATCTCGGCAAGGTAGCCTCCGATAGCTTCGCACTGGGAATCAGCGTCAGAGAAATCGAAATAACTTTCATACTTGCTTGCCATATATACAGTATCCTGGAAAGTAAGGGACAGGTGAAAATCTCTCATAGCGCTTAGCAGGACAATCGACTTAGAATGGTCTGAAACTAACTTATCCATCTGATCAACTCTGTCTTTGAGTTTGGAGAAATCCGTCTTTAATGGGACGGTGGTTAATTTCTTAGCCATCTGTTTAGACGTATTAACACTGGTGTCTACTGCATTTTGCAAGTCAGAAATATCGTCAACATTAGAGTTTACTTTATTTTTCACCGCATTCAGGTCTCTTTGTATATCATTGAGTGTTTTCTTTACATAATCTGACAAGAGAGACATATCTTTAGCCAAGGACGAGAACTCTACCGTTGTGTCATCTATTTTAGTCGTCTCTGATATGGTCACTATTTGCCCGTTGTGGTCAGTTCCCTGTGCAGCACATTTGTAGCGAAGACCTGAAGTCAGGGACGGAGATGCCCAGGAAAGTGCCAGTTCTGAAATGTCGCTCTCAAAACCAAAGGAGCCAATGAGGTCGACACCGTCCCTGCCTGCACCACTGAAAAGAATGGGGTCCGGGTTCCATCTGTCGACTGAAGCAAAACTTTGAAAATCCTGCTTTTTACTGTTTGGCTTAGAACCAAAGACTTTGAGTTCGTTCACAGTTTTCATGGAGGCCAGACTCGGGTCAAAGCTGCAGTTAATGCTGACAGTTGAAGAGGGCAGGGCTGACACGATGACATCCAGCTTCAAGGCACTCTCCGCGGCATCCCCGGCGCTAGTCAAGACGGCGGCCATGACCAGGGCAAACACGGGACCAAGGGAAGTCGACAACATCTCTGAGATACACAGCGATTTTCAAAGCTTTTGAACCAGTCACATCAATGCACCAAATGTTTGTAGAAGAAAAATAGCGGTAAAACGAAATGCTTACACTACATTGACATGAATAGAAATTGATGTAGAAGTGTACGATAAAGAATGCTCTTACTCAACATTGATAATACGGAATCAGATAAAACATTTTATGGATGATTAGAAAGAACATAAATTGATACTGGTATCGCACTTCAACTAAACATACAAGTTTATATCCCCGATGATAAATCTTAAACTCAATAAATTATTCTGGCATGGACTACGATATATTGTTAAGTCTTTACGCATTTATAGACAATGGTCTAAATCTAAATATTCTATATTTTACAAGAGAGTTGATTTTAAATTTGAATAATAACCTAGAGCCTGTTGTAATATATAATAGACCCGAAAGTATTTGAAAAAGAATTATTTTACTTTCCGAAATTTCAGATTTTATGGTCGTGTCGTTTCTAAGACATTAAATTCGCAAATTGGAGTTAACACTAATTTCATTAATTTTCTACGTAAAAGATCACGATGAAACATCCGATACAAGAGGTAAAATGCAATTGTTTTAAACATAATGTAATTTGTTACTCTAGAAAAATAAAGAATTGCTTGTTCATTCAAATACGGCCGATAGGAAACCATATTCTCAAATCAATTCACTACAGCTTCACCAGTCGGACAGTCGCTGAAATGTCGATTTTACAATTTTATATATTCAAGCTTTAATTCCTTCGAAGAAAATTTAGCTATGCTACAAAACCAAGAGAAACAAAGAGTGTGCTAAAGGAGATGAGGTTTTTTTTTATGCATATGAAAGGGTTAAAATAAGCGTTAATTTGCACAAACAGTGCACTACAATTATCTATATTTGAACAAAACTCAAAAGTTATTTCCAAAATTAAAAAAAAAACAAAACCCAACGATATCCAATTAAAGTCGTAAGTCGTATCTATAGTCCCTGATCTAGGATTAGTTAACACTAAAATGCCAATCTTCTATTGCATTACTGTAGCAATTTGCTTAAATGTTTTTGCAATGAGATAGTTCAATTGGTTAACTTATCTTCAAATTATATGGAGCGTACAAACTAGGTACATTTTAAAACTGATTGCGTTATCGTTTTAAATGGTCGTGCCATTAAATCGTAAGGCCAACACTAAAGGAATAAATGGAATACTAAAGTTTGCATGAATTTTCTATAGATTGCGAAAGTAACAGAACTATTTTAACTTTCACTCTTTATAAAATGTGTTCAATCTGTGCGACCAGTACCTCACCTGTTCTATTGAGGTCAAAGAGACGAGAACTGCTTCCTACCAGCACATCCAGTTGTCACTCCAGACACAAGCTGTCAAAACGTATTTTGTCTTGCCACTTAAATAGTTACGTTAATTGACATCATCACTTTTTTCGTATCTTTTGCATTCTCTTTCCATTTTTTCTTTGTTGTTGGTATGACGTGGTGAAAAGTAAATCTGGTACAGATCGCTTTTTTTGCTGTGAATTCGAAATATTTGAAGGGTTTTTGTAGAATTTACCTAATTAAAGTTTTACTTTATTTTTGTTTTGGAAGAAGAGGTTGATAAGGTTTTGACGTCGAAGAGCATTTCACTAATGTAAACTGACTGCAATGATTCAACAGCTGGTAAATAATAGATTTCTTGGCAAGGTACATGAGAGGGGTAAAAATGCCTTAACTATCACTTTTTGTATTCGTTTACATTAATTGCGAAATGAAATTCATCTTCAGTCCATTCTTTTAGGAGGTATCGTTCTCATTAGAATCGAAAGAAGGTAGATCTAACTGTTTCAAGACAAGGCCAGTATTTTCTCGGGCTTAGTTTGAAACTTATTTGCAGGAATAAAAACGTGAGAAATGGAACCCAGCTGCACGGCGACACAAAGCGCTTGACCTGTTTTAAAATCTGCTCAGGAAATGAATTGGTTCACCACAATTTTTACGTGCAACTGATGGAAAGACAAGTTTTTCTTTTTCATTTCAATAACCCCTCCTAGGCAGTTTTAGTCTTCTAGTACACAACTGCAGGTTTTCATGCTTCCACAAAAATGAATTTTCAAGTTGATATTGAAAATAAAAAAAAGTCCATTTTTGTGTGAAAAATTTAGCATTTTCTTTAACTGATTTCCGTTCCAATCATTGATCTGCTATACGAGTAAAATGTCATAGATTGAAGATGGCATGCAATCGTGTAAGGTGAAAAACCAGCTGTTTATAATAAAAGGCTAATATAAGAAAGATCCCCGTTAATTTCGGTCATTTACCAGTACATTTTGGAATTAGATTTAAAAATAAACTATGACAGTATCCTTATCAGTTTTGACGTCCTGAAAAACTAGTTAAAAGAATGCATTACTTAAAAAAAAAAGGATTGTTTCTTTTACCATGTCAATACTATAGTTACACGATTCTATATGCAACTTGGAGACAATTATGTTTTGTGTAGAAATTAATCTACAGAAAAATTAAATTCTGTTGATGAGGCTACGTATTTCTCTGAGAATATTATTATTGTTGCTGCACTTACTGCTGCTGCTGCTGCTGCTACTGCTACTGCTACTACTACTACTACTACTACTACTACTACTACTACTACTACTACTACTACTACTACTACTACTACTACTACTACTACTACTACTACCACCAACAGAACCACTACCACCACCACCAAAGCCACTGCTACCACTACTTCTTCTACCACTGCTATTACTAATAATAATATTACTGCTGCTGCTACTACTACTACTACTACTATTACTACTACTACTACTACTACTACTACTACGACGACTACGACTACTACGACGACTACTACTACTACTTCTACTACTACTACTACTACTACTACTATTACTACTACTACTACCACTACTACTGCCACTACTACTACTACTACTACTACTACTACTACTACTAGTCCTACTACTACTACTACTACTACTCATACTAATACGACGACTACGACGACTACGACGACTACACTACTACTACTACTACTTCTACTACTACTACTACTACTACGACGACGACGACGACAACGACGACTACTACGACTACTGCTGCTGCTACTACTACTACTACTACTACTACTACTACTAATACTACTACTACTACTAATACTACTACTACTACCACTACCACTACTACTACTACTACTACTACTACTACTACCACCACTACGACTACTACGACTACTACTACTACTACTACTACTAATACTACTACTACTACTACTACTACTACTACTACTGCTGCTGCTACTACTACTAGGACTACTAGGACTACTACGACGACTACGACTACTACTACTACTACTACCACTACCACTACTACTACTATTACTACTACTACTACTACTACTACTACTACTACTACTACTACTACTACTACTACTACTACTACTACTACTACTACTACTACAAACATTTGAGATCGCCACCTGTTCATTCTAGACAAGCCATAACAAACTGACCTTTTTGTATTTATCGGCCTTCATCACGCAAACTCCGGAAAACCAGCACAAACGGTGAGGAAACGTTTTTCACCGAGTTCAACGATTTGGTTTGCACCTTACGCCAACGCTGACACCCGTTTGTTATACGGGCGATCTAAACATCCATGTCGACATCCCCACTGACCTGCTCACCGTGCTGTTTCAGTCCATCCTTGATCAACATGAGCTTGTCCAACACGTAACAGTACCACCACATAAGAATGGTCATACATTCGATTTGATTATCACAACAAAGGAGCACTCTTTCCTCGTCGACTTGGAGGTAATAGACAAAAGCATATCTGACCACTTCTTACTTCGAGCCGACATTGATACACAGAAACCTAACAAGCTACAGCATACTGTCCAGTCACGTGACATCAAGCGACTGGACAAGGCGGCGTTCCTGTCCGATGCCGCATCTTCACTCAGTTCGTCAACCATCTCTGCTGAGTGTCTCGTGTCCACCCTGCGAGATACACTGGATAAACACGCCCCCGTCGCCACCCGCACCATCTCAGTACGACCAGTCGCTCCGTGGTACACTCTCGACATCAAGGAGGCCAAGCGCAAGCGTCGGCAGACAGAGCGACGATGGAGGAAATCGGGCCTTTAAGTGCACCGGGACATCCTTGCCCACCAAAGAAACATTATCAACTCCCTTATTCGCTCTCACAAGAAAGCTTACTTCACCAAAAAGCTTGAAGAAGTTAAAACAACGAAAGAACTCTTCCAGACAACAGACCATCTCATGGGACACCAAACGTCGTCTTCCCTTCCACCCGGAGAAGATAAAGAACTCTGTAATTAATTTTTACTTACTTTCATTAACAAGATTGATAATATAAGAACATTTCTTGGTAACGACACACCACTGCCAGATGAGCATGAACCATCAACTGGAAATACTGTGACTGAATTTTGCTATGTAACTGAAGAGGAAATTACAAAGTATATAAAAGAATCCTCCCCCAAAACGTGTGATTTAGATCCCATTCCAACATCTTTATTAAAGGAATACACAATGGAGTTAGTCCCTTACATAACAGAAATTATAAATGAATCTCTGGCCACTAGTGTTGTACCTGACATTTTCAAACGTGCTTTTGTGACACCTCTTCTCAAGAAGCCCGGGCTTGACGAAACGGATCTTAAAAACTTTAGACCTGTCTCAAATCTCAATTTTCTATCAAAAATTCTGGAAAAAGTTGTGTTAGGTCAAGTCCTGAAACACGTTAAAAGTAACGGTTTTGATGAAGTTCTTAAATCCGCATACAAGATACACCATAGCACGGACACTGCACTTTTAAAAGTGACCTCAGATATTCTGGACTTAGTAGATGACAAAAACTTATGTCTCCTTGTGCTGCTTGATCTAACAGCTGCTTTCGACACTATTGATCATGAAATTTTACTAATCAGGCTTAAGAAGTCGTTTCTTGTGTCGGGTACAGTACTTACGTGGTTTGAGTCATATCTTACCAATAGATTTTATTGTGTTAAAGTGAGAAATGAAACGTCTCAAAATCTTCCTCTCAAATATGGAGTCCCTCAAGGCTCAGTTTTAGGTCCTGTTCTCTTTACCATGTATACTAAACCACTGTCTGCCCTTATTAGGAAACATAGCATAAGTTACCACCTTTATGCTGATGACACCCAATTATATGGAGCAAGTGACACAGAAAACATACACCAACTTATACATACTACCACCCACTGCATACAAGATATCAGCTCATGGATGAACATCAACAAACTCAAGCTAAACGAAGACAAAACAGACATAATTATTTTTGGGTGCAGCAAATCCATCGATAGCTTGCCCGTGATCAAATTTGATCTAAATGGACATGAAGTTCTATGCAGTAAGAAAGTGAAAAATCCCGGGGCTCTATTAGACCAAGATATGTCAATGTTTTCTTTTGTTTCAAATCTCTGTAAGAATTTATATTTTCAAGTAAGAAAAATCAGCTCAATAAGCAAGTATATAAACCATGATGTTGCAAAAACACTTGTAACTACACTAATACTATCAAGAATTGATTATTGTAATTCTTTGTTAGCAGGCCTGCCAAAACAACAGTTGCAACGACTACAAAATCTTCAAAACAATGCTGCGAGATTAATTACCTTAAAGCGTAAGAGAGATCATGTTACGCCAATGTTGATAGACCTGCACTGGTTGAACATAAATGATCGTATCTGCTACAAGATCTGTCTTTTTTGTTTTAAGTGCCTGAACAAAATGGCACCAGAATACCTAACTGGCATGAGTTTACACACCATCACGGTCATTACGATCTGCTAACGACCGAACAATTCTTGTCAAACCACATAAAAACTATGTTGCCTGCGGCAAGCGATCATTTTCTTATGTAGCACCAACCATGTGGAATCGGCTCCCCAGATATATCAGAGAGTCTGATTCCATAGAGACCTTTAAAAAGCAGCTTAAACACCATTTATTCACCACAACGTATTCCCGGCAGTAGATGATGTTTTACTTGTATCATATTCTTAAGCAAATGTATGTTATGCATGTTATTTTTTATATAATATGTATTTTATTCTTTATGCTATGTACGTCATTCTGTATGTTATGTATGTATGTTCAGGCCTTCTAGCCTGCTTCTAGCTTATTCTTTTTCTTGTAAAGCGCATAGAGCATTTTAATCATTTGGATATGCGCTATATAAATGCACTTTATAATTACTATTATTATTATTATTATTATTATTATTATTACTACTACTACTACTACTACTACTACTACTACTACTACTACTACTACTACTACTACTACTACTACTACTACTACTACTACTACTACTACTACTACTGCTGCTGCTGCTGCTACTACTACTACTACTACTACTACTACTACTACTACTACGACTACTACGACTACTACGACTACTACGACTACTACGACTACGACTATTACTTCTACTATTACTACTACTACTACTACTACTACTACTACTACTACTACTACTACTACTACTACTACTACTACTACTACTACTACTACTACTACTACTACTACTACTGCTACTACTACTACTACTACTACTATAACATTAATAAGAACAGGAACAAGAACAACAACCACTGCTGCTACTACGACTACTACTACTACTACTACTACTACTACTACTACTACTACTACTACTACTACTACTACTACTACTACTACTACTACTACTACTACTGCTACTACTACTACTACTACTACTACTATAACATTAATAAGAACAGGAACAAGAACAACAACTACTGCTGCTACTACGACTACTACTACTACTACTACTACTACTACTACTACTACTACTACTACTACTACTACTACTACTACTACTACTATAACATTAATAAGAACAGGAACAAGAACAACAACTACTGCTGCTACTACGACTACTACTACTACTACTACTACTACTACTACTACTACTACTACTACTACTACTACTACTATAACATTAATAAGAACAGGAACAAGAACAACAACTACTGCTGCTGCTGCTGCTACTACTACTACTACTACTACTACTACTACTACTACTACTACTACTACTACTACTACTACTACTCCTCCTACTACTCCTACTACTACTACTTTTACTACTACTACTACTACTACTACTACTACTACTACTACTACTACTACTACTACTACTGCTGCTGCTGCTGCTGCTGCTTCTGCTACTACTACTACTTCTACTTCTACAACATTTACTTCCAATGCGCTATAAGTAATTTATTTTTTTAATATGAAATGATAGGGTGTACTGTCGAAAGCAGTCAGCTGGTTACAATTTGTGTGTTAAGATAACGTTACAAGGAAAAAGGACTTTGCATAATAATTAAGCGGTCAAGTGATTAGTGATACGCTGAAAGAGTGAAAAAAAAACAAAGTCCCAAATTTCACACCAGCGCGCAACAACAGCTATACGTTTAACAATTCCTGTTCCGAAATTAATATCGAGAAAGTTGAGATAGTTCAGTGGCCCGAGGGTTAGCTGATAAAGGCACAAAATGTAATATTTATCTCATGCATATTAAGCAGTTACTTCTTTCTGGTTAGCCCATTATGGAAAATGGCATAAATACACAAATTCCCAATTCCTGTGAAAATAGCACTTTTTGGGACTGGGGTGAGCATACTTATTCTGCATTTCGAATTAAAAAAAATCAATTATACCTGTATATATATATATATATATATATATATATATATACACACACACAGATATAATTGATTTTTTTTATAAATATATGAATTAAAATCTTGGTTTTAATATTTTAATTAACGTTTAAGTCATTCAATCTTATTGGAGAAAGAAGCACTCGAATGCCACCTTTTTATTTCAATGCAGTGCTAAGACTGGTGAACCTTTATCGTCTAAATCTTACCCTCATCTTATTTGTGGCTAGCTTGATAGGAAAATGATGGAGTTTCAGTTATAAATGATAAGCCATAAATTTATATTTAAAACATTATTAGATTTTTTATTAAAAATAAATAAAAGCTTATGCACATTAATTCCTCACTGGAAGGCGAGAAACTTAAACGAACGTTTATATAAGTAACATGTATCAATTCATTAGTCGGCCGTTATACTTTTTCGTCAGGCCACCTCTTGTGGTTATTCTACTGTGTTTTCCGACAATCAAGACAAGAACTGCTAGCTGCTGTTAGATCCAAAGGTCTTCCAACAGCCCAGTCACACAAAGGTCTCTTCTTGACCATTTTTATACACACCTAGAGCCAAAAATATTGTACCTTACCTGTGTAACGCATTAGGCTAATGCTGAAGCTGCACCGCTCTTATCTTTCTTCTGCGACTCAAACATTGTTTCTTTCAGATTTTGCTAACATGATTTCGTTTGTCCATTTAGCTTTATCTTATCTCTGTTAAATTTTGGCAGCTAATGTTAGTCCAGCTTCGAGGTTCAACAATGTTTTTACACTTTTACTTAAATTGCCTACAAATTTTTTGTTCTGTGCGAGTGTGATGATATAAGTGAACACACCTTCATGTTTTTTTCCAAGATGTAATTGATAGGAGTGTGGTAAATATAAATGTAGATTACCTATTGAAACTCTGTTATGTTTTCTATGATGTTTATTCGGTTCGATCGTTAGCTTACATGACTACTCGGTTAACATAAGGTTATAATAAAAAATAATGTACACTCATGTAACAACTTAGGTTTACTTGGTTGAAATATAACTATTATACAGAATGTACTCCCACGTGACCTCTGACGTTTATTATTTCAGTTAATGTTATAATATAGAATTTTACCAAGTTAAACCATGGTTTTTATTGAGAAAATTGTAAATTCATGTTACCTTTATTATTTATTCGGTTCGAGTATGATTATGATTTGAGTTTGCACACATATTACTTTGCACGTTTATTTGGTTCTTGTATATAGATGCACTTAGATCATCTGGACGTTCGAGATTATTTTAACCCCCCCCCCCCCCCCCGGGCCTCCACGAAAATTAAAGCCGTAGGACTCACAATTTTACGTTTCTATGACTTTATTTTTTAGTTTGCAATATTAATCAATCATGTGAATGCTTATTTTATGAAACACTGGTCTCAGTCCAAGGCTATTAGTTAAGATCACAACATACAGTAAAGTACTCGGTAGTCCACTGATTGGACAGCATGCTTGAAGCAGTATTGGAGTATTGAAAGACTAAATGTGGTTGCTCCAAATCTCACAAACCCTGAGCTACAACCAGAGTGGATGTCGTATCACGCAATATAAATCGTGGCCAGTAAACGACAAACATGCAAAAGGATCTGCATCACATTTTCCTTTAACTCTCTCGATTTCTAAGGATTATTTTTTCATTATTTACTAAGCATTTCACCTTTACTTCTTAACGGCTTATACATGGTCTCCGTTTTCGAGAGTTACTCTCTACACTTTGATGAA
Organism: Elysia crispata; assembly: GCA_033675545.1. Lineage (NCBI taxonomy): Eukaryota > Metazoa > Mollusca > Gastropoda > Plakobranchidae > Elysia > Elysia crispata. The sequence continues at coordinate 335,690 of JAWDGP010002624.1, read as the reverse complement.
AGTCTACGGAAGAGCAAGAGAACGTCCCTAAGTTTCCTGAATAAAAATTGTCTAAGCGTTTCATAAACTTTGCTGTGGACTTCTCCCGAGATGATCTTAGAAATAGAACAAATGGTGATGTGTTTGAACTTCTCCCGAGATGATCTTAGAAATAGAACAAATAGTGATGAGTTTGAACAGAGACTTATTGGGCAACGCGTTTATTCAGAGCAACACGCCCTGAACGGCCTATTATGCTGGTTGTGGTCGGGTTTTAAGTGCCGTTAGAGACGATGAAAGCATGTGCCCGGTCCCCTGATAAGCTTTACTTCAACTCAGTTTCACTAAGAATGTTTTGAGTTTTGAAAATGACGATAAGCCAAGGTTAGATGATCCCACCTACAGAGGCACCAGCCAGAGTTGAACTCCCGCTCCTTTTTATCACGATATCAGTACCCTGAACAGATTCTCACCTCTGACACGAGTGACTTTTGAAATAAATGGTTTAATTTATTCATGGAAAATGAAATTATGTTCATCTTTTACAATACTTAACTAAAAGAACAAAAACTATTCCAGCAAGTTACCATTCTAAATAACTCACGTCTCTATTTCATTACGAGCTAGTGACCATAGATAAGGAAAGCAATTAATTAAAGTGATCAGTACAAATATCGGATTTAGTGGAAAAAGAAAGGATTGCCAAAAGTCAGCATCGTGAAAATGTAATGAAAACAAAAGCAAAATTTTAGGTTAGTCACTAAGTCAGGTATGAAAAAAAAAACAAAACAGAAGACATATATCCGATGTAATGATCTTGAATCTGAAAATTTTGTCTGTAACATGCAAATTCTCATGTTTGCTTTTTGTTTTATATCTTCATGATCTCGGAGGCATGACAAACGGCCAGAATAGGGAAGGCATGAGCAACAAATACCCACTTACGAATAATACTATGATTAAACTATTGTCATTGCTCTATATTTACAATACAATCATATTTGGCAAAAATTAGAACCTTCAACACTACTTTGACACTTTTGCAGAAATCTGCCTGTCTTGAAAGCTAAAAATCAACGCATTCTGTTTGGAGTAAAATTAGAAAAAATCACAGTCATCAAATACTTAACGGTTATATTTTACAAAGAATGGTTGCTATTTCACTTCCAACCAACTTTGCGTGACTGAGGCCCGCAAAGCACCAAAGAGTAGTGCGAAACTATCAAGACAACTAAATCTCACCCCATCTTGTGGAGTTCATGCAATCAGCAATTAAAATACATCTTCCTTCGCAGGTGCGAAGTATATTTTTTTCGAAAGTTTGGCAATGATCGAGCAATGTTACATACAATAGCGAGTTTGAAAAGTAAACAAAAGCATACCGAGCTGCAGAGTTCATAATGAAATAGGATTACGGCCCATACCAAATGACATTTGTGAAAAAAAACTCTAAAAATTCTTTTGCAAAGTGAAATAATCTCAATTTCACGACCTTCATTTCTTAAGCAATACAGCTTGACTGAGCGCAAAAGAAAAAAAAAATCCTCATTTCAACTCCAAATATCTGGACTCTAATCCACCAGGCGCTGAGCCCACTAGGATTCGTAATAAAAAGTAATTTTACTGTTATTCAAACATCATACAATCAGGTGCCGTGCTCTTCAAGGGTAGGCGATCATGACCTTCCACGCATCTCTATCTTTCAACGCTCTTAGAGCACCTGTCACTCGTCCTACATTTAGATACTTTGTTAATCCATCTGACATCTTTTCTTGCTTTTTTACCCTGTCTCGTTTCCCTTCGATTATTCCAGTTGTCACAAGATATTCTAGGTTAGTATCACATCATATTGCCGAAAAAAGTTGCCAGGCTTTTACGTATTCTATCTATGAGTGATCTTGTTGTGCTAGCTTGTAGTAACACTGTTTTTTTTCTTGATTTCTTTGCCGTTCTTTTCCGTTCATGAGATTCCTAGCATTCTCCGATGCTATTTTGAAATCGTCCAGGCCTCGCACGATACACCCAGATGGGTTCAATGTAGCACTCCAAGACTCTTTTTTGTGTGGATAGAGATGTATTTATTTGTTAATACCGATTTCATTCTCTGGAAACTCATTTTTGCTTTCGCTTCTCTTGATACAATTTAAGCGTTTTTGCGTCCATCGCTTGATAATGAAGGACCGGTACTAAAGTTTTTTAATTTATCCATTCGTTTGAGTTTATTCCCGTTGAGAAAGATATTGACCTGTGACCCTTATTGTTTCGACTGACGACCATTACCTCTACCCTTTTCTTCTCCAACAATGTCTAATAATCGTAACAGGTTTTTTTTTATTTTCTGAAATTAATACAGTATCATCAGTGTATTTCAATTTATTTATGTTGTGCCCTCCTATTTGAATTCATGGTTATCCTTCTTAGTTTTGTATATTTATTTCATTGTACAGAGAGAAAATATCTGGAAAAAACACACATCCTTGTCTGACATCATAGTTTATCGTTTTTAATGAGCTGAATTCTCCATCAACTCGTACGTCTCACCGTGTTGTACTCTGTCGAATGCCTTGGTGTAATCAGTGAAGCAGAGGTACACACCTCTTTTTGTATTAGTTCGAAAGATGAAGGTAGCATTAATTTTGTTGTACTTTTTCCCTTCACAAAGCCACCCTGTTTCTCTGCTAGTTCTGGTTTGATTTTGTCCCTGACTCGCATTATAATGATTCTGAAAAGAATTTTGGTAACATGACTATTTAATTTTCATTTAAAATTTAAAATTCATACTCTGGTTTCTTTGGCAGTGATATATATATATATATACAGAGAGAGAGAGAGAGAGAGAGAGAGAGAGAGAGAGAGAGAGAGAGAGAGAGAGAGAGAGAGAGAGAGAGAGAGAGAGAGAGAGAGAGAGAGAGAGAGAGAGAGAGAGAGAGAGAGAGATTTGGAGATGTCTGGTGGAATCTGATCTGTGTCATAGATTTTGTTGAATAAAGTTGCCATCTTATTAATTCCATAGTCTCCAAGAGCTTCTAAAATTTAAATTTCCATTTATATACTGTCTGGGCCTGTTGCTTTGCCTAATTCCATCTCTTTTATTGCTGCCCGGGTATCCCCTTTCATGATATGGGATCCAACATCAGATTGTAACGATGATGACATAGAAAAATCTTATAAATATCTGGAGCAAGCAAAGGCGCAATGTAGACAGAGGAACCCTCTGATCATCATGGACGGTTTTAATACTGAAGAAGGAGAATGGAGAGAAGAATAAGTGGTCTGGGCACCAGAAATATGCGAGTAAGGAAACTAGTCGAATTGGATCATATCAAGCACCTTATTTTTAAGAAACACATGGTTTCAGCAGCCAACAAGAAGCAAATAAACATGGAAAAGCTCAGATGATGGAGGCAGAAACCAGATCGATTACCTCCTGATCAGTAAAAGATTTAGAAAAGCGCTCTGTCAGAAAATACTTACCTTGGGGCATACAATGGGTGCATAATTGAAACTGAAATTTAAGGAAACCTAAAGTAAACCTAAACACATCAGTCCTGTTTGGGTTCTGTTAAATTCCAACTAAACCCTTCTAGAAAAATATGTGGTTGTTCAAAATAAATTTGAAGTCTTAGAATACGCTGAGGAAGTGGACCAACACTGGGTTAAGTTCAAAGTAACAGAAGCTGCAGCAGAACAAACACCAAGAGTCGAAAAGAAAAGAAAACAAAAGCGGATAACTGAGAATATTTTGGATCTCATGAAAAAAGGGAAGCAAGTTTAAAAAAAAAAAGTGAAAATCTGAAACATTCTATGAGGAAAGCAGAAAAATGTAATAAAGCCAAGTGAATCAATGACAAGTGTAGAATCCTTGAACTATTCTACAGAAGTACTGAGCAGACAATGCACAGAAATATTGAGGAGATCTCAGAAAAGAAAACCTGCGCATACACAGGATGTATAAAGCACAAAAAAATATTTGACTTCAGGCAGATTTGCAAACAACATAAGTGAACTTTGTGGAGAACCCAGATAGGATTACGATCCGACCATACGAAAGGATAAAGATCTGTTGAGTTCTTAGAACTATGCTAAGTGGAAAAAAAGAAAAAAAAACCTTAGGCTATATTTACATTTTACATTTCACCCAGTATTACATGACCTGGGTCATGATAAAATGGAATTGAAATGAATAGAAACAAAAAATTTTTGGTTGCAGAAACATCTGTTTATGTCTCCCTGTAAGTACAAATGCACCTGAATGCTGGCTGCTCATGCAGAAATATTTACAACAACGTTTAGAATTAAAAAAAATCAACTAAACAAAATAAAGCAAAAAAACCTCGACCGTTTTTTGGATGTGGCTAATGATAGGGAGAGGAGAATTTTTGAAAGGGTTTGGAAAAGAAAAAAAATCTTCAAGCAAATCATAAAGCATGCGAATGTCTAAAAATAGGCCTACATTTCAATAGCTGTTGTCAAATTATTGCGTAATTGAGGTTTGAAGTTTTGATCTAGCGTGTGAAGAGGACACATTGATCATGTTTCGCGTCCAACCCAACTCTTTTTATGGCAAGTGAAACGCCCGCTTTTACTCTTTATTTTAAGGAGAATACCGGTACCAATGGGGGCATTCGGATATTTGGTCCGCATTAAAGAGTCCTAGGATGCACAGTTTTAAGATGTTAGCCAAGATCGGGTGCAAATGTATGCTGTATATCCGAATTGGATCGAAACCCAAGTTTGGGTCCAATGATCAGTTTTGAGCTAATCAGTTCATTGTGAAGCCAATGATGTCTTTGTAAAAGGTAGTGTATCTCACATGTAGATAATCTAAAAAGGTATGGGACTTAAACGTCTTCATTGCTAGACCAACGGTCTACTGGCTACCTTTTTACCCCCCCCCCCCCCCTACTTCCTCATCTTTTTTTAAACCTGTAATATACAAGGCCAACTCTACATTTTTTTTTATTTATTGGCAAATGGTAAATCGAAGTAATTAATACCCTTCTTATGTAAAGATGTTTGTTTCCGTCACGTCTCTTGGGCGTTCTGTGAAATCAGCAGGGCTAAAATTATTCTGAGATGAGCTCCTTCACCTCCACTGGGTTATCATGACTCAGACCGAGACACTAGGCGTGGATGAATTTACAAACCATAAAACTATACAAAAACACTATGAACGTTTCTTGGAAAACCCGGTTCAAGTGGGAATTGTAAGAATATTGTATGCTAGTGTATTTCAGATAGCAAAAATCTTTTGTTCTGTTTTGTTTCTTTTCAACGATCAAATGATGACTGTAATAACTGCTCATAATAGAAAGTGCCTACAGTCTGTTACTTCATTTCCTGGCTGTTTTGTCTCACACACTCTTATTCACACTTTCTGCCTTTCTTATCCGCTTCCTGACCCAGTCCTCTCCTGCCTGGTACCCTCTCCCTCCCGACCTGATCCATCAAAAGAGAGACACAAAAGACTGGTTGTGGAAATAAACTGGTGTATCTTGAGGGTGCAAGACATTTGATCAGTTTGAACCAGTTAAATGTTAAACCAGTTTCATCGGCAGACCAAACTCTCGATGAGAGGACAGAAGTTAGCAATTGTATTGCACACTGTAACAGCAGATTAACCGTCACTATCAGGAAAGAGGGAAAACGAAGTTTTATTGCATTTTGAACAGTCATGAATTACTTTGCAGAACGCCATAGAACTCTGTCGTCAACAAAATAAGTGATGTCTAATAACTGGTTAAACGTTCTATCTACAATAGATCTCTCTAACTCTAGCGCCGCTATTTTACCACTCTTTCTCAATCTCTCTTCCTTTCTCTGGACCTTTATTTCTATACAAGTTTCTGTTACTGTCCCTTCCTTTTTAAATCATCTGTCCGTTTCGACTTTAATTCTAGTTCTATTCTCTCTCACCGTCGAATGCCCCCCCTCTTTATCCCATGTCCTTTACGGACGTTTCGCTTGTCATCTTTTTTCACCAGTTTCCGATCTCCACTCTTTCTACTCTCTCTCTCTCTCTCTCTCTCTCTCTCTCTCTCTGTGTGTCTCTGTGTGTCTCTGTCTCTCTGTCTCTATCTCTGTGTCTCTGTCTCTGTCTCTCTGTCTCTCTGTCTCTCTGTCTCTCTCTCTGTCTCTATCTCTGTGTGTGTCTCTCTCTCTCTGTCTCTCTCTCTCTCTCTGTCTCTCTGTGTCTCTCTTTCTCTGTCTCTCTGTCTCTCTGTCTCTCTCTGTCTCTCTCTCTCTCTGTCTCTCTGTCTCTCTCTGTGTCTCTCTGTGTCTCTCTGTCTCTATCTCTGTGTCTCTGTCTCTCTCTCTGTCTCTCTGTCTCTCTCTCTCTGTGTCTCTCTGTCTCTCTCTCTCTGTGTGTCTCTCTGTCTCTCTCTCTCTCTGTCTCTATATCTGTGTCTCTGTCTCTCTCTCTGTCTCTCTGTCTCTCCTCTCTCTCTCTCTGTCTCTATCTCTGTGTCTCTGTCTCTGTCTCTCTGTCTCTCCTCTCTCTCTCTGTCTCTATCTCTGTGTCTCTGTCTCTCTCTCTGTCTCTCTGTCTCTCCTCTCTCTCTGTCTCTATCTCTGTGTCTCTGTCTCTCTCTGTCTCTCTGTCTCTCTGTCTCTCCTCTCTCTCTCTGTCTCTCTCTCTCTGTCTCTCCTCTCTCTCTCTCTGTCTCTATCTCTGTGTCTCTGTGTCTCTCTCTCTCTCTGTCTCTCTCTGTCTCTCTGTCTCTCTCTCTGTCTCTGTCTCTCCTCTCTCTCTCTCTGTGTCTCTGTCTCTCTCTCTCTGTCTCTCTGTCTCTCCTCTCTCTCTGTCTCTGTCTCTCTCTCTGTCTCTATCTCTGTGTCTCTGTGTCTCTGTCTCTCTGTCTCTCTCTGTCTCTATCTCTGTGTGTGTGTCTCTCTCTGTCTCTCTCTCTCTCTCTCTGTCTCTCTCTCTCTGTCTCTATCTCTGTGTCTCTGTGTCTTTGTCTCTCTGTCTCTCTCTCTCTCTGTCTCTCTCTCTCTCTGTCTCTCTCACTCTCTCTCTGTCTCTCTGTCTCTCTGTCTGTCTGTCTCTCTCTCTGTCTCTGTCTCTCTGTCTCTCTCTCTCTGTCTCTCTCTCTCTGTGTCTCTCTCTGTCTCTCTCTCTCTCTGTCTCTGTGTCTCTCTCTTTTCCCTCTAATATTTTCATAATTATCGTCCCGTCTTTCCCTCTGAGTAATGGAGTCTAACAATCTCAGTGACGTAGTACTTGATACCTAAGTCGTGGACGAGCGCAGTCTAATCTTCCTGAAACAAAAGCGGGTTTCATTAGTTTTATTTCTTGTGAGGCAAAGCTCAGAATGTTTTGGGTGTAAAGAGCTGTGAGTGAAGGTCTCTCTTTCTCTCCCCTTCCCTCTCTGCCTCTCTCTCTGAGATAGATAGAAACAGAGAGATAGAGAGAGAGAGAGAGAGGAGAGAGAGAGTGAGAGAGGGAGAGAGAGAGAGAGAAGTCCAGTGAATGAATGGATATCTATCTTGAACCAAGCTGAAGCCTTTGTTAATTTTGAGGGTAAAGTATACAGAAAAATCCTCAATCTATAAGATGCATAAAGGTTAATTAGTATGATAATATCATTTTCTTTGCGGCTGTCAGAAATCCATATACTTGGCATGTGAAATGAATATAAGCTTAAACAAATAGACGCATTGCCACGGTAGGGTAAACTTAACTCAAGAAAAACATGTATATTTTAAACCATTTTAACCTTTACGGTTTACGATTTCTCTTTGAAACGAAAGCAACAACCTCGCAAAGTGTGTAGGCTGACTGCCCAACTTCAAATCTCCAGATGACGAATTTAAAACGCGGTGATCTTACTACAGACTAATCAGCCCAAAATGTAAACAAACTTTTGCATTGAAGTCGTAAAATTTTCTAGCACAAGGTTAATATAGAAAAATGATTAAAAGGGTAATTTTTGGGTCTAACTGCTGCCTTCAAGTGAGCACTGTTCATTGAGTGCCAACAGTTTCCTTTGCCCTTACACTAGTTTTTATACACAGGGCAAAGTCGTTGTCTCATATGTAGCACAGTGTTCACATTCGGACATTGGCGCCATGACGGCCTTAAAACTTGAGACAAAAGTCGCGAAACAACGGGAGCAGCCTGGGATTGTTTAAAAATCGTGCACTCAGTGAGGAAACCGTGCTCGACTGTCACTCAATTTAGTGTGTACACAAGGCGACAGTTCAACAGACCTCTCGGGTATTATGTTCTTGAATTGAGGACATCTGATAAAGGTTTGTGGATATCTTTCATACCTGTCTAAAATAACGTAAGATAAGTTGGCCATAGCGTAACTCGTAGGCTTGAGCTGCTCGGTTCTACAATCTTGACGTAACCATTCCTTCAAGACTATTCAAGAGAGAAATGTTTCTTGTTAGGCCTACCAGAGAGAGAAAAGTTGTTTCTTGTTAAGTCTACCAGAGAGAGAAAAGTTGTTTCTTGTTAAGTCTACCAGAGAGAGAAAAGTTGTTTCTTGTTAGGCCTACCAGAGAGAGAAAAGTTGTTTCTTGTTAGGTCTACCAGAGAGAGAAAAGTTGTTTCTTGTTAGGCATACCAGAGAGAGAAAAGTTGTTTCTTGTTAGGTCTACCAGAGATGGAAAAGTTCAACTATCTCTTTCAACCTTTCTTACACTCAAGTGAAATCCTCAACTTACATGAAAAGGTATGTTTTTTTTTTTTTTAATTTTTTTAAAGATTGTTCATCCCATACAATTTTGTGGAGCCATATAGATCTACTTTTAGATCTAGATCTATATGACTATGAGATATTTTTTTACCTCTACACCCAACTCACAGTGACATTTAAAGTGATGTTTTTCTGTTAGATTTCAATGTGCTGATGACGATTTTGGTTTTATTTGCCGCAAATAAATAGTTTTTGAAATATGTGACTTTTTGTTTTGGATTATTTCTTCTTTAACCCATTTAAGCGTATTGATATACTCAAGGTAGCCTTTTTGCATGTTAATTACTTCCGTCTTTCGCGCATGCGTATTACTTTTTTTTTTTAGTTCCTCTTTGCGCTTGCGCAACGTCTTACAATTACCCATGCGCATGCGCAATTAAAGGCGCGTAATTGTTCATCGCGTCTTTCGTCTCATTTTATTGTCATGACTCATCCAGCTCAACAGCTGAAGTGTTTTGATCGTGATCGTGATTTTCTTCATGGCTGCTTGTGATAAGTGTTCTTTTGATTATTTTCAAGTTATTGCTGAATTGTATAATGACGCTAAGTCATTAGCATTTTTTCGATTCCATAGTGTTTTACCATCAGAAATAATTTGTCCACATTGTTGGCGCTGTAGGAAGTCTAGTGTTGTTCCTAAATCTAAGAAGCGACGGTTTTGTGGTTTTAGTGTTTCCGATTATAATGGATCATTTCTTAACACACCTATATTGCCCCGTGGAAAGTATTACAAACAGTGAAGTAGAGGAAGATAGTACCAGAGACGGAGTAAAGGTAAGAGCTGTATTTATAATTTTCTTTTTTATTGTGTGCTGTTTCTTGTCTTTCCGGTTCATCTTGACCAGGATTTGATCGTGTTAAGTGAAAGTCGCTTTATTCTTGTCAGGGGGGGGGGGGGGGTTTAGGGGGGCATCCCCCCTCATAATTTAAGGATTTATTCTTTTTTAGGGGGGGGGGTTGGGGGGAGGTCTCCCCCAAATTTTTATTTATTTATCTTGTTAACATTCCATAAAATTGCGCCTTCATAGAGTTACGTAATCGGGACTACTTTCACTTATAATGCGATCACGGTCAAGGTCGACCGGAAAGACTAGAAACAGCATTCTTGTGAGTGTGGCTGTAATAGTAAAAATTTACCTGATATTCTAAGGTGCTGGCCGTTCATTTCATTGATGAAGTTGAATTTCAAAGCACTTTTTATTTTAAGCCATTGAACCGTCTAGCTCCTTCACAAGATAATAATACAAAAAATAACGACTGGTGAAGATCTAAACATTGAAGTTCAATGAATGACGTTTTTCCGTTCCTTACTCCAAGCTCGTACACCCTAGTGAGTTAATTTATCATCTTTGAATCGAATTGAAGACTTCATTCGGTGACTTCGAATCCTGACGCGTCTGATAACAGTGATATGTAACTATACATTTCAAAATGTTTTGTTAAATTTAAACAATCCTGTAACTGATATACAATTGTAATCAATTCCAAGATGATGTCTTCCGAATGGATACGGCACCTCTAGCATATTAAAGACGGTGTTTCATCGGGCCATAGAAAAAAATTGGCTTGGTTTTTGTACGGACAATAAAGAAGAAAGAAACCACATACCAATGAAAAACTGCGGCATCATATGTCCTATATCCTATATTATTATACTAAACCAATTTACCCAATTGGAAGTCCAACCCAAGAAGGTAGGCTAAGTTAAACAAGTCTAGGGTAACAAACTATACGTCGATTCAGCATAGAGGAAAAAAACTTCCTTTTGACCCCCACACACACACACACACACAACCCAAAAAAAAAATCCGTGAGGGCCTGATAAGTGGCCTTCAACTCAGTTTTAAAGAAATAAATCCATTTCATCTTGCCCAAACCTCCCTAGATCTCGTATGAGGATTGAGTGATCTGCGCACACCATGTATAGCGCCTACATCAGTATAATAGAGGTTGGACCAGACTGCTCCACATCACTTGAAGACAACACGCGGAAGGACCTGACGATAGACGCTTGGAAGTTACACCAAGACAGACAACCTAACACCGACAAGCCAGTTACACAGGTAATATTTTTAGTTCATTCACAGCCCACCCTCAAGTTCAGGTCTGTGGAGGGAGATTCGGCTTGGAGCCCTGCATTTCCCTGGTACAACAACGGATTACAAACACAAGACTAACATAAAATTATGCTTTTGCTTATTTTCATGACTTTCATTTTAAAAACTGTAGTTAGCAAACTACAACTCTACTCACAAAAACAATGAAGTCGGTCAACAACAAAAAAGGTCGTGTTCACTGTGAACCTTAGAGCATCTTTACAAGCCTCTTCTTATTGATTGATAAAAATATCCATCAAATTTTAGACTTCTGGGTAGTAAAAAATATGGGTAAGAAAGGCGGAAACAACTTTTGTTCACATCAACTTTTTAAAAAATTAATTTAAGAAAAGTTTTTTTTTCTTTTACGTGTGCCTTTTCCTTTGAGTGACCCCGTTGGTTATAGTGTTAGTGGGCACGATAGTTACATTCTGACTTTTTGTTATCAGGCTTGAGTTGTATATATTTCTTCGCACACTCATCCAAAACAAAAATGTTTAAGAGGGGAGCTAGTTATGTGGGGTTCTATGCTTTATTGTTTATTTTGTTAGTGAGCTATGATAAACATAGCATATAATCAAATACCTTGTTTTTAAAACAAAGACGGGATCGTCGATTTCAATTTTTTATATTCTAACAATTCCTCTTGTACATCTTCAATTTCTGCCCTTTTAGCTACTGCTGCTCTGTCGATGAGACGAAGTTCTTCCTTTAATCGTCTTTCTCTTTCCATCAATTCTTCGACGTCTGGGAAGCAAGCAAATGTTGGATTAAAAGTGCAAGGAAGGGATCCAAACCTGGAAACAATATCGAAAAAATACAATCAAAAAGTGATTTGTTGCTTTCAAGCTCTTCTTCTTTGCCTCTGTGACCGACTCCAGTTTCAGGCAATAGATTGCGAATCTTCATATCATACGTGTACTTCTTCTTGCATAGTTTTCTCTTTGCCCAGCTTCAAGTGTCTGCATTCTTAGCCTTTAATAGATGTACCGTGGCTACCTCGGGTGCCATGCCAGGGTGTTCTAAGAACACATTCGGGGAGAGTCCGAACATAGCATATAATCAAATACCTTCTATTTAAATGAATGGCGGAAGAGAAGCTTTCAACTTTCTGTATTCGACTATTTACTTCAATCTCTGCCAATACGGCCCTTTTGGCGTTGGCCGCCAATTCCAATTATCGAAGATCTTCCGTTGTGGTGTCCTTTCTTCGTAATAATAATTCAAGCTTTGTTGTTTTCAAGCTCTCTTTCATTGCCACTGAGACCGACACCAGTTTCAGGCAGTAGATGGCAAATCTTCATATATTACTTGTACTTCTAGTATAGTTTTCTTAGACTTTGGTAGATGTACCGTGGCTACCTCGGGTCCCATGCCAGGGTGTTCTAAGAACAAAGCCGTTTTTTTCTCTCTGGCGATCAGGGCCAGGGCGAATCACTCTCTATGCTGGGGGTTTAACTCCATGGTAATCCAGCCAATTTGGTAGGTTTGGTGTTGGATGGGGAACCTTGGTGCGGCATCTGCTTCCAGCCAGTGCAAGGAAGGGATCCAAACCTGGAAACAATATCGAAAAATAAAAATGAAAAACTGATTTTTTGCTTTCAATCTCTTCTTTTTTGCCTCTGTGACCGACTCCAGTTTCAGGCAATAGATTGCGACTCTTCATATCATACGTGTACTTCTTCTTGCATAGTTTTCTCTTTGCCCAGCTTCAAGTGTCTGCATTCTTAGCCTTTAATAGATGTACCGTGGCTACCTCGGGTCCCATGCCAGGGTGTTCTAAGAACACATTCGGGGAGAGTCCGAGATGCAGGTTTTCCAAGCATATCCCTAGTTTTAATCCGCCGTGTGGCATAAGGAAAAAAAAAAGAAGTGACTCTGTTTCCTTAAACCTAATGTTCATTTCTTTCAAGCTCACATGGAAAATTTAACCCAGGATTTTATTTCCAACTCGCCAAGTCTTGTAAGTTACACATCGTCGCCTGTCTTTATGGGAATACTGGCAGAAGAGCTAATTTTAACTTTTTGTATTCGAGAGCCCCTTGAACACGTTGAAGCTGAATACGTTTAGCGTTTGCAGCTATTTCTAGCTCCCTTAATTCTTGCTTCAGGGCAAATTCCTTATTTCTCAGTAAGACTTATGAGATGTTGAAATTTAAATATCTACAAGTAATGAGAAACAAGCACTGGGCACTGTCTGAACATCATGACTTCCCAAAGGGAGATCTCTGTAAGTGAACCTTAAAAAAGAACCCCCCCCCTCCCCCCCTCCCCTTTCCCACCTGTTTTCCACCCAATAAGGCACACGTAATATTTTAAGGTTGGAATAAATTTATAACGGGTTATTATAATGGTTTCTCTTAACAAATACAGTAGAATGAACATTCAAAACGTAAGAAAATAATGATTAATAGCTTTACGAACCCCAGTAACTTAAATAACTAAACATCAGATAGACTTCCGACTCAAGCTCCTAAATCAAGCTCAAACAGTTTGAGATAAACGTCTAAAAGATTTATAGGCAAAAAAAACAACAACAAAAAACCTCAAGAAAAGGAAAGATTAAGTGTTTTTTAATTTAAAAAAAATATAGTGAAGTTAAGCAGAAATTAAAAAATGATAAATATGTAATCAAATACCTTGTTTTTAATCGGGGAGCAGAGCTTTCAGAGTTCTATACTCGGCAATCTCTTCGTCATATTTGGCAATTTCCTGCCTTTTTGCACGAAGGGCAGCTTCGAGCTCCCGAGCCTCTTCAATGGCTCTAGCTCTTTCATTTATTACAACATTGACGTCTGGGAAGAAAGCAAATGTTGGATTCTAAAAAATATGTTTATTAATAGCATGCAGTTGCAGTGTTTTACATTCAAAATATTTTTCCCCTTTGTACGGATTGCGTGAACTTTTCTTATCATTTCGATGTCATTAACTGGTCATATAAATTGACTAGAAATTCTATTAATCAGTTTTCCATGCTTTGCCTAATTCCAGGGGACTTTCAATCCCTTACCGGGGAGACCTTTGACTGGATAGACAAGAGAAAAGGGTCTTTTTTTTAGATGATCCCTATCTTATTCTTTTAAATTCTTATAAGTATGAACTAGGGGCCTGTCGAAAGTTCTCTGCTTAAACTCTTATCTATTCACGTTTCTGTTTCCAAATATTGGCAAACAAGGTAATCAAATAGCATTCTGAAATATTGAAAATTAAAATTCAAGCTAAACGTGGTATCCAAGACATATTTTTTTCAAGACAATACAAAAGAAACGCACCTCTCAAAATCTGTCTCCGGCGTCTCCTTGACATTTTTCTGCGCCGCTGTATTCTGTTAAAAAAAAAATATTACAGGATATGACAGCTTTTCATTTTAGATTTCGCAGAACAAAATACATGTATTGATATCACAGTTCCACTAATGGATATATATTCTAATATTCCATAAATATATATTGAGTAGTAGGGCTTATACAGGAAAGATTGGAGGCATACATTTATGCCTCATACCATACAAGTGGACTTTGTTTCAACAGAGTCGATGATATCAGTCCTTAAGTTTCCAAACGATCTCAAAATGTTCATTATTTAAACCAAATATGGCTGTCATGTTTTTAAGCGTCGGGCACTAGAATTAAGGTTTTGAAAGTAAAATTTCCTGCAATAGCAATCTGAAAAACTTCTATTAGGACACAATATTGGCCAAAATTCACGTCTTTTAACAAGCCTAAAAAATTCTTAGATTCTGTAGTAGTACAAAAACATGGACCATTTGTGGCATGTGTCTTCATGCTCCCTGTCAAATGTACAAATCCAGAAATGTGCTTTTTAAGGGTATGCTTTTTAGAAGAGTATTTTTTTTAAAGAAATATTGGCTCTGTTGATATTTATAAATTTCCATAAAAAACACACACACAAATCCAACCAATCAACTAAATAACTAAACATCAGATAGACTTCCGACTCAAGCTCCTAAATCAAGCTCAAACAGTTTGAGATAAACGTTTAAAAGATTTAAAGGCAAGAAAAAAAAAAAAACAAACTCAAGAAAACGAAAGATTATAAAAGTGATAATATGCTATGTTTATCATTTTTACATTCCTGCTTAACCTCACTGTATTCTTTAAAATTAAAACACAAATATCTTGTTATTAAATTAATGGCGGAAGAGCAGATTGTAATCTCTCACAATCGATTATCTCACTTTGAATTTCTGTAAGCTCGGTTCTTTTGGCGTTGGCCGCCATATGTAACTGTCTAAGCTCTTCTTTTGCTAAAGCTTCTTTCAGTAATAATTCTTGGACGTCTGGGAAGGAAGCAAATATTGTATTCTAAAAAATATGTTTATTAATAGCATGCAAACCAAAAAAAAGGTAATAAAAATCTTTGTTGTTTTCAAGCTCTCTTTCATTGCCTCTGTGACCGACTGCAGTTTCAGGCAATAGATTGCGAATCTTCATATCATACGTGAACTTCTTCTTGCAAAGTTTTCTCTTTGCCCAGCTTCAAGTGTCTGCATTCTTAGCTTTTAATAGATGTACCGTGGCTACCTCGGGTCCCATGCCAGGGTGTTCTAAGAACACATTCGGGGAAAGTCCGAGATGCAGGTTTTCCAAGCATATCCCTAGTTTTAATCCGCCGTGTGGCATAAGAAAAAAAAAAGTGTCTCTGTTTCCCTTAACCTAACGTTTATTTCTTTCAAGCTCACATGTGAAATTTAACCCAGGATTTTATTTCCAACTCGCCAAGTCTTGTAAGTTACACATCGTCGCCTGTCTTTATGGGAATACTGGCAGAAGAGCTGATTTTAACTTTTTGTATTCAAGGAGTTCCCCTTGAACACGTTAAAGCTGAATACGTTTAGCGTTTGCAGCTATTTCTAGCTCCCTTAATTCTTAGATTTACAGATTTACAGATTTACAAGGCTGTGTCCCTCCACTGCAGGAAGTAGCCCTCCGCGTCAGCCTTCCATCCATCTCTGTCTTTGGCGTCTCTGCTCCATGTGGCGCCCTTGATCTTGACAATATCGTCTCGCCACCGCCTCACTTGTCTTCCTCGTGATCTTTTCCCGTGTCTAGGTTGCCACTCGGTGACTCTGAGTGTCCATCTGTTGTCTTGATACCTTGCCGCATGACCAGCCCACTTCCATTTCTGCTTGGTTATAAAGTCGACTATATCTTTTACTTGTGTTCTTCTTCTGATTTCTTTGCACGGTACTTTATCTTTGAGTTTTATTCTTAGCATCTTCCTTTCCATTGCCCTTTGTGCTACTCTCAGTTTTTGTGTCAGAGCTTTTGTTAGTGACCATGTTTGGCAGCCGTAAGTCATTGTAGGGAGGATACATTGGTTGTAGACTTGTCTTTTGAGGGAGAGTGGCATCTTTTCGTCTTGAAAAATCTCTTTGTTTCTTCCGAAGCAACTCCACCCAGCTCTTATCCTGCAAGTTACTTCTTCTTTTGTTGTTTCTTTGAGATGGGTAGTTTGGCCTAGATATTTATAACTGTTGACTTTCTCGATTTCTTCATTTTCTATGTGTATATTTTCGTTGCTTTCAAAGTTGGTCATGTATTTTGTTTTCCCTTTATGCATTCTGAGTCCTGTTTCTAGGCTCAAGGTGTTCAGTTTATTTAATTGTTCCTCCATGTCCTCTATCTTTTCTGTTACAAGTGCGACGTCATCTGCGAATCTCAGGTTGGTAAGTGTTTCGCCGTCTACGTTTATTCCGTGCTCTAGGCCTGCCTTTCGGAATATCATCTCCATGGCTGTCGTAAACATTTTCGGAGAGATTGGATCGCCTTGCCTGACCCCTCTGTTTATGGGGAATGTTTCTGACTCCAGATTGTCGATATGAACTCGTGCTGTAGCCTTTTGGTAGATGTTTTCGAGGATGGCAACGTATGTTTCATTGATGTTAATTTTCCGCAGCGCGTCGAAGATGGCAAAGTGTTCTACGGAGTCGAAAGCTTTCTCATAATCTATAAAACCGACGCACAGAGGTAAGTTGTACTCGTTTGATTTCTCTATGACCTGGTTGAGGGTGAAAATGTGGTCCGTGGTTGAGAAGCCCCTTCTAAATCCAGCTTGATCTCTAGGTTGATTTTCATCCAGGGTGTTCTCCATCCTTTTTTGCAGTAATCTAGTGAACAACTTATAACTATGTGACAACAAACTGATGGGACGATAATTTTTAACGTCACCGGGGTCTCCTTTTTTGTATAGTATGATGATCTTCGCTTCATCCCAGCTGGGTGGGATTTCTTTTGTCTTGAGGATTTTGTTGTAACAGCTTGTCAGGTACTTAAGAACCGGTTCTTCTCCAAGCAGCAGTACGTCGCTGGTGATATCATCTGGGCCAGGCGCTTTGTTTTTACTCATTTCTTTGAGACATTTCCTGACTTCGTCTACAGTGAATGGTGGTACTTCATCCTTGTCTGCACTTTCTCTTTGTAAATTCGTTGGACTTTGTATGGTGTTTTCGTAGAGTGTTGCATAGAATGATTTACAGATTTCTAATATCTCTTCTCTGTCTGATGTCTCTCTGCCTTCCTTGTCCTTCATCTTCGCTATTTTCTTTTTGTTCCCGTACTTATTTGTCTCCTTGGGGCCTCTTTTTTGTTCTAGAATTTTGGTGATAAATTCTTTTCTCTTTCTTCTGGCTCTCGCTCTTCTTTTCTTTTTAACAGCTTTGTTGGTTTCGATGTATTCTATTCTTTCAGGTCCGGTTTTATTGTCTTTCCTTCTTAGTTCTTTTCTTCTTTGTTCTAGTTCCTCGATTAGTTTGTCTTCTGCTTTTTGTTCTTTTGTTGTTTCGTTGGGTTTCTCAACAACTTCCGCGGCGCATTTCCTGATGGTTTCGTTCATAACTTCTATTGACGGCTTTTCATTTCTGAGAATATCAAATTTATTTTTCAGCTTGATTTGAAATGATGGTGCGACTTTTTCTAGTTGTCTCGTATTTATTTTGAGTGGCTTTTTCTTCTTTATTCGTTTTAGTCTCGTGAGCTTCTTGTTGATGGTCATTCTGCTTCTTACCATTCGGTGATCGCTGCCAATATCGACTTTCGTTATTATTTCAGTGTTTTGGATCGTGGTTTTGTCTGTCGTCAAGATGAGATCAATTTGATTCTTGTAATCGCCTCCAGGTGATTCCCATGTCCAATATCTTGATCTTGGTTTTTTGAAGAATGAATTTGTTACGAAGAGTCTATTCGCCGTGCAAAAGTCTATCAGCTTTTCTCCTCTTTCGTTCCTCGTCCCGATTCCAAAAGGACCAATCCATTCGTTCTCTTCGTCTTCGTCTTTGACCCCTATTTTAGCGTTGAAGTCCCCCATGATAACGGTGTTTGCGCATTTTTTCTCGATCGCATTTTCTAGGTCTTCATAGAATTTTTCTGCTTCCTCGTCATCGTAGTCTGTAGTTGGAGCGTAGACTTGAATTATTTGTAGTGACCCCTCTTGGAGTTTGACTTTGCACGAGATGACTCTATCCGAATGTTTACAAAAGCCTTCGATGTAATCCTTGAAGTTCTTGCGTACAAGGAAAGCCATTCCTTTTGTTTCTGGGGATTCTTCTGTTTTTCCTGCATCGTAAATCCAAGTTCCGTTCGATAGTTCCATGAGTCCTTCTCCCTTTCTCTTCGTTTCGCAAAGGCCTATTACGTTCCATTTGAAATCTTCTAGTTTCTCTTGTAGATGATCTAGATCGTCTTGTAGGGCTAACGTTCTGGTGTTGTACGTTGCGATGTGTAGTGTGGCGGTGCTTCCCCTTCCTCTGTCGGCCCCACATCGTCCTCGATGAGGCTTTGACTGTGGAACTTCATGCGAAGGCGTGCGCCTTTCAGTCGGAGACAGCGTTGCCGAAATATCACCTCGAAAGGGATCTCCTTTAAGGCCTTGGGAAATACGGCCTCCTTTCTGTTGTACTGTCATGATTGATGCGGGTTTTGGCCTACCATCAACGCGCTGGCAGGGCGAGGTGTTGACGGGTTTTTTCGTTGGAGGTGCCTCCCTGTAGCTTCTGGGTTTGCATGCCCTACTCGCGAAGCAGCGAGGTTGGTTTTCCGTTAGAGGTGTCCTTCCTGTAGCTTCTGGGAAAAGTTCCTACTTGCGAAGCAGCAAGTTGGTTTTTCATTCGAGGTGTCCTTCCTGTAGCTTCTGGGGTCCAGTCCCGACTCGCGAAGCGGCGAGGGGGGCGATGAGGGGGAGGTGATAAGACGACATTTTATATACCGACGCGTCGACCGCCGGGACAGTGACATCATTGGGTTGTGAGACCATTTCGTGAGGGTAGCAGCATCACCTGCTTTCCCCAGCCTCCCCTCCGTGGGCCACGACCGACCTGTCACTGCCGCCAGTTTGTCAGCGACTGTCGAAGCAGCTAACCTCTATATCTAGAAGCCGTTCCACTATCCGCAACCTGTGGACGCTGAGGGTCGGGGATGGTCGCCCCAGGTGTGAGTCCCCCCGTGACTCACACCAACCTATTCCTTGCTTTTTAAAGCAGTGGCGGAAGTGTAGATTATACTCGATTTCCGCAAGTTCGGCCCGTTTAGTGCTCATTAAGACTTCCAACTGCCGAAGCTCTTCTTCCGCACGAGCTTTCTTCTTTATTAAATCTTCGACGTCTCTCAATATTTCTCTTCTTCGGCGCTTGGTCATTTTCCTTCTTTCTGGTTCTCTTTCTCCCTTAATTCTTGCTTCAGGGCAAATTCCTTATTTCTCAAAAAGACTTATGAGATGTTGAAATTTAAATATCTACAAGAAATGAGAAACAAGCTGTAGGCACTGTCAGAACATCATGACTTCCCAAAGGGAGACCTCTGTAAGTGAAATTTAAAAAAGAACCCCCCTTCCCACCTTTTTTCCCACCCAATAAGGCACACGTAATACTATAAGGTTGGAAAAAAATTTGGTCTTAACAAATACAGTAGAATGAACATTCAATACGTAAGAAAATGATGATTAATAGCTTTACGAACCCCAGTAACTTAAATAACTAAACATCAGATAGACTTCCGACTCAAGCTCCTAAATCAAGCTCAAACAGTTTGAGGTAAACGTCTAAAAGATTTATAGGCAAAAAAAACAACAACAAAAAACCTCAAGAAAAGGAAAGATTAAGTGTTTTTTAATTTAAAAAAAATATAGTGAAGTTAAGCAGAAATTAAAAAATGATAAATATGTAATCAAATACCTTGTTTTTAATCGGGGAGCAGAGCTTTCAGAGTTCTATACTCGGCAATCTCTTCGTCATATTTGGCAATTTCCTGCCTTTTTGCACGAAGGGCAGCTTCGAGCTCCCGAGCCTCTTCAATGGCTCTAGCTCTTTCATTTATTACAACATTGACGTCTGGGAAGAAAGCAAATGTTGGATTCTAAAAAATATGTTTATTAATAGCATGCAGTTGCAGTGTTTTACATTCAAAATATTTTTCCCCTTTGTACGGATTGCGTGAACTTTTCTTATCATTTCGATGTCATTAACTGGTCATATAAATTGACTAGAAATTCTATTAATCAGTTTTCCATGCTTTGCCTAATTCCAGGGGACTTTCAATCCCTTACCGGGGAGACCTTTGACTGGATAGACAAGAGAAAAGGGTCTTTTTTTTAGATGATCCCTATCTTATTCTTTTAAATTCTTATAAGTATGAACTAGGGGCCTGTCGAAAGTTCTCTGCTTAAACTCTTATCTATTCACGTTTCTGTTTCCAAATATTGGCAAACAAGGTAATCAAATAGCATTCTGAAATATTGAAAATTAAAATTCAAGCTAAACGTGGTATCCAAGACATATTTTTTTCAAGACAATACAAAAGAAACGCACCTCTCAAAATCTGTCTCCGGCGTCTCCTTGACATTTTTCTGCGCCGCTGTATTCTGTTAAAAAAAAATATTACAGGATATGACAGCTTTTCATTTTAGATTTCGCAGAACAAAATACATGTATTGATATCACAGTTCCACTAATGGATATATATTCTAATATTCCATAAATATATATTGAGTAGTAGGGCTTATACAGGAAAGATTGGAGGCATACATTTATGCCTCATACCATACAAGTGGACTTTGTTTCAACAGAGTCGATGATATCAGTCCTTAAGTTTCCAAACGATCTCAAAATGTTCATTATTTAAACCAAATATGGCTGTCATGTTTTTAAGCGTCGGGCACTAGAATTAAGGTTTTGAAAGTAAAATTTCCTGCAATAGCAATCTGAAAAACTTCTATTAGGACACAATATTGGCCAAAATACACGTCTTTTAACAAGCCTAAAAAATTCTTAGATTCTGTAGTAGTACAAAAACATGGACCATTTGTGGCATGTGTCTTCATGCTCCCTGTCAAATGTACAAATCCAGAAATGTGCTTTTTAAGGGTATGCTTTTTAGAAGAGTATTTTTTTTAAAGAAATATTGGCTCTGTTGATATTTATAAATTTCCATAAAAAACACACACACAAATCCAACCAATCAACTAAATAACTAAACATCAGATAGACTTCCGACTCAAGCTCCTAAATCAAGCTCAAACAGTTTGAGATAAACGTTTAAAAGATTTAAAGGAAAGAAAAAAAAAAAAAAACAAACTCAAGAAAACGAAAGATTATAAAAGTGATAATATGCTATGTTTATCATTTTTACATTCCTGCTTAACCTCACTGTATTCTTTAAAATTAAAACACAAATATCTTGTTATTAAATTAATGGCGGAAGAGCAGATTGTAATCTCTCACAATCGATTATCTCACTTTGAATTTCTGTAAGCTCGGTTCTTTTGGCGTTGGCCGCCATATGTAACTGTCTAAGCTCTTCTTTTGCTAAAGCTTCTTTCAGTAATAATTCTTGGACGTCTGGGAAGGAAGCAAATATTGTATTCTAAAAAATATGTTTATTAATAGCATGCAAACCAAAAAAAAGGTAATAAAAATCTTTGTTGTTTTCAAGCTCTCTTTCATTGCCTCTGTGACCGACTGCAGTTTCAGGCAATAGATTGCGAATCTTCATATCATACGTGAACTTCTTCTTGCAAAGTTTTCTCTTTGCCCAGCTTCAAGTGTCTGCATTCTTAGCTTTTAATAGATGTACCGTGGCTACCTCGGGTCCCATGCCAGGGTGTTCTAAGAACACATTCGGGGAAAGTCCGAGATGCAGGTTTTCCAAGCATATCCCTAGTTTTAATCCGCCGTGTGGCATAAGAAAAAAAAAAGTGTCTCTGTTTCCCTTAACCTAACGTTTATTTCTTTCAAGCTCACATGTGAAATTTAACCCAGGATTTTATTTCCAACTCGCCAAGTCTTGTAAGTTACACATCGTCGCCTGTCTTTATGGGAATACTGGCAGAAGAGCTGATTTTAACTTTTTGTATTCAAGGAGTTCCCCTTGAACACGTTAAAGCTGAATACGTTTAGCGTTTGCAGCTATTTCTAGCTCCCTTAATTCTTGCTTCAGGGCAAATTCCTTATTTCTCAAAAAGACTTATGAGATGTTGAAATTTAAATATCTACAAGAAATGAGAAACAAGCTGTAGGCACTGTCAGAACATCATGACTTCCCAAAGGGAGACCTCTGTAAGTGAAATTTAAAAAAGAACCCCCCTTCCCACCTTTTTTCCCACCCAATAAGGCACACGTAATACTATAAGGTTGGAAAAAAATTTGGTCTTAACAAATACAGTAGAATGAACATTCAATACGTAAGAAAATGATGATTAATAGCTTTACGAACCCCAGTAACTTAAATAACTAAACATCAGATAGACTTCCGACTCAAGCTCCTAAATCAAGCTCAAACAGTTTGAGATAAACGTCTAAAAGATTTACAGGCAAAAAAAAAAACAACAAAAAACCTCAAGAAAAGGAAAGATTAAGTGTTTTTTAATTTAAAAAAATATAGTGAAGTTAAGCAGAAATTAAAAAATGATAAATATGTAATCAAATACCTTGTTTTTAATCGGGGAGCAGAGCTTTCAGAGTTCTATACTCGGCAATCTCTTCGTCATATTTGGCAATTTCCTGCCTTTTTGCACGAAGGGCAGCTTCGAGCTCCCGAGCCTCTTCAATGGCTCTAGCTCTTTCATTTAATTAAAAATTAAAAAATGATAAATATGTAATCAAATACCTTGTTTTTACACGGGGAGCAGAACTTTTAGGGTCCTATACTCTGCAATTTCTTCCTCGCATTTCGCAATTTCCTGTCTTTTGGCATAAAGGGCAGCTTCGAGTTCTCGAGCCTCTTCAATAGCTCTAGCCCTTTGATTAATTAAAACATTGACGTCTGGGAAGAAAGCAAATGTTTTTACAGCGGGAGCAGAGCTCTTAATGTCCTGTACTCCGCTAATTCTTCCTCGAACTTGGCGATTTCTGCTTTTTTGGCATTGAGCGCCGCTTCTAACTCCCTTGCTTCTTCAATCGCCGTCGCCCTTCTTCTAATCAATATATCGACGTCTGGGAAGAAAGCAAATGTTGGATTCTAAAAAATATGTTTATTAGTAGCATGCAGTTGCAGTGTTTTACATTCAAAATATTTTCCCCCTTTGTACGGATTAAAATCTAATAAAGTTATCTTTATTTAAGATAGTTATACCTATATTTTTTTAATAAACAGTGCAGTTTCCCCAGATGATGGGCCCTCAACCCACCGCCCGCCTGTCGTGATACAGTATATCACGAGGCTGTTAAGGACAGGCTCATTGTCTTGCTATCTAGAGTGAGTTCCACACTGCTCATGCACCGTTCCTGTCTCCTCTAGCGAGCAGGGCCAGGGTCACTCACAATGGAGAGTGTTTCACTCTCTGAGCTGGCGGTTTAACTCCGGAGTAGACCTGGAACTTTGTTAGAATTGGTGGCGGCTGGGGAGCCCTGATGCAACATCTGCTTCAAGCAAACGAAACGTAGAGAAATTTCCACCTCTTTTGGGCTCACCAGTTGTCATTTCATGGAAGCCATTCATGAGTTTTTGGTTATAATTGATCTCCTAAAAGAGGGTGATAGCTGAAAAATCAAGGTGCTGAAAGATTTAATAACATTCTTGGGTCCAAACCTCAAAGTGCCGCCGTGAAGACAAATCTATAGAACGCGACATCTTTGTCTATATCGCTGCTTATAATAGTCTCAACAGCTCTGAAGGAATCATCCGAGACAGAGGCTTAAGACTCTGTTTTGAGAAGAGTTTAGTGGCGTAACATCGTGCTCGTCGCATTAAGATGCGTATGAAAGACGCCAGGATTCCTAGAGACACTATTGTGGTTACTCTTAGGTTCCCCCCCCCCTAACTTCTCAACTATGATAATGCGCAGTTATTTCAATCAGAAGGTTCATCCTTACATTCCACACACCATTATTGCTTTGGTCATCACCTTGTTTTTGGGGTAAGGACAAACACAAACGCAATACAAAGTCAGTATAAATATGGTCGTCGTGGCAAGATGATCACGCCAAGCAACAGCGTTCACCTGATCTTTTTTGTAATAACTGCAGTTGAGAGTTCCTGAGAGGATCTGCCCGCAGTTCCGTGCAACAGCTGTCCTTCAGATGCATGGAGAGATCTTTTAAGCACATCGCTACAGACCTTGCGTGGAATTTCAGTAGGGGAAAGAGACCCATAAAATGCTTATTCCCAAAACAAAACTGGTGCGGTATATAAACTTTATATTAGATTGTACTGGTACTGGTGCATAGCCCTCTGTATCCAGTAGGCCATGACTGGTGCCATTGCTTACATTGCAGCAAAACTAAGACAGTAAGAGAGTGGAGGGAAAGGAAGGTTTATGCGCTGGCGCGAAGCCGGGAGAGTGACCATCGTCCAGTTCTAACTCAATCATTGAATTGAATCACTCTTCGTGAGAGCGTTAGTTATTGGGAGGAGGCGTGCTAAGTCTTCAAGGTTCTGTTCTGCAGTTGTCTATTATTTCTTAAATAGTCCTTAAGTATATATTATAAAAAATGCAAGGCGGGAAAGACGATTTCAATCTCTTGTATTCCAGCAATTCTTCTTGTACGCCCGCAATTTCGGCCTTTTTAGCATTGGCCGCCAATTCTATAATCCGCAGTTCTTCTTTCAGCCGATGTTCTTTTCTTATCAATTCTTCTACGTCTGGGAAGCAAGCAAATGTTGGATTCTAAAAAAATATGTTTATTAATAGCATGCAGTTGCAATGCTTTACATTTAAAATATTTTTTTTCTTTGTACGGATTACAATCTAATAAAGTTATCTGTATTTAAGATAGCTATACCCTATTTTTTTAAATAGGTGATTCAAACATGCTGTTGTGATACAGCATCATTTTGTCACAAGGCTGTCAAGGAACGGCCCATTCCTTTGGCATGTCTCCTCACCGGCTTCCCATTGTGCTCTTCTTGATGCGCCGTTTTTCTTTCCTCTGGTGACCGTGGCCAGGGTCAATCACTCTGTATGCTGGGGGTATAACTCCATGGTAATCCTGGCATTTTGGTAGGATTGGTGGAACGTGGGGAGCCCTGGTGCGGCATGTGCTTCAAGCCAGTGAAAATAGGTGATTCAAACATGGAAGCGGTGAACAAAACCTTTATCGTTTGAATACTGTCCTCTAAATGTTTATGCAATGAAAATCTAAAATTGATACTTTCAAGCTCTTTTTTATAGCCACTGTGACCGACTCCAGTCTCAGACAATAGATGGCAAATCTTCATACCCTACCAGCTGTACTTCTTGTATAGTTTTCTTTTTGCCCAGCTTCAAGGATATGCTTTCTTAGCCTTTGATGGATGTACCGTGGCTACATTTGGTGCCATGCCAAGGTGTTCTAAGAACAAATTCGGGGACAATCCGGGATGCTGTTTTTTCAAGCTCATCCCTAGGTTTAACCCGCCAGGGGCACACGGAAAAAAGTGTCTGTAATGTTTCCTTTAACTAAATGTTTCATTTCTTATACACTCACATGCTAATATAACCCAGGAGTGTTATTTCCTATCGATTGTATATATTCACGTACCGAGACATGTCCACAAGTTTTGGATCGTTTGCCCACCATAGACATGTCACAGAGACGGCATCTTCAAGTTCGTTGGGTCCTGTGATTCCCATGACGGACATCACTTAAGAGTGTCGGTTGGAAACTTAAACCGAGAGTACTATTTTTATTTGCTGAAAGTGAGAACGCCTGTCTTTGTTTTCTGCCTTGTCACTCCCGTTTCTTGTATTCGTTCTGTATGAGGTCTTATTTTTTTCGGAATATACCTAAATTTGTTACCTTTCAAACGAAATTTAGGCCTTAAAACGTCCAGAATGTAATAGGTTCAGATTCACAGTTAGAAGAAAAATTGTCTGCAATGTGCGTTGGTAACATGCGGACTTGAAACCTTTTTTTAGAGGCTTACACACTAACATAAACCAACCAAAGCCCTGCAAAAACGTCGTGCGGTTAAAATTAACCAAAAGAAAGAGACTGACCAAATATTCCAGTTACATGCTTTTTTTTACTGTGACGAAAGAGCAGTTTTCAAGCGATTATATTCCATCAGCTCAATTTGAGTTCTTTGAAGTTCTTTTCTCTTTTCATTTGCCTCTATTTCCAGCTCTTTCAGTTCATTTTTGGCAAGTGCTTCTCTTCTTATTAGTTCTTTTACGTCTAGGAATAGAGCAAATGTTTGATTTTAAAAAATATGTTTATTAATAGCATGCAGTTGCAATGCTTTACATTTAAAATATTTTTTTTCTTTGTACGGATTACATCTAATAAAGTTGTCTTTATATAAGATAGCTATACCCTATTTTTTTAAATAGGTGATTCAAACATGCTGTTGTGATACAGCATCATTTTGTCACAAGGCTGTCAAGGAACGGCCCATTCCTTTGGCATGTCTCCTCACCGGCTTCCCATTGTGCTGTTCTTGATGCGCCGTTTTTCTTTCCTCTGGTGACCGTGGCCAGGGTCAATCACTCTGTATGCTGGGGGTATAACTCCATGGTAATCCTGGCATTTTGGTAGGATTGGTGGAAAGTGGGGAGCCCTGGTGCGGCATCTGCTTCAAGCCAGTGAGATTTGACTGCCTTCGCTGGAACTGAAGAGACGTCCTCCGCTGTGATAGTGGGGTTATCGCTGGAGGCGTCGATCTTGCTGTGCAGACGAGAGGCAGCATGGCGAGCTCGTGTCCACAGGTTGGCCCGGGTCGACTGGTGGCGGAACCTGTACAGGCCGCCACTCTTGTCGCCGCTCAGGAAGGCATCGACCGGGATGTCATCATCAGGTTGTATGAGGCGGCTCATGCCGCTAGTTATAGTGTCTCTCAGCTGACTCCAAGCGGTATTGGAGACCACCTCGTCGTCCGAGCTCTACGATCCAGATGTCAGCATCTTCTAACAATGGTGTTATGGCCAATCCACCCACTCTCCGGCTGGCATGGAACAGCGCCCGGGAAGTGGCTGCGGGGACTCTGGCGATGTTTCTGAGAAGAGATCTGGCCTGTTCATCGATTTCCCGCAGGGATGGAATGAGCCGAGACCTTAGCGCCTCAAGTTTCTGCCAGGGCGCCAATAGCGACTCCTGGAGGAGATTCATCATTCTTGGTACGTCCGTACCTGGGCGGTAAAGAAACTTGGCTCCCGTTCGTAGGTTTCTGTCTCGTCTTCGCCCAGGGTTTTGATGTCGCCCTCTTTAATCCTGAGGTCGGGCGCAGGAGTCACCGTTCGTCCTCGGAAGGTCAGGGACGAACACTTGGCCGGGTTGAAGGCTAGACCGATCCTGGCTGCCGTGTGGTACATCCAGCGTACGGGCTATGCTGGACGGTCCTGCTGAAAACTTGGATTCTTGTGTTTTGAGAAGAGTTTAGTGGCGTTCATCATAGACTTTCTTGAAAAAGCTGTCGGATGGACAGTAAAACACCAATTGACCAAAGAAAACATTTTTTTACAAGAAGATAAAGAGATATACTGAATAAAATCTTTACAAATACACATGTAAATATATGAAGTTAAATCAAACTCTTTACTTGCGTTATCACCAAAGTCTCATTAAAAGGACAGGGCCAGTGCCAAGACCTTGAAAATTTTTCAGGATTTACATAGCACTTAAATGGGAGCATACTTGTATTTAAATTTAATTTGAGTGCTAAATTACAAATGAAGATAACAAGAGCTCCACCAATCCTTTTGTAATAATTTTATGATAAAGAACAATGCCATGCTTGTCTTATGGTCAGCCTGTTCACTTACATCCATTTTATTGGGATTGGTTAGTATAGAAGCATTTTTAGTGATCTTTTTTTCACAAAAGAGCTCTACATCCGAAATTTCAAAAAGAACCCTTTCCCACCTGTTTTCCACCCTATAAGGCACACGTAATATTATAAGGTTGGAATAAATTTATAACGGGATATTGTAATAGTTGGTCTTAACAAATACAGTAGAATGAACATTCAATACATAAGAAAATGATGATTAATAGCTTTACGAACCCCAGTAACTTAAATAACTAAACATCAGATAGACTTCCGACTCAAGCTCCTAAATCAAGCTCAAACAGTTTGAGATAAACGTCTAAAAGATTTATAGGCAAAAAAAAAAAAAAAAAAAAAAAAAAAAAAAAAAAAAAAAAGGAAAGATTAAAAGTGTTTTTTAATTTAAAAAAAATATAGTGAAGTTAAGCAGAAATTAAAAAATGATAAATATGTAATCAAATACCTTGTTTTTACACGGGGAGCAGAGCTTTTAGAGTCCTATACTCTGCAATTTCTTCCTCGTATTTGGCAATTTCCTGTCTTTTGGCATAAAGGGCAGCTTCGAGTTCTCGAGCCTCTTCAATCGCTCTAGCCCTTTGATTAATTAAAACATTGACGTCTGGGAAGCAAGCAAATGTTGGATTAAAAAAAAATGTTTATTAATAGCATGCAGTTGCAATGCTTTCAAAATATTTTTCCCCTTTGTACAGATTAAAATCTAATTAACACTTTCAGTACCCCAAGCCGGGTGACCCGGCTCGGATTTTTGAGAGTTCCTAGACCTCAAGCCGGCTCACCCGGCTCGCTATTATAAACTTATTTTCCGATCATGTCTGAAAAATCTACGAAGTAATATCCCCCCCCCGCACCCCACCCCCCCTCTACAAGTTGAAGGCGACTTTCACTTAAAAATGCGATCAGATCAAGATGAACCGGAAAGACAAGAAACAGCAAAAAAAAAGAAAATAATAATAAATACACTCTTACCTTTACTCCGTCTCTGCTACTTCGAACACCGTAGCACTATCACTATCTTCCTCTATTTCAGTATGTTTTTTTGTTCCCTTCTGACGGTAAAACACTATGAGATCGTAAAAATGCTAATGACTTGGCGTCGTTATTATAAAATTCAGCAATAACTTGAAAATAATCAAAAGAACACTTATCACAAGCAGCACAAGCAGCCATGCAGAAAATCACAATCACGATCAAAACACTTTTACAGGTAAAAAAATACCGAGAAATTTCCACCTCTATTAGGCTCATCAGTTGTCATTTCATGGAAGCCATTCATGAGTTTTTGGTTATAATTGATCTTCTAAAAGAGGGTGACAGCTGAAAAATCAAGGTGCTGAAAGATTTAATAACATTCTTGGGTCCAAACCTCAAAGTGCCGCCGTGAAGACAAATTTATAGAACGCAACATCTTTGTCTACATGGCTGCTCATAATAGTCTCAACAGCTCTGAAGGAATCATCCGAGACAGAGGCTTAAGACTCTGTTTTGAGAAGAGTTTAGTGGCGTAACATCGTGCTCGTCGCATTAAGGTGCGTATGAAAGACGCCAGGATTCCTAGAGACACTATTGTCGTTACTCTTAGGTTTCCCCTAACTTCTCAACTATGATAATGCGCAGTTATTTCAATCAGTAGGTTCATCCTTACATTCCACACACCATTATTGCTTTGGTCATCACCTTTTTTTTTAGGGTAAGGATAAACACAAACGCAATACAAAGTCGTATAAATATGGTCGTTGTGGCAAGATGATCACACCAAGCAACAGCGATCACCTGATCTTTTTTGTAATAACTGCAGGAGATAGTTCCTGAGAGGATCTGCCCTCAGTTCCGTGCAACAGCTATCCTTCAGATGCATGGAGAGATCTTTTAAGCACATCGCTACAGACCTTGCATAGAATTTCAGTAGGGGAAAGAGACGCATAAAATGCTTATTCCCAAAACAATCTGAAACCAGAATTTGTGGTAATCAAGGAAGAGACCAACCATGAACACGGAAACAACCCAGATAGGAATATCGATAGGATATCGTTCGATCCGCCTCTCGCGCAAGCAGCTTGGTCCTCAATTAATAAGGAGCGTGCCATCATCCTTTTCAAGTCACTCCCGTCTCCTTCCAACCCCGTCTTTCTCGGATCCAGAGTTCACCAGAACAGATGTGGATTTAGAATGATCTAAGAATACAGAATATCCTGCTGATAGGTCGCGCCCTATACCCTATAACCTCATAAGTATATGTGATTCAGATGGCTGCGGACAAGAAACCGAAAACCCTGTTGTAGCCACTGTAGCTTTTGCGTGAACTTTTCTTATCATTTCGATGTCATTAACTGGTCATATAAATTGACTAGAAATTCTATTAATCAGTTTTCCATGCCTTGCCTAATTCCAGGGGACTTTCAATCCCTTGCCTAGGATTTGAAAGTTATGATACTGGCTTCATCATTTTGATCAGTGAAACCTCATCTTTGTCTGGTTTAATGTAGGCATAAGAATGTGATGTTTCTGCAACTTTAGCATCAGTATCTGTATTCTTAGAGGGCATCAAAGGGCAAATTTTGATTACATCGGTCAGAGGTTTGTCGTCAATTTTAACTTCTCTCTTTCTCTCTCACCTGTGTTTATGCAAATTCTCGCAAGCAAATACCAAAGCAATTGTTCCGTTTGAGAATTCTTTTTCTTTCCTGTTCAGAAATGAGGAGGAGTAAAACTCGTCACCCTACTTGCACGAGTAATGACCCTTACCCATACTTATTTGCACCAACAATCATTGCAACATATAAAGATGAATCAGAATATCCCTGTGTTTGACAGGTATGGACAAGAAGCTTAACATGGCTGATTATATTTTTGTGTGAGTAGACCAGTGGCATTCTAGTTCCTACTGAATGCTCATCCATAGAGAATGTTTGATCTGTGGAGCGTCTTCTGCGGTGTCTTAATTTTCTTGAATTGTCTGGAGTTCCCAAATTAACTTCCATTTTGTTGATCTTTAATCTTTTTCTTGAGGAAGTCATTGGCCAGGCGACACGAATCCTCAATGGCTGCCTGTCGCATCTTTCCGTAATAATTCTTCGACGTCTGGGAAGAAAGCAAATATTGGATTCTAAAAAATATGTTTATTAATAGCATGGAAACAAAAAAAAAAAAGGTAATGAAAATCTTTGTTGTTTTCAAGCTCTCTTAGATTGCCACTGTGACCGACACCAGTTTCAGGCAATAGATGGCAAATCTTCATATATTACCTGTACTTCTTCTAGTATAGTTTTCTGTTTGCCCAGCTTCAAGGATCTGCTTTCTTAGACTTTGATAGATGTACCGTGGCTACATGGGGTGTCATACCAGGGTGTTGTAAGAACAAAGCCGTTTTTTTCCCTCTGGCGACCAGGGCCAGGGCGAATCACTCTCTATGCTGGTGGTTTAACTCCATGGTGATCCTGCCATTTTGGTAGATTTGGTGGTGGATGGGGAACCTTGGTGCGGCATCTGCTTCCAGCCAGTGCAAGGAAGGGATCCAAACCTGGAAACAATAACGAAAAATATAAAATGAAAAACAGATTTTTTGCTTTCAAGCTCTCCTTCTTTGCCACTGTGACCGACTCCAGTTTCAGGCAGAAGATGGCAAATCTTCATAACATACCTGTACTTCTTCTTGCATAGTTTTCTCTTTGCCCAGCGTCAAGGATCTGCATTCTTAGCCTTTAACAGATGTACCGTGGCTGCCTCGAGTGCCATGCCAGGGTGTTGTAAGAAAAAGGCGTTTTTTTCTTTCTTGTGACCAGGGCCAGGGCGAATCACTCTCTATTCTGGGAGTACAACTCTATGGTAATCCTGGAAGTTTGGTAGGATTGGTCGTGGATGGGGAACCTTGGTGCGACATCTGATTCCAGCCAGTGCAAGAAAGGGATCCAAACGTGGAAACAATAACGAAAAAATCAAATCAAAAACTGATTTGTTGCTTTCAAGCTCTTCTTCTTTGCCTCTGTGACCGACTCCAGTTTCAGGCAATAGATTGCGAATCTTCATATCATACGTGTACTTCTTCTTGCATAGTTTTCTCTTTGCCCAGCTTCAAGTGTCTGCATTCTTAGCCTTTATTAGATGTACCGTGGCTACCTCAGGTCCCATGCCAGGGTGTTCTAAGAACACATTCGGGGAGAGTTCGAGATGCAGGTTTTCCAAGCATATCCCTAGTTTTAATCCGCCGTGTGGCATAAGGAAAAAAAGAAGTGTCCCTGTTTCCTTTAACCTAATGTTTATTTCTTTCAAGCTCACATGTTAAATTTAACCCAGGATTTTATTTCCAACTCGCCAAGTCTTGTAAGTTACACATCGTCGCCTGTCTTTATGGGAATACTGGCAGAAGAGCTGATTTTAACTTTTTGCATTCAGGGAGTTCCCCTAGAACATGTTGAAGCTGAATACGTTAAGCGTTTGCAGCTAATTCTAGCTCCCTTAATTCTTGCTTTAGGGCAAATTCCTCATTTGTCAATAAGACTTATGAGATGTTGAAATTAAAATATCTACAAGTAATGAGAAACAAGCACTGGGCACTGTCTGAACATCATGACTTCCCAAAGGGAGACCTCTGTAAGTGAAATTTTAAAAAGAACCCCCCCCTTCCCACCTGTTTTCCACCCAATAAGGCACACGTAATATTATAAGGTTGGAATAAATTTATAACGCGATATTATAATAGTTGGTCTTAACAAACACAGTAGAATGAACATTCAATACGTAAGAAAATTATGATTAATAGCTTTACGAACCCCAGTAACTTAAATAACTAAACATCAGATAGGCTTCCGACTCAAGCTCCTAAATCAAGCTCAAACAGTTTGATATAAACGTCTAAAAGATTTATAGGCAAAAAAAACAACAAAAAACCTCAAGAAAAGGAAAGATTAAAAGTGTTTTTTAATTTAAAAAAATATAGTGAAGTTATATGTAATCAAATACCTTGTTTTTACACGGGGAGCAGAGCTTTTAGAGTCCTATACTCTGCAATTTCTTCCTCGTATTTCGCAATTTCCTGTCTTTTGGCATAAAGGGCAGCTTCGAGTTCTCGAGCCTCTTCAATCGCTCTAGCCCTTTGATTAATTAAAACATTGACGTCTGGGAAGAAAGCAAATGTTGGATTCTAAAAAATATGTTTATTAATAGCATGCAGTTGCAGTGTTTTACATTCAAAATATTTTTCCCCTTTGTACGGATTGCGTGAACTTTTCTTATCATTTCGATGTCATTAACTGGTCATATAAATTGACTAGAAATTCTATTAATCAGTTTTCCATGCCTTGCCTAATTCCAGGGGGACTTTCAATCCCTTGCCTAGGATTTGAAAGTTATGATACTGGCTTCATCATTTTCATCAGTGAGACCTCATCTTTGTCTGGTTTAATGTAGGCATAAGAATGTGATGTTTCTGCAACTTTAGCATCAGTATCTGTTATCTTAGAGGGCATCAAAGGGCAAATTTTGATTACATCGGTCAGAGGTTTGTCGTCAATTTTAACTTCTCTCTTTCTCTCTCACCTGTGTTTATGCAAATTCTCGCAAGCAAATACCAAAGCAATTGTTCCGTTTGAGAATTCTTTTTCTTTCCTGTTCAGAAATGAGGAGGAGTAAAACTCGTCACCCTACTTGCCCGAGTAATGACCCTTACCCATACTTATTTGCACCAACAATCATTGCAACATATAAAGATGAATCAGAATATCCCTGTGTTTGACAGGTATGGACAAGAAGCTTAACATGGCTGATTATATTTTTGTGTGAGTAGACCAGTGGCATTCTAGTTCCTACTGAATGCTCATCCATAGAGAATGTTTGATCTGTGGAGCGTCTTCTGCGGTGTCTTAATTTTCTTGAATTGTCTGGAGTTCCCAGATTAACTTCCATTTTGTTGATCTTTAATCTTTTTCTTGAGGAAGTCATTGGCCAGGCGACACGAATCCACAATGGCTGCCTGTCGCATCTTTCCGTAATAATTCTTCGACGTCTGGGAAGAAAGCAAATATTGGATTCTAAAAAATATGTTTATTAATAGCATGGAAACAAAAAAAAAGGTAATGAAAATCTTTGTTGTTTTCAAGCTCTCTTAGATTGCCACTGTGACCGACACCAGTTTCAGGCAATAGATGGCAAATCTTCATATATTACCTGTACTTCTTCTAGTATAGTTTTCTGTTTGCCCAGCTTCAAGGATCTGCTTTCTTAGACTTTGATAGATGTATCGTGGCTACATGGGGTGTCATACCAGGGTGTTGTAAGAACAAAGCCGTTTTTTTCCCTCTGGCGACCAGGGCCAGGGCGAATCACTCTCTATGCTGGTGGTTTAACTCCATGGTGATCCTGCCATTTTGGTAGATTTGGTGGTGGATGGGGAACCTTGGTGCGGCATCTGCTTCCAGCCAGTGCAAGGAAGGGATCCAAACCTGGAAACAATAACGAAAAATATAAAATGAAAAACAGATTTTTTGCTTTCAAGCTCTCCTTCTTTGCCACTGTGACCGACTCCAGTTTCAGGCAGAAGATGGCAAATCTTCATAACATACCTGTACTTCTTCTTGCATAGTTTTCTCTTTGCCCAGCGTCAAGGATCTGCATTCTTAGCCTTTAACAGATGTACCGTGGCTGCCTCGAGTGCCATGCCAGGGTGTTGTAAGAAAAAGGCGTTTTTTTCTTTCTTGTGACCAGGGCCAGGGCGAATCACTCTCTATTCTGGGAGTACAACTCTATGGTAATCCTGGAAGTTTGGTAGGATTGGTCGTGGATGGGGAACCTTGGTGCGACATATGATTCCAGCCAGTGCAAGAAAGGGATCCAAACGTGGAAACAATAACGAAAAAATCAAATCAAAAACTGATTTGTTGCTTTCAAGCTCTTCTTCTTTGCCTCTGTGACCGACTCCAGTTTCAGGCAATAGATTGCGAATCTTCATATCATACGTGTACTTCTTCTTGCATAGTTTTCTCTTTGCCCAGCTTCAAGTGTCTGCATTCTTAGCCTTTATTAGATGTACCGTGGCTACCTCAGGTCCCATGCCAGGGTGTTCTAAGAACACATTCGGGGAGAGTTCGAGATGCAGGTTTTCCAAGCATATCCCTAGTTTTAATCCGCCGTGTGGCATAAGGAAAAAAAAGAAGTGTCTCTGTTTCCTTTAACCTAATGTTTATTTCTTTCAAGCTCACATGTTAAATTTAACCCAGGATTTTATTTCCAACTCGCCAAGTCTTGTAAGTTACATATCGTCGCCTGTCTTTATGGGAATACTGGCAGAAGAGCTGATTTTAACTTTTTGCATTCAGGGAGTTCCCCTAGAACATGTTGAAGCCGAATACGTAAAGCGTTTGCAGCTAATTCTAGCTCCCTTAATTCTTGCTTTAGGGCAAATTCCTCATTTGTCAATAAGACTTATGAGATGTTGAAATTAAAATATCTACAAGTAATGAGAAACAAGCACTGGGCACTGTCTGAACATCATGACTTCCCAAAGGGAGACCTCTGTAAGTGAAATTTCAAAAAGAACCCCCCCTTCCCACCTGTTTTCCACCCAATAAGGCACACGTAATATTATAAGGTTGGAATAAATTTATAACGCGATATTATAATAGTTGGTCTTAACAAATACAGTAGAATGAACATTCAATACGTAAGAAAATTATGATTAATAGCTTTACGAACCCCAGTAACTTAAATAACTAAACATCAGATAGACTTCCGACTCAAGCTCCTAAATCAAGCTCAAACAGTTTGAGATAAACGTCTAAAAGATTTATAGGCAAAAAAAACAACAAAAAACCTCAAGAAAAGGAAAGATTAAAAGTGTTTTTTAATTTAAAAAAATATAGTGAAGTTATATGTAATCAAATACCTTGTTTTTACACGGGGAGCAGAGCTTTTAGAGTTCTATACTCTGCAATTTCTTCCTCGTATTTCGCAATTTCCTGTCTTTTGGCATAAAGGGCAGCTTCGAGTTCTCGAGCCTCTTCAATCGCTCTAGCCCTTTGATTAATTAAAACATTGACGTCTGGGAAGAAAGCAAATGTTGGATTCTAAAAAATATGTTTATTAATAGCATGCAGTTGCAGTGTTTTACATTCAAAATATTTTTCCCCTTTGTACGGATTGCGTGAACTTTTCTTATCATTTCGATGTCATTAACTGGTCATATAAATTGACTAGAAATTCTATTAATCAGTTTTCCATGCCTTGCCTAATTCCAGGGACTTTCAATCCCTTGCCTAGGATTTGAAAGTTATGATACTGGCTTCATCATTTTCATCAGTGAGACCTCATCTTTGTCTGGTTTAATGTAGGCATAAGAATGTGATGTTTCTGCAACTTTAGCATCAGTATCTGTTATCTTAGAGGGCATCAAAGGGCAAATTTTGATTACATCGGTCAGAGGTTTGTCGTCAATTTTAACTTCTCTCTTTCTCTCTCACCTGTGTTTATGCAAATTCTCGCAAGCAAATACCAAAGCAATTGTTCCGTTTGAGAATTCTTTTTCTTTCCTGTTCAGAAATGAGGAGGAGTAAAACTCGTCACCCTACTTGCCCGAGTAATGACCCTTACCCATACTTATTTGCACCAACAATCATTGCAACATATAAAGATGAATCAGAATATCCCTGTGTTTGACAGGTATGGACAAGAAGCTTAACATGGCTGATTATATTTTTGTGTGAGTAGACCAGTGGCATTCTAGTTCCTACTGAATGCTCATCCATAGAGAATGTTTGATCTGTGGAGCGTCTTCTGCGGTGTCTTAATTTTCTTGAATTGTCTGGAGTTCCCAGATTAACTTCCATTTTGTTGATCTTTAATCTTTTTCTTGAGGAAGTCATTGGCCAGGCGACACGAATCCACAATGGCTGCCTGTCGCATCTTTCCGTAATAATTCTTCAACGTCTGGGAAGAAAGCAAATATTGGATTCTATAAAATATGTTTATTAATAGCATGGAAACAAAAAAAAAAAAGGTAATGAAAATCTTTGTTGTTTTCAAGCTCTCTTAGATTGCCACTGTGACCGACACCAGTTTCAGGCAATAGATGGCAAATCTTCATATATTACCTGTACTTCTTCTAGTATAGTTTTCTGTTTGCCCAGCTTCAAGGATCTGCTTTCTTAGACTTTGATAGATGTACCGTGGCTACATGGGGTGTCATACCAGGGTGTTGTAAGAACAAAGCCGTTTTTTTCCCTCTGGCGACCAGGGCCAGGGCGAATCACTCTCTGTGCTGGTGGTTTAACTCCATGGTGATCCTGCCATTTTGGTAGATTTGGTGGTGGATGGGGAACCTTGGTGCGGCATCTGCTTCCAGCCAGTGCAAGGAAGGGATCCAAACCTGGAAACAATAACGAAAAATATAAAATGAAAAACAGATTTTTTGCTTTCAAGCTCTCCTTCTTTGCCACTGTGACCGACTCCAGTTTCAGGCAGAAGATGGCAAATCTTCATAACATACCTGTACTTCTTCTTGCATAGTTTTCTCTTTGCCCAGCGTCAAGGATCTGCATTCTTAGCCTTTAACAGATGTACCGTGGCTGCCTCGAGTGCCATGCCAGGGTGTTGTAAGAAAAAGGCGTTTTTTTCTTTCTTGTGACCAGGGCCAGGGCGAATCACTCTCTATTCTGGGAGTACAACTCTATGGTAATCCTGGAAGTTTGGTAGGATTGGTCGTGGATGGGGAACCTTGGTGCGACATCTGATTCCAGCCAGTGCAAGAAAGGGATCCAAACGTGGAAACAATAACGAAAAAATCAAATCAAAAACTGATTTGTTGCTTTCAAGCTCTTCTTCTTTGCCTCTGTGACCGACTCCAGTTTCAGGCAATAGATTGCGAATCTTCATATCATACGTGTACTTCTTCTTGCATAGTTTTCTCTTTGCCCAGCTTCAAGTGTCTGCATTCTTAGCCTTTATTAGATGTACCGTGGCTACCTCAGGTCCCATGCCAGGGTGTTCTAAGAACACATTCGGGGAGAGTTCGAGATGCAGGTTTTCCAAGCATATCCCTAGTTTTAATCCGCCGTGTGGCATAAGGAAAAAAAAGAAGTGTCTCTGTTTCCTTTAACCTAATGTTTATTTCTTTCAAGCTCACATGTTAAATTTAACCCAGGATTTTATTTCCAACTCGCCAAGTCTTGTAAGTTACACATCGTCGCCTGTCTTTATGGGAATACTGGCAGAAGAGCTGATTTTAACTTTTTGCATTCAGGGAGTTCCCCTAGAACATGTTGAAGCTGAATACGTTAAGCGTTTGCAGCTAATTCTAGCTCCCTTAATTCTTGCTTTAGGGCAAATTCCTCATTTGTCAATAAGACTTATGAGATGTTGAAATTAAAATATCTACAAGTAATGAGAAACAAGCACTGGGCACTGTCTGAACATCATGACTTCCCAAAGGGAGACCTCTGTAAGTGAAATTTCAAAAAGAACCCCCCCTTCCCACCTGTTTTCCACCCAATAAGGCACACGTAATATTATAAGGTTGGAATAAATTTATAACGCGATATTATAATAGTTGGTCTTAACAAATACAGTAGAATGAACATTCAATACGTAAGAAAATTATGATTAATAGCTTTACGAACCCCAGTAACTTAAATAACTAAACATCAGATAGACTTCCGACTCAAGCTCCTAAATCAAGCTCAAACAGTTTGAGATAAACGTCTAAAAGATTTATAGGCAAAAAAAAAAAAACCTCAAGAAAACGAAAGATTAAAAGTGTGTTTTAATTTAAAAAAATATAGTGGAAGTTATATGTAATCAAATACCTTGTTTTTACACGGGGAGCAGAGCTTTTAGAGTTCTATACTCTGCAATTTCTTCCTCGTATTTCGCAATTTCCTGTCTTTTGGCATAAAGGGCAGCTTCGAGTTCTCGAGCCTCTTCAATCGCTCTAGCCCTTTGATTAATTAAAACATTGACGTCTGGGAAGAAAGCAAATGTTGGATTCTAAAAAATATGTTTATTAATAGCATGCAGTTGCAGTGTTTTACATTCAAAATATTTTTCCCCTTTGTACGGATTGCGTGAACTTTTCTTATCATTTCGATGTCATTAACTGGTCATATAAATTGACTAGAAATTCTATTAATCAGTTTTCCATGCCTTGCCTAATTCCAGGGGACTTTCAATCCCTTGCCTAGGATTTGAAAGTTATGATACTGGCTTCATCATTTTCATCAGTGAGACCTCATCTTTGTCTGGTTTAATGTAGGCATAAGAATGTGATGTTTCTGCAACTTTAGCATCAGTATCTGTTATCTTAGAGGGCATCAAAGGGCAAATTTTGATTACATCGGTCAGAGGTTTGTCGTCAATTTTAACTTCTCTCTTTCTCTCTCACCTGTGTTTATGCAAATTCTCGCAAGCAAATACCAAAGCAATTGTTCCGTTTGAGAATTCTTTTTCTTTCCTGTTCAGAAATGAGGAGGAGTAAAACTCGTCACCCTACTTGCCCGAGTAATGGCCCTTACCCATACTTATTTGCACCAACAATCATTGCAACATATAAAGATGAATCAGAATATCCCTGTGTTTGACAGGTATGGACAAGAAGCTTAACATGGCTGATTATATTTTTGTGTGAGTAGACCAGTGGCATTCTAGTTCCTACTGAATGCTCATCCATAGAGAATGTTTGATCTGTGGAGCGTCTTCTGCGGTGTCTTAATTTTCTTGAATTGTCTGGAGTTCCCAGATTAACTTCCATTTTGTTGATCTTTAATCTTTTTCTTGAGGAAGTCATTGGCCAGGCGACACGAATCCTCAATGGCTGCCTGTCGCATCTTTCCGTAATAATTCTTCGACGTCTGGGAAGAAAGCAAATATTGGATTCTAAAAAATATGTTTATTAATAGCATGGAAACAAAAAAAAAAGGTAATGAAAATCTTTGTTGTTTTCAAGCTCTCTTAGATTGCCACTGTGACCGACACCAGTTTCAGGCAATAGATGGCAAATCTTCATATCGTCGGCTCGGGACAAGAAACCGACAACCCACATTTTCAAAATTTTACAGGAAAAGG
Organism: Elysia crispata; assembly: GCA_033675545.1. Lineage (NCBI taxonomy): Eukaryota > Metazoa > Mollusca > Gastropoda > Plakobranchidae > Elysia > Elysia crispata. Next base: position 295,652 of record JAWDGP010002624.1, on the reverse strand, counting down.
AAAAAACTGATGTACTCTGTGAAAAACAGCGGTGCACGCGTGTTAATCATCATCCTCACTCAGAATATCATCCCTAAACATATGCTTAGTTTAATTAGGGAAAATAATAGTTAACCTTGTGTTGGCATGCTGTTTAATAGTTATGTCGACTTTTGGCTTCAAATTCCGCCGGGGCAAGAATCCGCTAACGGCCGTTGGCGGATTTTAGATAGCTTACACGCTGTGGAAAAATCCGCCACTGTCTGCTGTCGGATTCTTGCCCCAAACGTTCGATTCACATAAGCAACCAAGTAAAGTGACACTGTATATAAGTTATCGGATTTTGTATCTGAAAGAGGTACCGCACTGATATCAATGATTGGGCTCGATTCAACAACGAAACGACAATAATACATGGATAAAAAACATGAAAAAACAAAGAGTCAATGTTTGAAATTAACTGCTTTGTAATACATTATTCATGAAGTGATTATGAATGTAAAGTTCAAGTAAGGGATATTAAAAAAAACACAATTATTTTTTTATGTTTTTTGAATGGAAAGGAAAGAACATGTTTGTATTAAGATTAATTTAGTCTTTAAAATGTTACGCACGCACAAAATTCGGGTGCATAAATCGATTACATAAAACTAATTACTAAAAATATCAATCATTAATGTCTAGCTCAGACAAACATACAATATTATATACATTATAAAGATGATAATATACTAAGTTTTGAGCTTACAATTAAGGACACAACGGTGTGTTTATGATTGTTAGAAATTGTTTTCATTACATGCTACTGGTAGTTATGATATTCAATGTATTCTGTTTACTTAACCAAACAAATTATAACATTTATTCAAATGATGGAATAACAGAAATGGGACCAAATGTAATTATATCCTTTTTTTCAGTAAAGAGCATCTAGAAAAATCGGAAAATGACCCTATCATGAGAATCATGGTAATGACACTACAATGGCAGCTGTCATACCAGCTGAGCAATTTTATTTCTGTTGATAGCACTGCAATAAAAGTTCAGATGTCAGCGATATGAGAAAATACGCATGAAAAATTTCTTCTTAAATTTCTTTAGAGTCTTTGAAATCATTGTCTAATCTTCTTCGCTTACTTCAGCTTGATCGTAACACAAGGGCAAACCTTCATAAAAGGAGTGATATGTGGCAGGAACCAGTCCAGCTTGACAAAGACTGATGAGGTCATCTTTCTTGACTCTGCTAATTCCACTCATGGCCGTGAAACGAAGTGGAGGCGACGCTTCTTGAGCTGGAGCAAGTGAATTGCCAGAACCCCTTTGCCTTCTGCAGAGATCCACTCGTTTCTCTGCGCCGCCGTACTCGTATGTCAGATACAATGCCTGAGGATCGGTGCCATAAACAATAAACTGCCTCACACTACTCCATTTCACTTTGTTATCTTCATCATCCATGCTTAGGTTCTTGACACTCTTTGACATTGTTTTATAGTCTATGAACTGTGCGTGTGTCAGCTCCTCTACATGATATGGTGTTTTGGACTTGCGTGCAGTCCTCACAGCTGAGTACCACTGCTCAGGCGAATAAATGACCGCGTGTTTCGTGGCTCTCTCAATGACGCTATGAACAGAGTCGTTTTCGTTCTCGGTATGTCCTTTCTGAAGGAACGTTAAGAATAGCTTGTCCATTTGCAGTGTTTTGTTTGTTTCGTTCAGCATGAATGCCACAAAACGGTTGCGGTTTTGTCCTGGGCAGTTGTCAGAGAAGAGAGTCAAATCTTTGCACCCACCTTTTGATTTCTCTTCAATAAACTTAGCTAAGCATGTTGCAACCTCACTGGCACCTCTTCGCGCTTCAAATTCTGGCCACATAAAGCATCTTACTTCGGCTGTTCCAAGATCGTACATGGTGAGTTTGTGTACGTACAACTTCCTTTTGTAGTAAAATGTTGAGCTGTTAGATTTTAGGCACGGGAGCAATTGCTGCATGTCGAAACAAACTGCTCCAAATTGGTCATTTGCCTTACTTCTTTCCTTTGCCTCTGTTTTTATCTCTCTAGCTTTTTCTTTGCTCTCTAAATGTTTGGCCTGAATCATTTTTTGGTTCTCATCTGGGTCGGCAATATTCTCAAACGCGACGCACTCGTCACACCTGTCTTTTTTTGGGCGAAAGAAAGACAAATTGAACTTTTCTGTAAAAACGCGATTGTATTTGTCAGAAGAAACAACCTCCAGGATTCCTTTATTTTTACATTGCTCAATATAAAGTCTATGCATCTCTTTGATACTCAGTGACTGATCTAAGAACCCTTTACTGCATTCTTTTCGACAGTAGTGGCTGTCTACTTTAGAAAAACTCTTAATGTGTTCAACAACTGTTGCAATGCTTTCTGCCGACCACTTCTTTTGTTTGCCATGTTTCCCAGACAGCGAGTCTTTTAAAACTCCTTCATCGCTCTGCATATTCACACTGCCATACACGAAGTCCTTTTTTATACCCAGGGTATTTAAGAAAAAGGTCTGGCATACTTGTCTTTTTTTACCGTCTTTAATAAGAAAGTAGTGATATGTCACCTGTCTCTTCGTATCTTTGCCACAGTATGTTCTTTGAATAGATGTCTTTTCCACATTTTTGCAAATAAATTGTCTTTGGTCTTTTTTTGTTACCTATCTTCCAATACTGCTGGAAAACTGACCGCCTTTCCTCTTCAGAGATCAGTGCAGTGCATTTCCGTGGACATACTGGACCGCATGGAGGAGGTAAAGCTCGAGCTTTGAAGCTTTTACCAGTTTCTGATACGTAGCTCTCGCCAGCGTTACGGCGGCTCCGTATCAAGTTTTTCTTCCACTGGTCTTCATTCCTGACCCGTTTCCTGGACCGACCACGATTGTCAACATTGTCCTCTGTGTTATGGACCAGGTCTTCATCAGGTCCTGGATCAACGCTGTTTTCTGTTGATTCAACTGGCTGGGAAGGTGAACCAACTTCGGCTTCTGTTACCGCGTTGGAAGAGACAATTTCTACAGCTGTGGATGTAGACGCAATTGACAAGAAGTCTAGTGCTGCACTACGTGAGGAGATTTTTCTCCTCCGATGGCGACGCTTTATTTCTGCTAGAGTGGCGTCGTCTGAATCAGAAGAGTTCAGTTCGCAGTCAGCCAGGTTGAAGTCACGATCATGGTCGCTATCGTCTATCTCGTCATCTGTTGATGCGATGTTTGGTGCCTTGTCAGTCTGTATTGGCTCTTGACAACTAGAATCAAGTGCCGCATCACTGGTAAGGTGGAGATGAGACGGGCCCTCACACCTAGCTGCTCTTCTCTGCCGTTCATTTTCCACAAGACTTTTCAAAGTCGAGGTATCCACCTTAAAAGAAAAGACAAACGAAAAAGGAGCCCAATTTCAGTGGTCTGATGCATAGCCTGCTTCGTAAATATTACACACACATGCAACACCAACTCTTAGTTTTCTCTGATTCAGAGGAATCAATGGTGACTAAAATGATTTCATTTTAAATATCAATACCAACAATATAATTATTATTCGAAGTTTACTTACCTCACAATCACTGCCAGAACCACTTGACATGATAATGTTGTAGTTGAAATTGTTCGATAGTCGACAAACAGGACAGTATTTCTGCTGGTTAAGAAGTCAATGAAACGCACAGCAGCCACAGCTGCTGTTATGTAGGCTAGCGGACTACTGCGATCATTCTAAACACGAGGTCTATTCTGATTAAAAAAAAACACAATCTAAACCACCGTTGCGTCAACACGTGGTTTTAGGATGGGCACGGGCATTTCCGACACTGCCTTCACCGCACAACCCATGACACGGTATGACTAACTCTCCCCCCCCCCCCCCCACCCACGCCCCACCCCTTTCCCCTTTTCCCTTACTCGATCCACCAAAATAGATGCACAATGCGAACAATGTTGCATCAGAATGATTAAAAAAAATTCATGTCTCAAAGACAGAAACCGATATGTCTGTAGTTTGTCTGTAATTATAATGTAACGGTTGAAGAAATAGCTCGGGACAAGAAACCGCTAACAGCAGTTAGCGGTTTCTGGTATTCAGGAATTTTACGATAAGACCCATTGTCGGGTTCTTACCCCGCTTATAGTTTGAGAAAACCACGTCGGAAAATAATAACTTTAAAACTGTAAGAGATAGAGCTTTGGCGGTAAGAGAGGCGTGTAGAGCAAAGGGAGGTAATCAAGAAAATCGAAAAAAACGAATTTGGCCAAAAATGTGGCTTATCGGGTTCTTGTCCCGAGCCGACGATATATTACCTGTACTTCTTCTAGTATAGTTTCCTGTTTGCCCAGTTTCAAGGATCTGCTTTCTTAGACATTGATAGAAGTACCGTGGCTACATGGGGTGCCATACCAGGGTGTTCTAAGAACAAAGCCGTTTTTTTCTCTCTGGCGACCAGGGCCAGGGCGAATCACTCTCTAGGCTGGGGGTTTAATTCCATGGTAATCCTGCTATTTTGGTAGGATTGGTCGTGGATGGGGAACCTTGGTGCGGCATCTGCTTCCAGCCACTGCAAGGAAGGGATCCAAACGTGGAAACAAAAACGAAAAAATAAAATGAAAAAACTGATTTGTTGCTTTCAAGCTCTCCTTCTTTGCCTCTGTGACCGACTCCAGTTTCAGGCAGAAGATGGCAAATCTTCATAACATACCTGTACTTCTTCTTGCATAGTTTTCTCTTTGCCCAGCGTCAAGGATCTGCATTCTTAGCCTTTAACAGATGTACCGTGGCTGCCTCGAGTGCCATGCCAGGGTGTTGTAAGAAAAAGGCGTTTTTTTCTTTCTTGTGACCAGGGCCGGGGCGAATCACTCTCTATTCTGGGAGTACAACTCTATGGTAATCCTGCTATTTTGGTAGGATTGGTCGTGGATGGGGAACCTTGGTGCGGCATCTGCTTCCAGCCACTGCAAGGAAGGGATCCAAACGTGGAAACAAAAACGAAAAAATAAAATGAAAAACTGGTTTGTTGCTTTCAAGCTCTTTTTCTTTTCCTCTGTGAGCGACTCCAGTTTCAGGCAATAGATTGCGAATCTTCATATCATACGTGTACTTCTTCTTGCATAGTTTTCTCTTTGCCCAGCTTCAAGTGTCTGCATTCTTAGCCTTTAATAGATGTACCGTGGCTACCTCGGGTGCCATGCCAGGGTGTTCTAAGAACACATTCGGGGAGAGTCCGAGATGCAGGTTTTCCAAGCATATCCCTAGTTTTAATCCGCCGTGTGGCATAAGGAAAAAAAAGAAGTGTCTCTGTTTCCTTTAACCTAATGTTTATTTCTTTCAAGCTCACATGTTAAATTTAACCCAGGATTTTATTTCCAACTCGCCAAGTCTTGTAAGTTACACATCGTCGCCTGTCTTTATGGGAATACTGGCAGAAGAGCTGATTTTAACTTTTTGCATTCAGGGAGTTCCCCTAGAACATGTTGAAGCTGAATACGTTAAGCGTTTGCAGCTAATTCTAGCTCCCTTAATTCTTGCTTTAGGGCAAATTCCTCATTTGTCAATAAGACTTATGAGATGTTGAAATTAAAATATCTACAAGTAATGAGAAACTAGCACTGGGCACTGTCTGAACATCATGACTTCCCAAAGGGAGACCTCTGTAAGTGAAATTTCAAAAAGAACCCCCCCTTCCCACCTGTTTTCCACCCAATAAGGCACACGTAATATTATAAGGTTGGAATAAATTTATAACGCGATATTATAATAGTTGGTCTTAACAAATACAGTAGAATGAACATTCAATACGTAAGAAAATTATGATTAATAGCTTTACGAACCCCAGTAACTTAAATAACTAAAACATCAGATAGACTTCCGACTCAAGCTCCTAAATCAAGCTCAAACAGTTTGAGATAAACGTCTAAAAGATTTATAGGCAAAAAAAACAACAAAAAACCTCAAGAAAAGGAAAGATTAAAAGTGTTTTTTAATTTAAAAAAATATAGTGAAGTTATATGTAATCAAATACCTTGTTTTTACACGGGGAGCAGAGCTTTTAGAGTTCTATACTCTGCAATTTCTTCCTCGTATTTCGCAATTTCCTGTCTTTTGGCATAAAGGGCAGCTTCGAGTTCTCGAGCCTCTTCAATCGCTCTAGCCCTTTGATTAATTAAAACATTGACGTCTGGGAAGAAAGCAAATGTTGGATTCTAAAAAATATGTTTATTAATAGCATGCAGTTGCAGTGTTTTACATTCAAAATATTTTTCCCCTTTGTACGGATTGCGTGAACTTTTCTTATCATTTCGATGTCATTAACTGGTCATATAAATTGACTAGAAATTCTATTAATCAGTTTTCCATGCCTTGCCTAATTCCAGGGGACTTTCAATCCCTTGCCTAGGATTTGAAAGTTATGATACTGGCTTCATCATTTTCATCAGTGAGACCTCATCTTTGTCTGGTTTAATGTAGGCATAAGAATGTGATGTTTCTGCAACTTTAGCATCAGTATCTGTTATCTTAGAGGGCATCAAAGGGCAAATTTTGATTACATCGGTCAGAGGTTTGTCGTCAATTTTAACTTCTCTCTTTCTCTCTCACCTGTGTTTATGCAAATTCTCGCAAGCAAATACCAAAGCAATTGTTCCGTTTGAGAATTCTTTTTCTTTCCTGTTCAGAAATGAGGAGGAGTAAAACTCGTCACCCTACTTGCCCGAGTAATGACCCTTACCCATACTTATTTGCACCAACAATCATTGCAACATATAAAGATGAATCAGAATATCCCTGTGTTTGACAGGTATGGACAAGAAGCTTAACATGGCTGATTATATTTTTGTGTGAGTAGACCAGTGGCATTCTAGTTCCTACTGAATGCTCATCCATAGAGAATGTTTGATCTGTGGAGCGTCTTCTGCGGTGTCTTAATTTTCTTGAATTGTCTGGAGTTCCCAGATTAACTTCCATTTTGTTGATCTTTAATCTTTTTCTTGAGGAAGTCATTGGCCAGGCGACACGAATCCTCAATGGCTGCCTGTCGCATCTTTCCGTAATAATTCTTCGACGTCTGGGAAGAAAGCAAATATTGGATTCTATAAAATATGTTTATTAATAGCATGGAAACAAAAAAAAAGGTAATGAAAATCTTTGTTGTTTTCAAGCTCTCTTAGATTGCCACTGTGACCGACACCAGTTTCAGGCAATAGATGGCAAATCTTCATATATTACCTGTACTTCTTCTAGTATAGTTTTCTGTTTGCCCAGCTTCAAGGATCTGCTTTCTTAGACTTTGATAGATGTACCGTGGCTACATGGGGTGTCATACCAGGGTGTTGTAAGAACAAAGCCGTTTTTTCCCTCTGGCGACCAGGGCCAGGGCGAATCACTCTCTATGCTGGTGGTTTAACTCCATGGTGATCCTGCCATTTTGGTAGATTTGGTGGTGGATGGGGAACCTTGGTGCGGCATCTGCTTCCAGCCAGTGCAAGGAAGGGATCCAAACCTGGAAACAATAACGAAAAATATAAAATGAAAAACAGATTTTTTGCTTTCAAGCTCTCCTTCTTTGCCACTGTGACCGACTCCTGTTTCAGGCAGAAGATGGCAAATCTTCATAACATACCTGTACTTCTTCTTGCATAGTTTTCTCTTTGCCCAGCGTCAAGGATCTGCATTCTTAGCCTTTAACAGATGTACCGTGGCTGCCTCGAGTGCCATGCCAGGGTGTTGTAAGAAAAAGGCGTTTTTTTCTTTCTTGTGACCAGGGCCAGGGCGAATCACTCTCTATTCTGGGAGTACAACTCTATGGTAATCCTGGAAGTTTGGTAGGATTGGTCGTGGATGGGGAACCTTGGTGCGACATCTGATTCCAGCCAGTGCAAGAAAGGGATCCAAACATGGAAACAATAACGAAAAAATCAAATCAAAAACTGATTTGTTGCTTTCAAGCTCTTCTTCTTTGCCTCTGTGACCGACTCCAGTTTCAGGCAATAGATTGCGAATCTTCATATCATACGTGTACTTCTTCTTGCATAGTTTTCTCTTTGCCCAGCTTCATTCTTAGCCTTTATTAGATGTACCGTGGCTACCTCAGGTCCCATGCCAGGGTGTTCTAAGAACACATTCGGGGAGAGTTCGAGATGCAGGTTTTCCAAGCATATCCCTAGTTTTAATCCGCCGTGTGGCATAAGGAAAAAAAAAGAAGTGTCTCTGTTTCCTTTAACCTAATGTTTATTTCTTTCAAGCTCACATGTTAAATTTAACCCAGGATTTTATTTCCAACTCGCCAAGTCTTGTAAGTTACACATCGTCGCCTGTCTTTATGGGAATACTGGCAGAAGAGCTGATTTTAACTTTTTGCATTCAGGGAGTTCCCCTAGAACATGTTGAAGCTGAATACGTTAAGCGTTTGCAGCTAATTCTAGCTCCCTTAATTCTTGCTTTAGGGCAAATTCCTCATTTGTCAATAAGACTTATGAGATGTTGAAATTAAAATATCTACAAGTAATGAGAAACAAGCACTGGGCACTGTCTGAACATCATGACTTCCCAAAGGGAGACCTCTGTAAGTGAAATTTCAAAAAGAACCCCCCCTTCCCACCTGTTTTCCACCCAATAAGGCACACGTAATATTATAAGGTTGGAATAAATTTATAACGCGATATTATAATAGTTGGTCTTAACAAACACAGTAGAATGAACATTCAATACGTAAGAAAATTGTGATTAATAGCTTTATGAACCCCAGTAACTTAAATAACTAAACATCAGATAGACTTCCGACTCAAGCTCCTAAATCAAGCTCAAACAGTTTGAGATAAACGTCTAACAGATTTATTGGGAAAAAAAAAACAAACTCAAGAAAACGAAAGATTAAAAGTGTGTTTTAATTTACAAAAATACAGTGAAGTTAAGCAGAAATGTAAAAATGATAAACATAGCATATAATCAAATACCTTCTTATTAAAACAATGGCGGAAGAGCAGCTTTCAACTTTGTATATTCCAGTAACTCTTCTTCGATTGCAGCCAATTCTGCCTTTTTGGCTTTGGTCGCCATTTCCAGCTGCCGAAGGTCTTCAATTGTCGTCGCCTTTTTTCGCTATAAGAAATCGACGTCTGGGAAGGTAGCAAATGTTGATTCTAAAAAATATGTTTATTAATAGCATGCAGTTGCAGTGCTTTACATTCAAAATATTTTTCCCCCTTTGTACTGATTAAAATCTAATTAAGTTATCTATCTAAGATAGTTATACCTATATTTTTTTAATAAACATTGCAGTTTCTCCAGATGATGGGCCCTGAACCTACCGCCCGCCTGTCGTGATACAGTATGTCACGAGGCTGTTAAGGACAGGCACATTCTCTTGCTATGACTGGGTTGGGTCGGGTCGTCCCCGTTGTCAGTGTTGATGTAGCTGTTGATGACATCATGGGGCTCTTCCTGCGTCATTCTTAGATGGACGAGGGAGCGTCATACTGTGTTCTTTGCTGTTCTTGGTGCAGGGAGAGGCGGGCCACTAACACGTCTTGTCGGCCAGCTCGCTCTTTTGATGGGTGTTGGACCGTCGCACTTGTGCTCCGTCGTCTCTAGGCCGGCCATCATCCTGTCGCAGTGTGTGTTTTTCCAGTCTCCTGACAATCTGTATTTGCCTGTGGCCACCGTGACCCCGTTGGTGGTAGTGACGGACATGGCGCATTAAGAGTGTCGGTTCGAGAGTTAAACGGACAGAGTGAGAAAATTCCTATCCTTGCTATCTCCCGTTTCACTCCCGTATCGTTAGCTTCTCTTAAAACTTCCTTATGCTCTTGTGGCCTCAAGATATCATGAGATCTTCTGCCTTTACAGATTATTATGTTAAAGTGGAGATCTCTTGATCTTAAAATACTTGCATTGAATCTCACTTGGTGTCTTGTACACACTCCACAACTTCATAGTTTTAATTACAACGTGGACTTGTATGGCGTGTTTATCATTTATTTCTGTATATTCACTCATTTTAGTCCAACTTAGCCGGCAGCTTTTCAAGCAATTTCCTTTATACTAGGCGTTTCTCCGCTAATTTGTTTCGGCTGATCGGTTTTGTGATATGGATTTCACGTGTCTAAAATGGCATTTATCGTTTATTTTTTTTAACTGATGAAAAAGATAAATATTGATTTCCAAAAAGCCTTTCTTAAGGGTATTGTTAATTTTTTCTCAAAAACACAGCAGTTTCTCCAGATGATGTGCCCAGAAACGACCGCTTGCCTGTTGAGATAAAGTATGTCGTGAGGCTTCTAGGGACAGGCTCTTGCTATGTCTCCTGCCTCGTTCCATCAAATGTAAAAACGAGCGGTGATCTTTTAACCAAAAAGTGCCTTTACTGTATTAGAAATGAGGATAGTTTTTATTGCTCCCTAAACCAACACGAATTTTACTTTGAAAGTGGCCAATTTTATCGAGTCGTGAACTAGAAATGTGAAAATGTTGAATTTGCTACCTCCAATTTGAAACGACTTATTTACATAAGAACAATTAACAGTATTAATGTGTTGAAGAGTAGTTGATCAAACCAGGATACAATTTCAATTTATCATGATTTTTTAGGTACAATAAGTTTATGTTTCAAACAATTCAAGCTTTACATTTGTTTTTCGACATAGGATGTAAACAAGCAAAAATTGAACAAAAATTCTATGAAAATCGGTATTGCTTTCAAACTCTTCTTCATTGCCACTGTGACCAACTCCACTTTCAAGCAATAAGTCTCTTGCATTGTCCTATCATCGCAAATCTTCATACAATATGATGTATAGTTTTCTCCTTGCCCAGCTTCAAGTGATATGCTTTATTAGCCTTTGATAGTTTCGAGACATTCTTTGAAATTAGGGAAAGGCCCTGTTGGATCCTCCTCCTTGTCGCCTTTAGTGCAAAAAAAAAAAAAAGCAAAGAAAACGGACTCAAGATTTCTAACATTTTAGAATAACAGAAACCTCTGAAACAGTTTTGAGGAGCTCAGTTCACCGACCTGCATGCTGTTGCAGCCACAGACACTTTTGAGTAAATTTGAATGTCAATAAAATGTCAACAAAATAACTAGAAATTCTTGTTCATCAGCTTTCCAAAACCTCCCTAGTCCTATATCAAACACCGTCGAAAAAAATCTACTTACCTTAATTTGCCTTTTGAATAATGTCATTAATTTTTTTTAGTAACTTCTCTTTTTTGCTGGACATTTTCTCGTGATGGTCTATATGACCGTGTAATTGCTCACGTATTCTGTTAGTTCAAGTAGATATGACGAAAAATCAAAAAGTTCTTTGCATTCAATATATATATATATATATATATATATATATATATATATATATATATATATATATATATGCCCATCTGCACGCCATGCCTCCGGGCCAGCCAGATGATGATCAAGACTTGTCGCGACTGTTACCCTGGTGGCGTCTGTGATAAACATGGAGCCTTGACTCGGGCAGGAGCTTGCCTGGCCGGCCAGAGTAGGACAAGCGTATCATCGACCACCAGCCCGGCGGGATTAATTTCTTGAGGGGCCTCCTCCAGGGCCCTGACTCCGGAGCAGGAGCAGGTTATGTGGCGGTTTCCTGCGTGCAGGGTTGCTGTGGAATAACCGCACTGGGTGCATTGGAAGACCGCCACATACCTTGGATCGTGATGCTCCTGCAGGTGCTTTAGGGCGTCCTTGTGTTTTGACTGTCGTCGTCTCCAGGAGACTAGTTTGCACGTGATGGTCCCCGGAATCGGGAGGGGGAAGACGACTTTTTCCCCCTCGATGATCCCCCTTAGTTTCAGTTCATGTTGTCCGGCCCCTGATCGCTTCTGTGTATGGCCGGCCACGATGGATGTCAAGGGAGTAGGCTGGCCCTCGGCGTTGATGGATGGAGGGGACGTTGATTTGTCGCTGTCATGGGGGCGGGCATATTGATGTCAAGCGGGGTGGATCTTGTGGCGTCCGCGTATTTCATGTTTTGGGCGGACGCGCGATTCCGAGGCAGTCTCCTAGAATCTGTGTCTGTAGAGGACGCCCGGTACAAATTCCGGAGTCGCGAGATCCAGTCTTGAATCGATCTCTGGTGATCTCTCGAAGATGAGTGTCCGGATCCCTGGGGCCCTGTTCTTGATCACCATGGGGTCTCGTCCTGGGCTGGCATCGGGCACGAGGTCGTGGGGGCGTTGACTTTCTTTGATCGGTCTTTCCATGTCGTCAATAGATCTTATCTTTGTTGTTTTTCTGTCCCGCCCTACCAGCCTCGGTTCTTGTTCAGGGCGGGATAATGTAGCCGCATCCGGGTGTGGCTCGTGGATTCCTTCGTGCGAGAGGGGAGGCGTTAGGCTCAGCCGCAGCCTGGCCCTAGGGGGACGTCGCCGTGTCGCAATGCTAGCACCCGGCTATTGTAAATTGGCGTTAAAGAGTTTAATAAAGTCCTACCTATTCTGTATGTGATCCTCAGTGAATGGCACTCTACACAGCTGCTCCTAGCTACTGCACAACAATACGAGGGTTAAAATACAGTAGATGTTAAATAGGAATTAGTGTAAACAATAGTATAGGATATTAAAAATTATAACCGGGGTTGCCTCGGCCCCAGTTAGTGTAAAAGTGTAAAGTAAATATCACAAGGTATCGCAGAACATAATATACAACTCAATTGAAAGATGAAAGGTGGAATAGGAATCCTAGTGTCTAGGTGGAGACTGGCACTAGATTGTGATAAAACCCTCTGTAGTAATCACCGTAAAGGTGTTAGATGTAGTACTGAGGGGTATAAGGAATAGTTGGATGTGCTGCCCAGGTTAGATGGTTTAAGGTTCTCCCCGATTTTAGTCGACAGAAAAATTATTAGTAAGAAGAGGCCAAATCTGAACATTGTACAAGGACTCCGGAAGTTCTTAGTGAGGTAGTAAATGCGATGCCGTCTACCCGATAATCAGTGCGGATAACGAAACAGTCTAAGGCCGTCCAAATGATGAATTTAAGGACGAAACCAATTAGTTAAAGTGATAACTATGTGCTTAGATCCTGGGAAATCAATATTACTTGTCTGATGGTGCCTAAGCAGTGGGATTCCCCACATATTGATAGATTGTGATCGAGTATTGGAAAAGTCTAATGTGATAGTCAAAATGGCGGACTGCTGCCCCAAGGGTCGGTCTTTACTGGGAGAAGCGCGTCTACAGCCACTAAAACACACATCACTATAGCAGTTTGTCCCATGATTGATCTTTGCTGGGAGAAGCGCGTCTAGCAGCCACTGGAACATGCATCACTATAACAGTCTGCCCCATGATTCATCTTTGCTGGGAGAAGCGCGTTCCTAAATCTTTGAACAGAATGTAATCGATCTGGTTTCTACTTCCATCACTGAGCTTTTCCATGTCCATTTCTTTCTTCTTGGTTGTTGAAACCACGTGTTTCCTATAAAATTGCACGTATGACACTATTCAACTAGTTTCTTTCCTTGTATATTTTTGATGCCCAGCCCATGGGTCCTACCACATTTTCTTCTCTCCCTTCTCCTCCTTTCGCATTCAAATCACCCATGATAATGCTTTCTGCATTGCGCTTTTGCTTGCTATGGATCTTCAAAAAAATTTTCCATGTCCTTATCGCTACTAGTTGATAGTGGTGCGTATATTTAAATGATGTTAAGGTCCAATGGTTTTTTTGCAATTGTATGGTAAATCAGAGCCAGATCTGAGAAAGGAAAATAAGTCAATCCTTCCCCTTTCTAGCCCATGGGATGTCCTTGGGTAAGACCGAGCGCTCACACAGCCCCTCCCCACCTCCTTAATCAGGGTTACGAAGTAGCCATTGAAAGCACGTGGTGGAAGAGAGCTAAGCAATAAACATGATGTCACTAATGGCGAAACATTAACACTGGTGAAGCATATGACCCCAGTATATGGAGCAATGGTTCTGCAGGACAGCTCAGAATGAGCACTTCTCCTATAGAAAACCAATTGCACCCCGCTATAGGTATCTTTGAAAGATCATCCATGACAAAACACAATTAAAAAAAAAGAAAGTAAACGACGTGAATGAGTGGTCTGCGACAGGCAGGTCAGTCTCGTCCCGTAGGGATTATCATGTGCTAAAGGTGACACCCGATCGTCACCAAATTAAAAATAAAGACAGCAATGTGGACATTCAAACAATGACACAAAAGGGAAAATTAGATAAAATCAAACAAGAAATGCGAAGGATGAAAAAATATTCTAGGCATCAGCGAAACCAGAATAATGGCACGGCACAGGAAAGATAACATCAAGAACGTTTGAAATATTCTACACAGGAGATACAGAAAATGAGAGAGAGGAGTGGTTATTTTACTGGACCAAGGCATGGCAAAAACAGTCAAATGATATTGAAAACTATCAAATAGAAGTTTAATTTTAAATGAAAAAAAAAGACACAATTTGCATAAATTTTACACTCGATAGGCTGCGGCACGGTTACGATAAGAATGAGAATGAAGAGCAAGAGAGGCTCTCGATACAGCTGGGTTATTGTCTCCTCACAAAGGAAGCTATGTATTTGAGTTAGATTGGATAAAATGTGGGATGAAATCAAGAAGACCAGCTAGAGTACTGGACCTTCCTATTGAACAAATTGAGTTGACAATTTGTTCTTCCACGTCAATAGACGAGTTATTTACGAGAGGTAACGGATGTAATGGTTGGGAATAGGGGTTTAATTCGATTGCCAAGCAAACCTGAAGGATTGAGAAGAATTAGGTCCAGCTGGTTTTGGGCACCTTTAACAGGAGGCGTTTATAAGAGGCACTATAAATTATGGGGCATCAGTCTCATGATATCACAGAAAAATTAATAGAGCCCGGACCAGCCGGTTGATACAACTAGCCACAAGAAGAAATAACGTAGAAATAAACTATACTCTATTAAGAATTTAAACGAATTAAAAATGTGTCCAGAAATATTTATCACAGAGTTCCTGAATGTCGCAGCTGTGGACCAAGACGTTCAAATTTTAAAAGTTCGTAATTTAGACAAACACTCCAAACTACCCTACTCTAGATAAGGCTTACTTGTCCGAAAAAAAGCTTCAATAAGCGGTGACACGACACGGCTCACTTCTTGAAATTGGTGTACGTAGAAAACGAACATACTTGGATTTGAGAGCGCAAAAATCCCGAACTCTAATTCTAAATCTCTCATATCTCGTAAACCAAATGGATGAGATTGATGTTTTAAAAAATTTGCTCGCTCTAATGACAAGATAATGCACTTTGATCTTTAACAAAAGGCAGAGCAGTGAGGTCAGAGATGTAGTTATATCTACCTCGGAACTGATGATGTGGTGATTGATCCAGCTGGTGCGTGGGTGGTGACCCTGCAGTTTGGGTACATGATCATAGAACAGCTGACCTGGGTGGTGACCCAGCTGTTTGGGTACATGATGATAGAACAGCTGACGTGGGTGGTGATCCAGCTGTTTGGGTACATGATGATAGAACAGCTGAAGTGGGTGGTGACCCAGCTGTTTGGGTACATGATGATAGAACAGCTAACGTGGGTGGTGACCCTGCAGTTTGGGTACATGATCATAGAAGAGCTGACCTGCGTGGTGACCCAGCTGTTTGGGTACATGATGATAGAACAGCTGACGTGGGTGGTGACCCAGCTGTTTGGGTACATGATGATAGAACAGCTGAAGTGGGTGGTGACCCAGCTGTTTGGGTACATGATGATAGAACAGCTGAAGTGGGTGGTGACCCAGCTGTTGGAGTACATGTCAATAGAGCAGCTGAAGTGGGTGGTGACCCAGCTGTTGGAGTACATGTCAATAGAGCAGCTGACGTGGGTGGTGACCCGGCTGTTTGGGTACATGATGATAGAACAGCTGACGTGGGTGGTGACCCAGCTGTTTGGGTACATGATGATAGAACAGCTGAAGTGGGTGGTGACCCAGCTGTTTGGGTACATGTTGATAGAACAGCTGAAGTGGGTGGTAACCCAGCTGTTTGGGTACATGATGATAGAACAGCTGAAGTAGGTGGTGACCCAGCTGTTGGAGTACATGTCAATAGAGCAGCTGACGTGGGTGGTGACCGAGCTGTTTGGGTACATGATGATAGAGAAGCTGACGTGGGTGGTGACCCAGCTGTTTGGGTACATGATGATAGAACAGCTAACGTGGGTGGTGACCCAGCTGTTTGGGTGCATGATGATAGAACAGCTAACGTGGGTGGTGACCCAGCTGTTTGGGTACATGATGATAGAACAGCTAACGTGGGTGGTGACCCCGCTGTTAGAGTACATGACGATGGAGCAGCTGACGTGGATGGTGACCCAGCTGTTGGAATACATGACGATAGAGCAGCTGACGTGGGTGGTGATCCAGCTGTTGGGATAAATGAAGATAGAGTAGGTGACCCAGCTGTTGGGATACATGACGATAGAGTAGGTGACGTGGGTGGTGATCCAGCTGTTGGAATACATGACGATAGAGCAGCTGACGTGGGTGGTGACCCAGCTGTTGGGATAAATGAAGATCGAGTAAGTGACGTGGGTGGTGATCCAGCTGTTGGAATACATGACGATAGAGCAGCTGACGTGGGTGGTGACCCAGCTGTTGGGACAAATGAAGATATAGTAGGTGACGTGGGTGGTGATCCAGCTGTTGGAGTAAATGACGATAAAGCAGCTGACGTGGGTGGTGACCGAGCTGTTTGGGTACATGATGATAGAACAGCTGACGTGGGTGATGATCCAGCTGTTTGGGTACATGATGATAGAACAGCTGACGTGGGTGGTGACCCAGCTGTTTAGGTACATGATGATAGAACAGCTGACGTGGGTGGTGACCCAGCTGTTAGAGTAAATGACGATAGAGCAGCTGAAGTGGGTGGTGACCCAGCTGTTGGAGTACATGTCAATAGAGCAGCTGACGAGTGTGGTGACCCAGCTGTTGGAGTACATGACAATAGAGCAGCCGAGGTGGGTGGTGATCGAGCTGTTAGAGTACATGACGATAGAGCAGCTGACGTGGGTGGTGACCCGGCTGTTGGGATACATGACGATAGAGCAGCTGACGTGGGTGGTGACCCAGCTGTTTGAATACATGACGATAGAGGAGCTGACGTAGGTGGTGATTCAGCTGTTCTGGTATATGACGATAGAGCTGCTGACGTGAGTGGTGACCCAGCTGTTTGAGTACATGACGATAGAGCAGCTGACGTGGGTGGTGACTCAGCTGTTTGAGGACATGACGATAGAGCAGCTGACGTGAGTGATTGGCCCAGCTGTTGTGATACAGGACGATAGAGCAGCTGACGAGGGTGATTGACCCAGCTGTTGGGTTACATGACGATAGAGCAACTGACGTCGGTGACTGATTCAGCTGTTGCGATCCATGACGATAGGGCAGGTGACGTGGATGTTGACCCAGCTGTTGTGGTACATGATGATAGAACAGTTGACGGGCTTGGTGACCCATCTTTTCCCATGGAAGCTGATGGAGCAGCTACTGTAGGTGTGGGTGTGGCGATGGACGAGGCTACCAGAGCAGATGTCACCGAAGAGAATGTGAAGCCCACGACCAGGATGCCAGCACCAGGTTAATGTAGATGCCAACTGTTGGGCCAGACATGCTATTTTGTCCAGATGCCAGCACCTTCTTGAAGTTACTTTCCCGTATCTCAACTTTAGATGACTTTATGCCACGAGTTTATTGGAGAAACAATTCAAAGTAACCAAATACCTGTGCGATTGGGATCTCCAGTTCCCTGCAGTGTGACCAGATGAGACAGAAGCAAAGTATCCCTGTTGGACAGACAAACATATAGCCGGTTCAGCCCATCAGATGGACGCCTCTAGAGACAGAATATCATTGGCGCCATGACGCGGATTGAGCTTCGCAGAAAAGCGCGAAGTAATCAAAGGAAGAATTGACATTGACATTGACAAGTTTAGTGTTAGAAAAAATGGTATCAATATTTAAATCATTGTAAATGTAATGTTTGTATGGAGGGCGTAACTGATAAAAGGCAAGGGAGGATGTAGTGCTTTTACTCTGTGTCTTTTTTATTGATTGTATGCTATCCGTATTTCTTTGAACGATCAGATGCCGCAGCTTGTCATAGGAACTGACATTCTTTAGGTTGTAATCCGGCACTACTTGTTGAGAGCGAGTGAATCTTAAGCTATGCGGGTGATCTAAATCATAGCGAGTGAATCTTAAGCTATGCGGGTGATCTAAATCATTTGAAGCAGAATGATGTTGGATGAAGTTGTCATTACGAATAGGTCTGTAACTGTAGTCTTCTGTGCTACATCAGTACATGTCAAGAATCGTATTTACATGATGGGGAAAAAATTCTACGGAAGAAAAAGAGTTTAATGTTTGAATAACAGAGATAAAGAGTTAAACCACAGTATTATCTGATTGATAGTGCTGTATACACGTGTTTAAATATTAATTTTGCATCATGATGGAAACTACTAAGTTTATATTTATTCAAAGATTATGACGCTAGTAGCACGGGTTAATGGTTCGTTATTTATTCTATGGATTTAAAGTTATGTTATAGAGTTTTAGTGAATCTAAGGTTAAAAAAATGGTATAAACCGACTATGTCTGTGTTAACTAGCAGAGTAGGAGTCATTTCTGAGCTGACGTTCACCCAAAATGCGTCGATGTCATATTGTAAAGGTTTTAATCTTTCACAGAATAGATGATGAGAAGTGAGAACTAAGCATAACAAGATTTTCAGCTTGCATCTTTTTGTGATATGAACTCTTTGCGTTATATCATTTTAATGTTGCTGATATTTTTTTTTATTTCATAGCTCTCTGTAAAATGTACCCGAAATCATGAAACGTAATCTCGCTTGTTTAAATAACCAATGCACCAAAAACTTGTTCTTAAGCCTCTTTTGCAATCAAGATAATTTTAAAGAGATTATCTCGAAAATAAACAAGTCTATGGATTTATAAAATATTAAGAGATAGATTCTGGGAAAAATTGACGCAATTTCTAAAGAGTGACGGTTTGTAAAATTTCATTTAAATATTTTTATATACTTTAGAAAAACAAATTCCTTATTTGAATCAATAATAAACCATATAATCATCCATATAAATTGGGACTTCCTTTTCTTTTCCTTTGACAGCTAAATGTACTTATTTTGTTAAAATCTGTTTTGAATCTTTAAGTTTCTTGAAATCAAGGTTAAAGGGTTAAAAGCCCACTTAGTCTAGACGGTGTTTTATAAGCATTTTTAACTTTAATTTTTCTGAACATGAACTGGGTGTGCAGCATCAAATGAAAAAAAAAAGGCAAGTCACTTGTGAGAGAGAGAGAGAGAGAGAGAGAGAGAGAGAGAGAGAGAGAGAGAGAGAGAGAGAGAGAGAGAGAGTGGGAAACGCAAGCTAGTGATGACACTAATATTATAAGGACCAGTTCCATAACAGTTTTAACTTATATTTAGGTCTAAGCTGGTTTTACATAAAGATCAAGTGGTATCAAACAATAAATATAGTTATCGGATCACGAGATTCAGTTTTCGTAAACCAAAGTTAAGTAACACAAGAGACAACGATCAGATTATAAGTTTGCAATCAAACAGGAAAGAGCAGATCGAAAAGGGAGAGAACGAAGCACACAATACTTAAAAGAGCGGCATGGAGGAAGAGGGAAGAAGCAAGAGGAAAAAAAAAAAACAGAAAAAACTCTCAGCGAACTCAATTTTCTTGGTATACTACCTCCCGCACAAAAATAGTAAAAACAAAACACACACACAAAATAAATTAACATAGAATGCACTAAAATTTTCGAGAAATTCAGCTTTTCAGGCTTGCTGAAGTATAATCTGAAAATAGAAATGAAGCTTACGCTAACCATAGTAGCCTCGTTTGTTCTTTTTGGATTCACTTTTTATACAGAAAGAAAAAAAAACCAAAGCCAAAATGCTTTTAGATAGAATGTCGTTGACTTCACAACTTCCGGTATTATGGGCTAAATTAATACCTGAATTTCTTTGATTAGTTGTGAATCGCTAATTTTGCAGAATGAGACAAAGAATTTGAATGTTATCATACTAAAAGACAGAGCTAGGCAGTTGTTTTGACTAGAACCCTAGGAATGGGTTTTCCTGCCTCAGATCAATTAATGCATCAGATTCTGAAGTTAATTTGAGGCAAACAGTTGTAATATGCGGCAGTTATTTTGACTCAAACTACCTGTAACTCAAGAGGTGTATTATATGGAAAGTTGTAGAACCCTAGGAATAGGATTTTCCTGCCTCAGGTCAATTAATACATCAGATTCTGAAGTTAATTTGAGGCAAACAGTTGTAATATGCGGCAGTTATTTTGACTCAAACTACCTGTAACTCAAGAGGTGTATTATATGGAAAGTTGTAGAACCCTAGGAATAGGATTTTCCTGCCTCAGGTCAATTAATACATCATATTCTGAAGTTAATTTGAGGCAAACAGGTGTATATGTAATTTGTAATTGATTGATCGACTAGTTTCACAAGGAGTAGATAGTGCTCCAATTAATGAACTAGACTTACTTAATGAAGCTGGCATCACTAGAGACAGGTCAAATAAGATAAACTTGTAAATGTTACGCAAACATCAGCTCGACCTGACAGATAAACATTGACTTATTAAATAAACTTAGATTGAAATAGGTCTTCATTTCAAATATTTATGACTTGCCAATAAATTATGATTGAACTTGAAAAAATCTGCAGTGTAATCAAAAAACAAAACAAAACATAAAACATTCTTTAGAGGTGCTTTGTTAGGCATTCAATAATTATGGCTTTATAAATATCAAATGAGCAGGTTTTGAAATAAAAAAACCTCAATAGCGAAATGCTTTTAAATAAAAAACCTGACACAGGAAATAGTCAAGTTGCAATAATATAATACAGATCTCTATTTCTGAGAGCGTTGTTGCGGGAGGGTTCAAGAAAAAACATTTAACTTCCAGATGGCCAGGAAGTGATAATAGCGGAATGGAATGACAATGATATGGCTACATTTATCGATGTGGACAACGCCATGGCTAAGTCATATACAATGTATTTTACATTTCAAACTATGAGAGTTGATTCTTAAACTTTTTTTTTTTGGTGAGGGAGATATCTTAACTGAAAGTCATTTTAAAACTCAACTATTGATATCTTGAAAAGGAAGAGAGTAAATAAATTGAAAAGAATGATACCCAAACTGGTTAATATATCAAATTGCCAACATTTTATTTGCTTAAGCAAATTATCAAATTTTATCATTATGCAAATTAAAATAAACATTGATACTGTTAAAACAAAGTCTTAAGTCTTAAATTAATGGTACTGGAGAAGATAAATTCTACAGATGAATAATCAAAATATTCCACATTTCCTTAGACAATATAGGTCTGAGAGGCAATATAAATATTCAGGGTATTCATTTCTTAGATCTAAACCAAATCTATTTTTGGTCACTGCAAATAGTTATACATATCGTTACATGGTATGCGGGTGTCCACCAGAAGAGGTATATATATACCATGTAACTACATGTATAACTAATTGCAGTGACCAAAAATAGATTTCTTTCACTGGCTATTTCAATATTTGCATATTTCTTTTTTTTTAAACTCTATTTCCCTTAGAGTTTCATGGAATTCGTAAGATTTTGTGGCGAGAAAAATTAGTGGACATCTTAAGATGCTTTTTTTTATCGATATTTATAAGAACGGAATCCAGAAAAGAAAATGAAGAAGAAGAAGAAGAAGAAGAAGAAGAAGAAGAAGAAGAAGAAGAAGAAGAACAAGAACAAGAACAAGAACAAGAAGAAGAGGAAGAGGAAGAGGAAGAAGAAGAAGGAAGAAGAAGAAGAAGAAGAAGAGGAAGAGGAAGAGGAAGAAGAAGAAGGAAGAAGAAGAAGAAGAAAAAGAAAAAGAAAAAAGAGGATGAGGAGAAGGAGGAGAAGAGAAAAAAAAGATCGATGGTGATGTACGGGTAGTTGATGATAATGTCAATGAAGGTGATTATCGTACTCGTATTTAATCTGACCAAGACCACAATCCAAAGTGATAAAGAAAGCGGAGGTGATGAGACGACAGGGCCGGTTTACACGATGAGAGTTATACGGCATATGAGAAGCCACGAAAGCAAAGTTTTAGTTGCGCGAGCTTTCAAGATAAGTTTTGAAACTTTTCTTCCGGTGTCGAGAAATTGAATTAATCTTCCGTCATTCTTTAACGGTGGTAAAAAACAGAAGCTGAAAAAAATATGCTCGATGGATAAGTCATCAAATGTATAATCTTAAACCTACGCGACCAAACTCTAGAAAATCCAAAAAAAGAAACGGAAAGAACAAGGATGTAAGCATTACTTTAGTTGAGAATCCTAATTCTATTAGGAGGAGGGGTTAAGGCTTTGCGGGATTTAAGAATCTTCTTGAAAAATTTCTCCTTTAGAAAGCCACTGGTTATGTCATGGAGAATGAGAATCTACCTTTAAGAACTGTATTTTGGATAAAAACAATGCATATCGAGTTGGCATTATTCTTCACAAGCACGGTCAAGACACAACAGCTGATAGTGTATACCTTCTCGACAGAGACTGCGGCAGATTTACTAATCCTTTTTACAATGATAAGCTACTACTACTACTGCTGCTGCTGCTACTACAATAACCACTAACACTTTCACTGCTACTAATACCACTGCAGCTGCTGCTGCTACTGCTACTGCTACTGTTACTACTTCTACTACTATTACTACTACTACTACTACTACTACTACTACTACTACTACTACTACTACTACTACTACTACTACTACTACTACTACTACTACTACTACTACAACTACTACTACTACTACTACTACTACTACTACTACTACTACTACTACTACTACTACTACTACTACCACTACTACTACTACTTCTTTTAGTACTGCTGCAGCAACTTTTATTTAATAAATTTTTCCTCCTCCTATGGCTTTTACTTACTCTTACTATTATAAAATAAATTTTTATAAGAACAACAACAAAACAAAAACAATACAAACGAATGCCACAGCGATAACTTAAACTCTGAAAGAGCATACGGAAACATTCACGGCCTTGTCAAAAGAAGCAGCCCACTCGAGCCCCGAGTTCAGATATGCACAGTCATGTGGCTACCTTTGTCTTTCACTCTCTGAGGGGGATGTCCAGTTATCTGGCCAGATTATCAAAATCTGGACCTGTATCTCTTCGTATCTGTCTCATCCGTAGCGTACCTGGTACAATCGGTGTGCTTCAGATAAGCACTCCATATAAAATCATCCCCCCGGGTCCCTTGGTCAAGACTCGGTCCTCTGAGAGGTCCTCATCACAGACACAAGGATAGCGTGAGGACACTCAATCCACCTCCTAACGCTACCTCTAGAGTATCGTATCCATCACAGTTTTCAGGTTTAATTGACAGTAATACGGGAAATAGTATTCTATATTCTGCAATTTTTTTTACAGTTTTCCTTCGTGTTTTACAAAAAGTTTAAGATGTTTCTGAACACCGGATAAATAACATACTCTCCAGAGTTCAAGAAGATAAACACTAAGAATTATAGTGACAGCTTGGGAAGTTCTGCAGCAGCAGATACAAGTACTGGTTGAACGCCCGAGTCTACAACAGTTACAGAGACGGGACAGCCGTCCACGATGGAGGAGCCATGGCCTCTTGCCGTGTTCCTCCTTGTGGCATTCACAGGTATGTCGATTCTTTCATCTCTTAAATAGATCTTAATTCTTTGATGTGCTCTTTGTTTTTGACAATTCTAATACGAGAAATATATCTTTCGAAGCTAAATTAAAATTTGTGATATTTATTTCCCCTGCGAAATGCAGCATTAGGGGTTTTCAAAAGTATTTTGATTATGGAGTTGGAAAATTAAAACTTCGAGAAATTTCATTTCAGCATAAGAGGTACATTAAAGGCTAAGATATTTTGTAGGATGAAATTAAAAATAAGTTGTAATCTATTGTTTCCACATGGAAAATCTTCTCGTTTCCTCATGAACCATCTTCTCGATAAAGTCTGGTTTACAGCTTCTAAATTTCTCGTCATCTTTATAATTCTGCAATGCTCTGAACTCAGCCGCGTCTTGTGATAGCTGGAGTAGAAAGTTTCTCTTTCTTTACTTCTTAATACAGATTCAAGCAAGTTATGGCGCGTCGTGTTACACTCAACTACAGCACCCTCTTTATTCATATGTTCAATTTAAATTTTTAAAGACAAGATTTTGTATGTGCAATTTACTATCGCCCTATTAAGATGAAATGGGTACTTCTTTAAACTGATGGTACTAATATACTATTTCAATTTTGTTAACCCATGGGTAATCATTGCTCTAGCTTTAAAGTTGTCGATTCATTCTCTCTATCTTTCTTGCGACAAAGGATTTGTATTTCTTTGAAAGAATACGTTACAGATGTATTACTTTCGGTGTTTTTTTTTTCATATCGAGGATATCTGCTTTTGAATCTCTCCATTCTATCATTGAAAAAATGCTAAGTCGGTTTTACACTAAATATATTTTACCCTCATTACACTTTGGAAGCATATTACTCAGAATTACAGCAATGACCTCTTAGGTCCATTTCTCTCTTTTCTTCAGTTAGTTATATCTTCTGACTTTTGACTTTGTCTTTCTACTAAAAAAAAATGTGTAAACTATGTTCTTCTACTGCTAATGTCTTCACTAGCCCAATGCTTGTTGACCGCTAGTGAATTTTTTATCTATCCCACTCTCGTGTCTGAAAGGTACTTTACGACCGAACAGTCCCATGCCTCTGTTGGATCTCAATAACTTAAGAACAGCCTGGACCAGAATTTATCAGATCTTTTGTGCCGCAACTGCTACCCCAATTAGTGGGATTTATTCACATGAGTATTATGGTACCTTTAAGAAGAAGAAGGGCAAAGTACCGATGGCTCTGAATAGCCCAAGAATAATCGATATCGGGCTCTTATCCCCTCTCATCTGCGGTACATGTTTACATTAAGGCGGTGATTTATTTACTGCACAAAGCAATTATTAAGTGGTAAAGTGATCTATATCGTTACTACTTTTTGTGCACATGAAACATTCTTGCTGAGAAGCGACGATAAATGATAACTCATCTAGAACCAGTAACTAAGCGTTGTAAACAGTTAGTGGCATCATTATTTCTTCGTAATTTTTTTTAGAGTGAGGCTTTACTTAGTGATCAATTTTATACATTAAAAACAACCTTGCTATTAAGAGGCGATGGCTTGTAGTTCAGGAGCAACAACTTTGCTAAGTTAGAAAAAAAGCAAATCAATACTACCTTTCCTTTTTTCACAAACTCCTTTCAGCCGTATTTCAGTTATCAACGAACCCATTTCGCTTAGGCTTACCGCCCTCTCATATGACATTACCCAACTGTCCATTACAAGTATTAATAATCATAACTCTCGTGTTTGTCCCCACCTACCAATTGTAAACCTCAAACTACTTTGTCTTATTACAGTAGGACGTGTGGCTCAGGATGTTTGTCCCCTTCTCCCAATTGTGAACCTCACACTACTTTGTCTTACAGTGGGATGTGTGGCTTGGGATGTTTGCCCCAACCTCCCAACTGTAAACCTCACACTACTTTGTCTTACAGTGGGATGTGTGGCTTGGGATGTTTGCCCCAACCTCCCAACTGTAAACCTCACACTACTTTGTCTTACAGTAGGATGTGTGGCTAAGAATGTCTGTCCCCTCCTTCCAAGTGTAAACCTCACACTACTTTGTCTTACAGCAGCATGTGTAGCTCAGGATGTTTGTCCCCACATCCCAAAATTAATGTAAACCTCACACTACTTTGTCTTATGTGTAGCTCAGGATGTTTGTCCCCTACCTCTCAAATGTAAACCTCACACTACTTTGTCTTACAGTGGCATGTGTAGCTCAGGATGTTTATCCCCACATCCCAAATGTAAACCTCACACTACTTTGTCTTACAGTGGGGTGTATGGCTCAAGATCTCAGCTGTGACTTCGAGCAAGATTTCTGCGCTTGGACACAGCCGTCCAGCGCCAAGAGAGACTGGTCAAGAAGGAGGGGAGCGGCTCAAACTGCAGGGACTGGACCGTCCCATGACCACACAACAGGAAGTGAGTGGGTCAAGTTTGGCTAGAAATTCATTTTCTTCAACGTTCGACCAATTATACTTGGTTATCAGGAAATATGAGTTTCTTTTTAATTATTGTGTTTGTATTTCTATGTAAGCTTATGTATATAGATCATTATGTTGAGCTCAAGAAAGAAAGAAAGAATATTACAATTGTAATTCTCTCCAAACGATTTCATTTGTCGGCTACTTCTATTTTACCTGCACGTTTATTTGCCGAAAAACGGAGATCACAAGGAAGTTTAGCAGCTGGTTTCTATAAGTTACACTAAAAATACAATTTCAGTTGGATTAAGCCCATAAAAGGACATATGTAAATAAAAAAGCAAACCATCTCAAGCAGCAATAAATTGTTTTTAACTATCAATCGTCCCTACGGCAGTACAAAAGGCTGTCCATTTATAGAAATTGATCAGCAGAAGCTTGCAGCTCCCAGCAAACAGAATGTATGTCTTGCATGAAGTTGTCTTCGTGCTGAACTTTCTCTCTTTTTCTTGTTACTATTTTACCTCCCCTCCACCCCCGCTCTCTCTCTCTCTCTCTCTCTCTCTCTCTCTCTCTCTCTCTCTCTCTCTCTCTCTCTCTCTCTCTCTCTCTCTCTCTCTTTCTCTCTCTCTATCTATCTATCTATCTATCTATCTAGTGCTCATGTATTGCATTGTTTAATTCAGCTATCCTTATCAGCGTTACCATTGATAATGATTTCATTTATATGGTTTGTTGTCTGTCCATTATTACAAACTTTGAATCAAGCTTCCCTTTTTAACGCACATCTTTACTATACCGCATCCGCTTAAACCGAACAGACGGTTATTACACCTATCTCGAGACATCCCTGGGTTTCCAAGGTGACGACGCGTTGCTGGCTAGCCCAAAGTTGATCTTGACTAGCAGAAGCTGTCTGAGCTTCTACTATCATATGTACGGACCTCATGTGGCGACTCTCACTGTGTACAGGTTAGTGGTGCCTTGCGCAAGACTTTTTTTGTACCCCACAGACTTTCTCCACAATGCATCGAGTAGGCTTTTACAGGACAACTCTCGCGGGGAGGAGGACATATGAGATATTGTGATGGTGTAAGTAACTATGCATGAAAGAGATGGTGACTCAAAGCGAAAGAGGAAACATTATGGGTGAGGGTAGAGAGAGTCAGAGAGATAGAGAGAGAAAGAGATAGAGAGAAATAGAGGTTGTACTTCTCTTGGTCAAAAGCGCAGACCTATTAGCTCTCTTAAGATTCATTACACACATTCTAAAATAAATACTCTTTAGAACTGTCGCAGCTTGCCTCGTATATTTTTGACAGAAGAGCCAAAACCAAAAAGGTGCGTGTAAAGTTTGCTCATATCAATCCTTTCGATAAAATACAACACATAAATTTATTGATTATAATAGGGCAGTGCTCAACTCCATCTCTTTCCAGCCTTCCGTTCCAATTTGCAACACTGGGTTATCTATTAAGGCTTCCATATTTTAAAATTGTTTTGGCATATTATCTCTGTAAAATACGGAATACACATTTGTGTGTGTGTGTGTGTGTGTGTGTGTGCGCGCCCACGTATTCGTCCGCATAGTTCATTGTGTTGTGTAAGAAATTTCACTATCGGATCACATGCACCGAGTGACATAACGGCTCTCCTCTGATCAATCTAAGTCAAATCAAAGTCCAAACACGATGCGCAGATTAGGATGAAACACAGCAAAGTTAGCGTATATATATATATATATATACAGCATGTCCAACTAGTTTTGTCCTCTTTTCTTGTCCTAATCGTGGTTTACCTACTTCACCTGTTCACGTTCCACCACGCACTTGACCAGAACAGATTGAAGCAAGCTATGGCCGCACTCTGATAACACCAGGCTACTGTGGAGAGCAGGCGAACTTTTTGGTTATGATCATTGCATATCGCTTTCCCAGGTTTTGGGATGAGGCACTTCGCGTAACTGGAAATAATCATGTAAAAATAGAGATAAGTCTCGGCCAAATGGCCTTAGCTTTGACGCCCACCACTATCTCACAGCTGTGATCCTAATAAGAGAGAAAGGTGATGTTTTTGGTATCCATGTTTAAAGTATAGGCACAAAGGAAGGATACTTACTTTAACCCTGATTTGTCGGAGCATTTTAATATTTATTCCCTCCCGACTTTCCTTAAAGCAAAAAAAAAAAAAAAATATATATATTTATATATATATATATATATATATATCAATCCTTCTTCTAACTGCCTGTTTTTGTCTATCTATGTCTCTGTCCACGTCTCTCTCTCTCTCTCTCTCTCTCTCTCTCTCTCTCTCTCTCTCTCTCTCTCTCTCTCTGTGTGATGTTTCCATCCTAATATCAATGGGGGTTATGTGTGGTATACGTTGTCCCTTGTTTCATTACTACTTTAAAGTTGCATTTTCCGTTAGTTCAATCCGTTTGTCGCTCAAGTCTCACATAGAGTTGAATATCTACTACTTAGGTTCCTTTGTAATCTTTTTGATACAGCCATTACGTGGTCACCAAAGCTAACTTTGTTTCTTTCTGTATGTCTGTCTGTACGCATATCCTATGGTTGAAAACTTGTCTTCACAAACAAAACTGCTCTGTAACAGCCCACAGGCAACACGTCGAGCCGCTCGAAATGGCCAAGTGGTGCTGGGAACCAAATGGTTCTCTTGATGCACAGAGAGAGATAAAGAGAAAACCCAAAGTCCATTGTGACTTTTACTTTTTTAAGCCAAACTCGACCTCTGCTCTCCATTATTAATCCGATTATCGCTCACTATTAATTGATAACACGACCCGTCCTAGGGGCTGTGAGAGACTTTGCGGACATCCAAAATGAAATCATTGTATAACTAACGTATCAAACCTACAGCTTTACCTATGTCTCTGCCCCGATAGACAACCAATCTGCTCTTGTGCCTGTCGATGTAGGGATGGCCTTTATCAGTCAGGCGCACTGGACCGGATCAGATTTCGTATCGTTGGTCAGCAGTTACAGCGCTCCGTATCGAGATCCAATGGACCTGGAGCAGTGAAGTGCTCAATCACAGATAAGATAGCGCGTATAATACTCTCTTATGAAGCGTCTCCTGAGAAAGTCTCAGACACTTAAGCTAGTAGAGATATCACGCCAAGTCTAGACAAGCCCATACCCTGTTTCATGGACTTCAATCACTGTTATTTTGCTAATGCAGCGATATTATCCAACAAGATCATAGAAGACGCATTCGAATCTTCCTTGTATATTACAGTAAGAAAGTTTATGGCAACAAATCAATATTTAAAAAAAATGATAATTATAGTAATCCAAAACCAGACCACAAGTTTTTTTTTTTTTGCAAATGCAACGTCCTGCATTCTTTTGGGCTAATTGTTTGGGGGATTACTGTTACGTCGCACTGGAGCGACTGAAATCGGTTGGCGACAATTGTATGGGAGTGGACACCTCCATATCACAAGGGCTTACAGCTCAAGCTACAGGAGCTGTTCCTCTATATCGGTCACCCGTTTCGTAGAAATCTTCACGCGAGATCACATGACTCAATGGTCATGTGATTGTCAATCTCTTTCGCTTAAGTAGACAAAACATTCTGGTCTTGTGTGGGTGTGGAATGAGGTGATTGACCACATAAAGTAAATAAAAACAAAACGAAAGAAAACTAAGTTAAAAACTTTGTAGATTTTGAAATACATAGGACGTCTAGACTGTTTGCCAGCCTACACGTTAGATTCTCTCTCTGTCTCTCTGTCTCTGTCTGTCTGTCTGTCTGTCTGTCTGTCTGTCTGTCTGTCTGTCTGTCTGTCTGTCTGTCTCTCTCTCTCTCTCTCTCTCTCTCTCTCTCTCTCTCTCTCTCTTCTATAGAGAAAAAGGGTTGAAGAAATAGAGAAGGAGATGGTGTCAATCTTGTCAGGAGTTCCAAGTGCAGAGAGGAAAGAGTGTACTCAGTAATTAATGGAAAAAAAACGGATGTCAAAGAAAGACGTACATTTTTATTTCATAATGTGACTTTCCCGTGGCATCCTATCTCGGATCGTTTGTGTTGGGATCAGGAACCACTATGAACTAGCGAAGAATGGAGTTTTTATTTTACGTGAATACTACTACCACTACAAATTCATCATCATCATCATCTTCTTCTTCTTCTTCTTCTTCTTCTTCTTCTTCTTCTTCTTCTTCTTCTTCTTCTTCTTCTTCTTCTTCTTCTTCTTCTTCTTCTTCTTCTTCTATCACCACCACCACCACCACCACCACCATCAACAAAATTTAATCTTTAGCTCCAAACATCAAGATCGCTTCCATATAAGACAATCATTATTTTTCAAAGTTATCCTGCCACTAGAATACATATCTGCATATCTGAAAACTCGCCCCTACCCACATTTTTTTCATCCTCCTTTATCCTCACGTCCCCAGTGTGAGTAATTCAGGCACCCGGACGTCCATATGGACCAGAAAAGGAACCCAGGGGAACAAATGGCAGAGAGCCCTGGTGGACATCTCACCTGGCACGAACTTTCAGGTCAGGCAATTTTCCCACCGACAAATGAGACTGCAGCTGTCGCTTAAAAGGATTAATCTTGTGTTCAGTGTATTTTATTTCTTACTCCGTGTTTATCAATAAATAATGCGAATGTTTATGATGATCTCACAAGGCCTGCTTCTTGAAACAAGTCATTGAGGAACATTGCAGTCTCAGCAAAGACTGGGAAGTCAATATAAGACACGTTAGTCTTTGAGTATATTGTGCTTCTAGGGTCTCCCTAGTCGTTTTCAAGTGGTCTCAAGAAACATTACACAGCTCAGATAACGTGGGAATAATTTAACTTAATATGTAGCATTATTTTGACCAATGTATTTCTTCACACTCTCCTTACTGCCTCTTAAGCCTCTCTTGATCTTCTTTCTAGTGTTCTCCTCGCTTGTTTCTACCTCCAATACTTTTTTACTTTCCCGCAACACAACATTACTCCTTCTGACGCTAATTTCTCTCTCCCAACACCTCGTCTCTTTCTCTCTCTGTCTCTCTCTCTCTCTGTCTTTCTCTGTGTCTCTGTCTCTGTCTCTCTCTGTCTCTGTCTCTCTCTCTCTCTCTCTCTCTGTCTCTCTCTCTCTTTATCTATCTTATTCTCTTCTTTTCTCCTTATCCACACACTTCTTCCCTCTGATAATTTATGAACTGCCCCACTTCCTGTTTCCGTGACCAGTTGATGTTAGAGGCGGTCAAGGGAAGACTTAACAAGGGAGACATTGCAATCGATGACATCAGCTTCACCAAAACCGGTGACTGTGCAACCTCAGGTAATCAATATCACGGTAGATATGGTAGTTTGGATGATGTGATGCTAACCTCTATGATTATCAGGGTGACATTAGCAAAAACAAAACAAAAATCAAACAACAAAAACAAAAAACAAAACAACAACAAAAAAAAAAAAAAACCGACAAAAACCAATGAGGTATTCATAGTTTTCTTTCAATGCAGTCGTCAATGACAGAGCGATGACGATGGTGATGATGATGATAATGATGATCATGATGAAGATGGTAATGATTATAATGATGATATACTGGTGATGGTGATGATGATGATGTTGATGATGATGGTGATGATAAAACCAATGAGGTATTCATAGTTTTCTTTCAATGCAGTCGTCAATGATAGAGCGATGACGATGGTGATGATGATGATAATGATGATCATGATGAAGATGGTAATGATTATAATGATGATATACTGGTGATGGTGATGATGATGATGTTGATGATGATGGTGATGATAATGGTGGTGATGATGATGGTGATAATGAAGATGGTGATTATGATAATGATGATGATGATCATGATGAAGATGGTGATGATGATAATGATGGTATACTGATGATGATGATGATTATGATAGTGGTGATGCATAGTGAAATCATGACAATGTTTATGGAAGTGATGTTAGTGGTGGTGCTTGATCAAGTTGTTTTGGATGCTCGTAAAGAAAGATATCGAGGACAACGACAAAAAATGGTGATTTATAACTTGACAAGTCAAAGATGAAACGGATACAATAACATTCTATGAATGTCATGAATCCACTTTACTAGCTCCATAGAAGTTATATTGAGCAAGTTAAGCACTCAATTCTGTAATCCCGCCTCTTCTAGTGACAGTTAGTCCGCCCAGCGTGAAGCCGGGTCAGTCGACTCCGCCCCCTTCGGCTCTGACATGCGATTTTGAGAAAAGCGACTTGTGTGGCTATCACCGCACCACTGGGCGGAACCATAAGATGTGGGCGTGGGCTGCTGCAGCCACAGGATCTTCCAATAAGGGTCCAGGCAAAGATCACACGTATAATACACCGCAAGGTAAGACCCTACCTAAGTTTTAACATTGTGTGGGTGACATTTAGGTTCATATTTCTTTTTGATTTTCTAGCCTTAAGTTCTAGTCATACTTTCTACAATCTGATGAAAATTATTTCGTAAAAAAAAATTAGAAAAAATTGAGTTGGAAACCTTAAAAGATTACATACTAAAAAAAAAATAAGATACAGAAACTATTTTTAAAATCCTTTAATTTCGTAGCTAACCTGAACCGCCTTCAAAGCCACTCGCTGGATCTTATTCGAAAGTATTTAAAAAAAAATCAGCAATGTCTGGAATATTGCATGTTTCTTTTTTACCCCTTCTTTTGGAATAAATACCAACGCATATTTGTCTCTGATCATTATGTCGGTGATTTTGTTACCATCTCTTTCTCTATCCTCTCTCTTTCTCTCTATCTCTCTCTGTTCTCTCCCTCCTTTAATTCTTCTTTATGCTTAGTTTCAATAGTGTGTAATGGGCAATAAAAATAAATGAATAAATAATTTTGAAAAATTAGGAAAATAAAACCTGAGAGAAACTCATGTGGATGAGCAAACATGTACAAAAGAAACTTTTCTTTAAACTTTGGGCCTCAGCATAAAGATGCTATTCGAATTTACAATTCCTTGCCTTGCTTGAGTTACAATTAATCTAACTTGGCTCATTAACATGAGAGGGAAAATTTATAAATAATAGTAGACACGCAATTCATCAGTGATGAACAAGTGATAAAAGCCAATAGGCTTAGCGTCAGGAAAACGGAACGTTGACATCTGATGGGCCATTGAAGCTGCTATTTCTACAAAATCGGTGTGATGTGCTCATTCTTCCAGGTCACTATGTTTTCATCGACGCCCGAACCGGCTCTGCCTTCCTGACGACCAACGATATCCCAGCAGACACAGACCGCTGCCTACGCTTCTGGTTCAGCTTCGGCGGAAGTGACGCAGGAACACTCAATGTGTACACGGAGACGACAGGCCGAGGTCAAGCAATGTGGACCTTGGGCAGCTGGCTTGACTTCGGCTGGAATGTCGCTGAAGTCAATTTACCGGCAGGCCAGAGGCCGTACAAGGTTACATTTTCTTCACGTTCACTGAGGATAGAAACTGATGGATATGACCCCTCAGATTTACATTATTTCTTCCTCTCGCCATGTTTTTTTTTTACCTCATTATTACATTGTTTTTGACTTTTCACTACCGCCACCTCGTTATTTCTCTATCTCTACCTCCGTCTGTCTGCCTGTCTGTCTGTGTCTCTGTCTGTCTGTCTGTCTGTGTGTATCTCTGACTCTCTCTCTCTCTCTCTCTCTCTCTCTCTCTCTCTCTCTCTCGCTCTCTGTGGCTTACCTATAACATATGCTATCAAATGCCCAATTATGATGTGTTCTAATTTCGCCTCTTTCTTTCCCACCCCATTCCCCTCAGGTTTCATTCGAGGCAGTGGGTAGCGGGCAGAGCTCAGGGGGTATTGCTGTTGACGATGTCTCCATCAGACGGGGACGTTGTCAAGGGGCAGGTAACTCATGTTAGATGATCGGCTTTCTGGGAAGTTCAATACTTTATAAACATGAAGATAGAGAATGCTTATCTTTTTCTTTTTTATTTATATGCAGAGCTGATTTATCAACCATAAAAAGATTGGAATTCTGCTAAATTACTGACTGTCTCCTCTTAGTTTTCATTGCGAGCTCGGAACTAAATTGGAATAAAGAAAAATAAGAACTAAAAAATAAATCAGCGCTCTCCGTCTGTATACCTGTGCCCTTTTTAACCTCATCAGCTACACAGCCCTCTCCTATCAACCACTTTAAAACTTATGAGAAAACTAAAATATTTAATGAAACATTTTCAGCCACTTGTGACTTTGAGAAAGGCAACCTCTGTACTTGGGCTAATGATGCAGCTGACAATTATGATTGGGTGGTTACAACCGGAAGTACAGACACGCCTTACACCGGGCCCTCGGCAGACACGACTTTGCGGAACTCTTCAGGTACTAAAGTTTCTGTAGAGAATCAAACCATTTACCCAGAATGCATTGAATCTAAAATAAAAAGATAGTCTCACTATTTGAAGAAAATAGAATCATATAATGACACTTAAATAACCCTATTCTCTTGTCCCATCTCTACCCCTTTTTCTCCCCAGGACACTACTTGTTCACAGACGCCTCCCCGCCGCGCTTGAATGGAGACGTGGCCCGCCTGATCAGCGTGGTAATTCCCCCTACCTCAAGATCGACCTGTTTCCGGTTCCAATATCACATGCGCGGGACAGACGTGGGCTCTCTCAGCTTCTACGTGCGTTACGGCCAGACCACCGTGCCCTTGTGGACCTTGTCTGGTTTCCAAGGCAACTCGTGGCTCAGCGGCCGCTTTCCCCTGCCTAGACAGACCAGGGTAGAGAACTCTCAGGTGAGACAAACCTTAGATAAAATACTTGTAATAGTCTTTACGGTTAGACAAGAAATTACTTTCTTCGTTCGTCGTTTGGATTCACAACTCAAAGAAAGCAAAGTTGTAACGTATAGCAGTTTTAAAAAGACCAATTAACTAGTAACATTAGTAACAGGCGAATTCCCAGATTTGTGAAATTTATTTACAATATTTGATCAGGATTCGAGCCAACGTAAGAATAATGGTATTCCGCATTAAAAGTAAGTGATAATCATCAGCCGAACTTTAACCTGCACCGGTGGCGACATTCTGAGAATGTGTTTGTAAGAGTCACGAAGAGAGTCACGAAGAGAGTTACTAGTTCAATGTCCAAGTCGTCGGGATCAAGAGACTTTCCGCTCCAAGTCGTCGGGATCAAGAGACTTTCCGCTCCAAGTCGTCGGGATCAAGAGACTTTCCGCTCCAAGTCGTCGGATCAAGTGACTTTCCGCTCCAAGCCGTCGGGATCAAGAGACTTTCCGCTCCAAGTCGTCGGGATCAAGAGAATTTCCGCTCCAAGTCGTCGGGATCAAGAGAATTTCCGCTCCAAGTCGTCGGGATCAAGAGACTTTCCACTCCAAGTCGTCGGGATCAAGAGACTTTCCGCTCTAAGTCGTCGGGATCAAGAGACTTTCCGCTCCAAGTCGTCGGGATCAAGAGACTTTCCACTACCGGTATTTAATTTTGTACTATAGCTCTTAAAATTTGGTCAAAACACAAATAAAAGTCAGATTTCATAAACTTTATCTCGCTGTATGAATATTCTGTTACACCCTCTCTCTCTCTTTCTCTCCCCCCTCCCCTCGGTCCTCCCTTTTTTCTCCCAAATTGTCTTTTCCCTCTTGCCCAGATTATCGTGGAGAGTGTGCGTGGCACAGGCCAGGCAGGGGACATTGCTCTTGATGACGTGTCACTCACCTCGTCCTTCTGTACATGTGAGTGACTTCCCTTCCCAGCGCTACACTTTTTTAACTGGTTATGTTGCTTTTTGACAGTATTTTACATGTTTCGATGTACAACATAGATAAGAGCATCTTTTTTTTTTTTTAATTTGGATAATGGTCTGCTATAATTATTTTATTATAAAACTGCTCATTAGGCAAATTGGCCCAATTTAAAGTTGTCTCACTGTTGTATTGGAAGATGACAAGCCTTGGGGCTAACAAATTAGTTTCCGGTTTTATTTAGCTCTATCTTGTCCGATGGGGCCCATAAATTGTATGCAGTAGGAACTTTTACACATTTTAAATGAACGAGCAGCTTCAATCAAATAACGAAGAAACCAATCAATCAATAAACCAATGTGTCAAGCAATCAATCAATAAACTAATCAACCAATCAATGTTACTGCTGCAGTGGCTCCCTACAAGGCAAGACCCAAGAACGACCCAACAACGCTAGCAACAACTCAACTACCGATAACTGGGCCGACGCCCGCTAATCCAAGTAAGTGTGCTCTTCTCTCTCTCTCTCTCTCTCTCTCTCTCTCTCTCTCTCTCTCTCTCTCTCTCTCTTTTCGCTCTCTCTCTCTTTTCTCTCTCTCTCTCTCTCTCTCTCTCTCTCTCTCTCTCTCTCGCTCTCTCTGTCTCTGGTTCTCTCTCTTAATGTCTGTCTCTTTTTTTCTTTCTTCCTCTGGCCCTTTTCCTATCTTTTATTGAACTTGATACTGTTCCATGCCCTCTCACTACCTTCTTTAATCACATTTCGAAACCTCCTCCTCATCTCTCCATCGCCATCTCCCTCTTCCTTAATCGCATGACTCATACATTCAGTATTGGAATTATCCTTCATAACCCCTTTATATCTACTCAACCAATCCGATAGTATTCATTTATTGATATAAGCCCCCATTTGATAAAAAAAGGAAAAAAAATATTAGAAAACAGACACACGTATCTATCTATGAATTCTCACAATATGTAACATAATTACCACTCCTCTTTCCTCCCCCCTCCCATCCTCATGCCCTGTACCGTCTGTCCAGGTACCGTGAGCTGTGACTTTGAGGGCGGACTTTGCTCCTGGCATCAGCTCCAGGATGACGAGAGAGACTGGACACGCTATCAGGGTCGGACATCTACTTCTGGCACTGGACCTTCCGCTGACCACACTTCAGGCCGTGAGTATTAGCACGATGACCGATTTGTTTAAATTATTTTTTATTTGTCCCCCCTTCCTTTTTTTTTTTTTTTTTTTTACCTTTTTATAGTAAGATAAAGACCAAGGATTTCAAACAATCTCGTTCTAGTTGTTCTTATATGTTGTGTTAATGCTGGTAATCGTGATGATCTTCAAGCTCATATTGTTTATGGTAATGATGGTTGTGAACTGAATCAAATATTTCTTAAAGTTTTGCAATGGTGACCGGTATGATGATGGTGATGATGATATATCTGTGGTATGTCTTTAAAATGTAACAATTTTTTTGTCGTCTGCAGGTGGTTATTACATCTACCTGGAAGCCTCTAGAGGACAGGCATCAAAGGGAGGCAAAGCCAGAATTGAGAGCAAAACCATTAATCCCAGAAGACCACAGCAGGTCTGAGCTGTGACCCCTGTTTTTTATTATTTTCTTTTCTCTAGTATTTCCCATGAAATGTTTTATAATCTATTAAATGACCAAAAAAAAAAAAAAGCGTTTTAATAAATACTAAGTCATGCCGAAAACGTTTAACAAAGATTTAACCACAAATTTATGTTGCTTAACTAACAAACAAGCAGCATAATACTTAGAACCGATCGCGCTGACATCATAAAGATATGTTACTCTTTAACATCTGACTGTAGCGGGGAAATTTGATTGTTTCCAGAATCTAAATCCAACGTAATAAACACAGAAATGGATCTTATCATTCTATCTATCTATCTATTTATCAATCTTTTATCTATCTATCTCAGTTAGGCGCTTTATGTTTGTCTTTCCAACTTAACACATGTTTTTACTACTCCCACCCACCCCCTTTTCTGTCCCATCAGTGTTTAACCTTTTGGTATCACATGCAAGGCAGCCAGATGGGCACCCTGAACGTTTACCTCAGACTGGGCAGTGGCCAAGCACTGGGCAGTCCCCGCTGGACAAGGGTCGGAGAGCAGGGGAACACCTGGCTTAAGGCATCGGTGTCCATCGACGATAATAAACCGTATTCGGTTAGTATGTAAATTATGTATCTAGAGTATCGAATCGTCAAACATTGATTTTCTCACTCAATATTCTACTAAAGAACTTGGTTACGTTTTATCTAGTCAGAACACCAATATGGTGGTTTCAATTATGATATCGATTCCAGTCTGTTTTGGCAGCTAATAAAATAATGATTATTAAGGTGCTCATGACGGGAATATTATGATGAGAAGATAAAAATAGCGATTCTTATGCCAAATGAAAGATAATGATCAATAAGTATGTAATCATAATTAGAATGGTGATGAGGATGATTATTTATATGAACATCGGCGTCCTAATCGTCATAACCATCAGTGTGATCACAGACAAGATATTTAAGATGGAACGAGATTCATTAAAAAAAAAAAAAAAAAAAAAAAAAAAAAGTCTTAGCCATAACAATCTAGATCCTGTGAAAAATTAACCGAAAACATTTGAATAAAGCCCGAGATTACTATTTTAATAGCTTCTGTGGTTGAGGAAACAGTGTCCATGTTCCCTGACCCATTCCCTTACCTCTGATCCTCAGGTCGTGCTGGAGGCGGAGAAGAACTCGTTTACCTCCCTGGGAGATATCGCTGTGGACGACATTGACCTAAGAGACGGCTTCTGTGCTGGTACGCTGAGCTCAAGTGCTCTAACCAACATTCGCTAATTGTTATCTAGAGTCGAATGATTTGAGCGGCTGAATGAAGGAGAAATTCTGTTGATAATAAAAGTTCACGATGCCATCAAAATACATATCAACTTTTATATCTATTCACGATGCCATCAAAATACATATCAACTTTTATATCTATCTGCCGAATTATTTATATATATGTATGTATATTTCTACCTTTCTTTCAAGCTATGATTGTGTCCATTTATAACTATTTATTGCAAAACTTACCTTATTTCTCCATCTAACAAGCTTTAATGATTATGTATCTTTAACAAGACATTTACCCACTTTTTAGACATAAAAGTCGATTTTTTTTTATAATCATTCATAAGCTATGACTCTAGCGTCCCCGCTTTGCTCACTTCTGTGTGTGTTCCAGATATAACAACAACCTTAGCTCCAGGCCAGACCTCCGCTCCCCTGGTCTTTGGCGCCACCGTCAGGTCATGTGACTTCGAGGACGAGGCCAAGGTGTGTGGCTACACCCAGGGCACAGGAAACACCTTCAACTGGCAACTGAAAACACAGGGCACAGGCAGCAGCAACACCGGACCAAGCAATGACCACACATTTCAGACATCCAAAGGTGAGCGGGTGGTCAACGCTTGTAAACCTGAGGACAGGTCCAGGCATTAGCATGGATGAGTCGAACAGGATTCTTAGCGTTTTGCGCCACTCTAGAATAAGATTTTTATTAACCAGGAGAAAGGCTGAAATCGTAGCAAAGATTTAATACCTTCATCTGATTGCTGGTGTTAGAAAAGGTTATGCAGACGGACTGTCGGGCAAACATGGGGATTAATAAAACTTAAGTAAGAGAGATAATTAGAAAGATAACAAGTTTGAAAGACTCGTAAATATTAGAATTATCTTCTTTACACAATTTTACCTTGCTGCTCATGCGTTCCAATTAGAAAGATCATTTTTACATTTTACATTTACATTGCGTAGATATATGTAAATAGAATACATATAATTTCGAAAGATAGGTATTTGATCAAATGGAAGATAAAATAGAGGCCTTCTGCGTCATGGATCGAAGCAGGTAATTGACAGATAAAAAAAATAGAGATAGAGACCCAAAAAAGGCAGACAGATCTTGGCTTTTTTTTTATTTATCTACAACGCTATTAGTACTTTTTATGCTAATAGAGACATAATGAAGTATAGTTAAAGGATTTATAATTTAAGTTTATGAAACGTATGATAAAGCAGATAAAGCTCATTTGGAACACAAACTAAATCCTCAGTGATTTTATCAATATTGCCATATATATGTTGATTTTATCCTTATAATTTATCCGCAGGCCACTATGTCTTTATTGACGCCTCAAATGTGCCAATAGGCGCAAAGGCCCAATTTATTTCCCCTCCGTACAACGACGCTAAAACGGGAGATCTGTGTTTACACTTCTTCTACTTCATGTACGGATCTGGTGTTGGCACTCTCAATCTTTACGCTAAGGTAACTAGATCTACAAGCTTTATGCTTTTGAGTGCAAAATGCTCTAGTTGTGCCATTCATTAAAACTCTTTTTTATTTCTCATTTTGTGGTCGAACTGAAATTTGCCTTTCGAATCTTACTATTAAATATGGATCATGACGTCTTAATAAAAAGAAATGTGTTTAATGCCAGGTAACTTTTTATGCAATACTGGAGAACAATGAAGGAAAGCCTTCATTTATTAGTCATTGTAGTGTAATTTTCTTTTTCAAATATTTGTACTTTGTAAACTTTGTTTTAAATTTGATTAGAGGAATTAATATTGTTTTGTCCATCGAGAACTTTTT
This sequence comes from Elysia crispata, assembly GCA_033675545.1. Taxonomy (NCBI): domain Eukaryota; kingdom Metazoa; phylum Mollusca; class Gastropoda; family Plakobranchidae; genus Elysia; species Elysia crispata. The sequence continues at coordinate 255,109 of JAWDGP010002624.1, read as the reverse complement.
AAGCAAATATTTTATAGGCACTTTTTTCTATTTCAACGCTGGTAAATTGATTATTATTTTTCTCTATTTTCTTCGATTTATTTGTTTCTATAGGCGGTGACCCAAAGTGCCCTGGGGCAGTCCATCTGGAAGATGCAGGGCAATCAGGGTCAGCGCTGGATACAGACAGAGGTCACCATAAAAGCAGCCAGCTTTAGGGGCGCTTACCAGGTGAATAAATCCTTACGACTTGTTTTAAACCTCTATGCAAAATCCATTCTCTTTCTTATTCACTCCCATTTTATACAATTTTTGAAGCTTTTTGAAGAAAAAGAAAGTTTTTATCCATTAGTTAGCTTTTCTGTGTATTGTTTATAACATTAACATCAGCTGTCTTGGCAACGCACAAAGTTAACGTAAAAAAGATTAGTGCTTTACAATTTAATTAAGCTATAACCAATCAGTGCGCAAATCATTGATGAACAGCTGATAAAAAGTCGTCCCATTTAGCGTTCTCAACAGAAAAAGCCCGAATCCTAAATTATTCACCTTTTGACTCCAGAAAAATTGAGAATAATCACTTATCAGGAGAATTTGATCATTTCAAAGATCATACTTGATTTTTTTCAAATCCATTTGCAATACTGTAGTCTCAAAATATGGCGATAGGGTTAAGGCCAACGATTTAACGAGGCTCTTATAAAGCAGACTTACCATGGGTATATATTTTTTAGGGTTTTAGTTAATACTTTTATATAAAACTGTACATGCTACATGACTTTGTTCCGCGTTGTGGAGAAAATGTTTTAAAGTGTTCAGTGCTACAGTTTTTTGTTTTTGTTTTTTTTTTTTTACTGACAATTGCTTTACTATTGGACGGGGTGCAAATAAGAGCTTATTTATAAAAATTCTTTGAATGTCGTTATTTAAATCAGTTAGTTATCAAATATTCCCATACACGCAAATTATTTCGAACGGTGCACTCTTTTCTTTTGTGAATTTTTTTCGTTATTAAATTGAACTTACAGAAAGGAATATTTCATTTTCGAGTTTGTGTTGACTTTCTCCCACAGGTGATCTTTGAAGGGATCAGGGGCACTAACTATAGGGCAGACATTGCGATTGATGACGTTTCCTTCACTGTCGGAGCGTGTGCTAATCCTGGTGAGTTCTCCACACATCAAGAATCTGCGAGAGATATAGGGCACGTAACAGGTTATCGCACGTGCTATATTGTGTCAAAAGTCCGAGAAGTTGATGTTCTTTTCACCCCTGGATGTTCATGTTATATTGAATAATCTTTTTGTTACCTTCGGAGCTCTTTCAAAGGTGAATCTTAGATTTTGAGCTTAAAATTCGTTTTCTGGCAAGATGGTGAAGAAGGCAAGGAGTTAAGTTTTCAACTATCGTTTATTGTTAATTTGTTATTTATGTAACGGCCGCTGGCTATAAGAGCTGCTGGTTTCCATATTACTTTTATCTGATGTACTCCATAACTTTTTTTCTGAGAAGAGACCAAATATTTCTTTTTACCAAAGGAACCTGCAATTTTGAGAAGGGGCTTTGCAGTTGGACTCCGGAGCCTGGACACAAGGTGAGCTGGGCATCGGTCAAGCCTGACCAGACGCTGAGCACTCCGGCCGGTGATCACACCCTGGGCAACAATCAAGGTGAGTAGCTTTTTTTTGCAACCAATGGCTACAGCAAGTAGTTCTATGACTTTCAAGGTGTCTATAACGGTTTTATTTTCTATGAATACTGTGTTCTGCTGTATCCAGTTTGTTAATGACCCTCAATTTTTTTTGTCCTGAATCCTAGCTGGTCATACGTCAAAGGCATTTTACTTAGCTCTCTTCTTAAGGTCCACTTTGCAGTCTGATCTTCCTGAAAACAGTTTTGATATTGTTTCAAAAAACCTTAACTATATTAAAAAAAAAAAAGATCTATTGAGAGGTACTTAGGTTCTTTTGAGAATGCAATCACGTCTGAATGCTGGGAATAGAAAAAAAAAGTGGGCTGGAGAGGTATCATATACCGTTTTTTTTCTCTCCACTATTGGCATCTATAATCTAGGTTTCGTCGTTATACTACAACAAACCATCTGTAAAACCCTTATATTTGCAGATGTGTGTCCTAAATATCGAATGTTCTGACGGTAGGTAACCAGGATCTAATATTAGTTTTACAAACTCTGTATGGACCATAATGAAACGTTTTTTGATGATCTCCTCAGGCACCTTCCTGTTTCTCGACTCGAAGGCGGCTCACTCTGCTGGTGACGTGGCAGCCATGCTCAGCGAGACCTTCCCGCCGTCTCCGTCCAATGGGCGCTGCCTCTCGTTCTGGTACTTCATGCGAGGCAACCAGCAGGCAACGTTCAGCGTTGTCGTCTCTACACCAGGTGAGAGATATCTAGCGCAGCGACGATTGGTCTTCGAGATAGCTATCCTAACCATATAGGAATATGTTCTGTTTCGAACATTCTGAATCACGATTTGATCTCCATATAGAGTAGATACGCTACAACGATTTTCATTATCAACAGATTTCATGGGGAAAAAAAGCAAATACATGCAATATTTCAAAAGAGACAAATTCAAAACTTGGAATTATTGCTTAACAGCAGGGATTAAAACCACATTTAACAAAAATTTAAAAAAGTGCGCTTATCATACGAAAAATTAAAATAGGTAAATATCTCCAAAAAGGAAAGACAAATTTGAAAGAACTAAATGTAAATGCTTCAAGGAAAAAACAATATGAGACTATGAGGATCATTATCCACAATTGTGTATCTTCATGCCACATCAATATCCATAACTGTGTATCTTTATGCCACACCAATATCCATAACTGTGTATCTTTATGCCACACCAATATCCATAACTGTGTATCTTTATGCCACATCAATATCCATAACTGTGTTTCTTTATGCCACATCAATATCCATAATTGTGTATCTTTATGCCAGATCTTCACACAGACAAGACAGTGTGGAAGCTCAAGAATTTGAACCAGTTCAACAACTGGCAGCAGGCACGGGTTCCAATCCCTTCCACATCACGTGATTACTTCGTTAAACTGATTGGTCAATATGGACCGGACGTAATCAGCCCAGTGGGCGGTATTGGCGTGGATGACCTAACCTTTACTGACTCTGCCTGTGCATGTGAGTTCTTACTCAAGATATTGCGTGTAAGCTGTGACTGCTACACTGCATCCACTTGAAGCTACCCACTTAGTTTTCATTCTAACGAGAGCAATGCTATTGTTAACACACAGTTCATTGCCCCAAACCGTATTGGGGTCGGACCAAAAGCTGTAAAATATTATGTTCCCAGTGAAAAATACCGTCAGGCGAACTCAATCGGTAACTTGATACTATTTTAAGTTAAAACTATTATAATCTAATTGCCATGAAGACAATATCAATAAAAAATTATGTTTGCGTCCTGTCCGAGGCCAACCTTACATGGCATTCACAATGAAGAGAATTTTCATTTTCTGCACCAGAGTTGAAGTAGATAGTCAATCATTGTCATCAAAGAACCATCTTGCCAACCCTTTCTAACAATTACACCATCCTTACAGAATTTCAAACTCTAAAAAGAATTATCATTTCTATTAGATAAAGTTATTGTTGAAACATAATTACAGATACAATTTTCCCCCTCCCCCACACTCTCTTTCCTTCTTCCTATCCTTCAGTGTATCCATCTGAAGCCAGCCCCCCACCAGGAACACCTCCTCCCCCCACCACCACCACCAGTGCCCCAACGGGCTCCTTCGACTGCAACTTCGATGCCGGTCTGTGCGCATGGCGGCAAGACAACACAGACAGTTTTGATTGGATGTTGAGCACCGGAACCAAGCAGACCTCTGGAACAGGTCCGATAGGAGACCATACCCAGAAAGATGGAGGTGGGTGGAGTAAACCAATACCCTAGGTGTAAGTTTGTGTTAGTGCTCTCTGAATTTACATTATCAGTGCTATAAAATAATTTAAAACCTCCAATATCCTAGCGTAGAATCTTTGAAGGTTAATAACAGACCGCTTTCTTTCTGAATTCACACCAGCCGGTAAATATGTGTATGTGGAAACAACACTGGGCAGGGCGTCTACTGCTGGAGACAAGGCACGGCTTATAGGGCCAGATACCAACCCAGGGACTTATTGTGTCAAGTAAGTGTGTGTAAAATATAATTTTCAGTTTGCTATTTCCAAGTTTTCTGTTTGAATGTTCAGATGTTTGATTCCTGATCGTTACCACCATCATTATTATTATCATAATCACCTTTACTATCAACATCAATGCTTTTCTCAAACAGCCATCACCATTCGATTTCTTGGACCAGTTTGTTAACACTTTTTATATCATGTCTCATACTTGATTGTAGATCCATGTCTTTTAACCTTTACCATGTTCATGGCCTACTCCCCATCCTTGATATCAGAGATTTACAAAACTGGGCTCTTCTTTTTATATCAGTATTACCTTTCTCTCTGAATTCTCAATCCACGCTAATCTGTGTTCAATTTCACTGATACCTTGTGTGAGCTTTTCTCATTGCTTCCTTGCTGAAAGAGATATCCCTGCAGAATGTTAATTCATACCATCGATTTGTCTTTTGACGTCCTCTATTTTCTTTATCACGTCTTCTCTCCCCCTTCTCGTGTACTATTATGCCCTTGTCCCGTCTTCTCTCCCCCTTCTCGTGTACTATTATGCCCTTGTCCCGTCTTCTCTCCCCCTTCTCGTGTACTATTATGCCCTTGTCCCGTCTTCTCTCCCCCTTCTCGTGTACTATTATGCCCTTGTCCCGTCTTCTCTCCCCCTTCTCGTGTACTATTATGCCCTTGTCCCGCCTTCTCTCCCCCTTCTCGTGTACTATTATGCCCTTTTCACGTCTTCTCTCCCCCTTCTCGTGTACTATTATGCCCTTTTCGCGTCTTCTCTCCCCCTTCTCGTGTACTATTATGCCCTTTTCGCGTCTTTTCTCCCCCTTCTCGTGTACTATTATGCCCTTTTCGCGTCTTTTCTCCCTTTTCACATTCATGTATCAAATGCTAAAGACACGAGACCAACAAGAAGTGCATAACCTGCATCAAATTTAAGAAATCATGTAATTCAACCAGCTTTACTGAAAGTAACATCTTTGTACATATAGACTACAGATGACAAGGACCATTCATAAGATCTCCTTTAATAAGATCCGTATTGTTACACCTGATTATTTAACCAAAGCTCTGAAAACGGTGGAAAACTTGTTTAGGCTTCCAGTGATTACTTTTTAGGCATCACTTTTTCGGCTCTTACCTGAGAAAAAGGGACTTGTTGAATCTCTTACTAAAACCTGAGGCCACCTAAGCTGGCCAGGAAAACTTCTTTGTATGTGAAACTTCCTCCTTTTTTGGGAGACGGATAAATAACATACACTCACTGTTGGATAAATTATATAAAACTTTTCGTCCTCCCGTTTTGTCTGCAGGTTCTGGTACCAGATGTTCGGACGTCACGTGAACAAGCTGAACCTGTACACCCAGACAGGCGTTACGTTGCCAAAGGTGACGTGGACCAGGCAGGGCTCCCAGGGTAGAGACTGGATCTACGGCCAAGTCAACGTGCAGCTCACCAGGAAATTCAATGTGAGTTCGGTATCGATTCAATGGGAAGAGCGTCAGGCATGTTCCATGGCTAGTGGGGTTTGAGTTATGCAGTCATTGCTTTGTAACCGCAATTCACCGACATGCTCAGATAACCGACTTTTTCATTTAGAACTTTGGTATAAACAGTGCTTGAAATTTATGGAGTATTCATAATCACGGACTACACTTGTGAGAAAATGAAATATTGTGAAGTAAAGTTAATTTTGCGGTTAGGAGTTCTACCGATGGAGAGCTCTAGTTTCAAGTCTGAATTTTTTCTGTATCTTATGGCGTAATTATAAAGGAGCAACGCGTTATTCGTTTAGAATGTTGTTAAAGGCCATATAAAGTATGTAATGAATATTTGTGTGGGTTAGTGTTTGTTTATGAGTGGGGAGTGGTGTGGGGGTGGGGGCTGCCCTTCTTTGTTTTCCAGCAATAGTTGTGGCATTCTGGTTTTTTTTTTTTTTGAGTTTGACTTGTGGGTGGACAGGGTCGAGTCCTCAGCAGAGCGAACCAATAGAAATTACCTTTTAGTTCTTGAGCTTATCTGGAAGAGTTGAAAACTTAAAATAGATAATAAAGTAGTGATTTTAAGCTTCTCATTATTTGGTTCAATGAAAACCATCCGTCGATCATAAACTTTCTGAGTTTTTGTTCGTACAATGCTTCGCGACCACACGAATCTTTTGTTTCTAACTTCCTCAGATTGTGTTTGAAGCGGACTTGGGAGCCAACTTTGAAGGGAACATAGCTCTCGATGACGTTCAGCTGGCGACAGGAGTTTGCACGGGCGGTGAGTCTCGGAATCTCTCACAATAACACACCAATAGGTTTCTTTAACCTTCTGACGGAGGAATGAAAAAAAAACCCAGTCATCTTTAGGGGTTTGATGAAATATAAAATGAAAAATTAAATTCTGACAAACTGCCACATCTGAGCCGGACCCATCCGAAATCTTAAATGACAGAAAGCAACGCAGGCAAATGTTCAAATTAGAACGCAAGATCTTCAAGATGGTCTGGAATTTTTACAATTTAAAATGCCAAAATGGTTTGGCGTCTTATCTTTTCTGTCAATAAAAGAATTTTTCATTGCTGCATTGATTCCTTAAACCAACGAGCTTAAGAAAGCAATGAAGTGAAAAACCAGTCCATAAACCAATTAATTGACCAACCAACTAATCTACTGGTCAACAAATCACGCACTGACCCAAACAAGCAACTTTTTAGATATCTTATTTAGTAAAGAAAGTCTAACTTTTCTTGCTTTCATGCGCGATCAATGTTGCCAGGCTGGGTCAAGAATTTTTAAAGATCAAGGTGCTGAGGACGCACCCATCATAAATCTTGCTCTAATCATTTACCCCACCTCTCTCTCTCTCTCTCTCTCTCTCTCTCTCTCTCTCTCTCTCTCTCTCTCTCTCTCTCTCTCTCTCTCTCCATGCAGTGTCACCATCGCTGAGCGGCTCTGTGCTTCAGTCATGCACCTTCGAGACAGATCTGTGCGGGTTTTCCTTTGACAACACCGATGATTTCGATTGGTCGAGAAACGCCGGGTCGACAAAATCCTCGAACACTGGACCCACCACAGACCAATCTTTGCAGACTGCCGCTGGTGAGAAGCTTACAATCATTTCTAGTCTCCTTAAGTGTTTTTCTTTTCTTTCTTATTCTTAACGAGTTAACTAAAGATAAAATATTGTTGTTTCCGAAACAAAATTGTGTTGTAGTTCTATACACGTGATAACTCATCTATGTTTAGGCCAAACTCTGCCTACGCCGATAATACTTTTACTTGTCGTGAGGCATATACTTCTCGGTCTACTTTTTGAAATTGGTATGTTATAAATGTCCGGTTAGCGGGTGTACATTGCTGTTGCCTCAAACTGTTGCAGGCCACTACCTGTACGCGGAAGCATCGCTGCCACAAAAACCTGGCAACAAGGCGAGAGTGGAGAGTCCACAGATCTCGGCGACCCCATCAGGCCCGCGCTGTGTCAGTTTCTGGTACAGCATGTACGGCCGCCAGATGGGGACTCTGAACGTCTACATCCGGCGTGGAGGAGCCCTTGGCTCACCGGTCTGGACTCGACATGGTACGTGCTAGACCTTCATTTGAGTGAAGAGAATTTCTGCTCTCTCACGGCTTTAGTGAAGGTAAAGATTTTGTTTTCGAGGCGACAGGCCACGGAGCAAATTGCATGGTAAAGGCGGAAGGTCTTGGGACACATGAGAAATTAATAATCCTCAGAAAATATCAATAAAAAACTTTTTAGTAAGAGTTTTGGTGAATCGGAATCTTTCCCATTTAGAGTTCAGAAACTTAACTGCTAGGTCTCAACCTCCTCAGGTCTATACGTGCACTATCAGCGCTTGCTTTACAATTCGGACTGCATAATATTTGCATTACTAGCATATAATACATGAGAAATTTTGCGACATGACCATTCCATGACTTTTCAAATTATTTCTTTTTACTTTGCATTCATGTTTAAGCACTTTTTTTAGGAATTGCATTCTAAAAGTAACCAAACTTCACAGAGAACATTTATATAGCATTACAGTATCCGTATAAATAACTGCTTTCTTGTGTATTCCATAACGACATCAGATGACCAAGGAAAAGACTGGAAACAGGCGTCGGTCAGTGTCCAGTCCGGGTCGACACCGTTTACCGTGGTGTTTGAAGCGATTGTGGGTGTTGGCTACTACAGCGACATCGCTGTGGACGACATCATCATCACCAACACAGACTGCTCTCATCCAGGTAATGCTCAACTCCGGGTTAGATCTTTAGCTGATCTATCGAATGGCACTTGGGCCGACTGCTATACACAAAGTATAAAAAAAAATAACTGTAACCATTTGTTTCAAATATTTTTATGTACATAGAATTAAAAAGAAAAAACTTTATCTCGATAAAGTTCTCCTGAGAATACTTTCACATTGGCTTTACTATTTTAACAAATCAGGTGACTGCAACTTTGAATCCAGCGGCAAGTGTACGTGGAAGAATGAAGAAAAACTGGACGATTTTGACTGGCAGGTGACAAGCCAGACAACAGGTTCAGCGAACACAGGACCTGTGGCAGACCACACCAGGAGAGATGCTACAGGTAGCACAAATAGTTAGACATTGGGTAGGATGGATGTATCTAAACAAGATAAATGCTTTCAAAGTAATGTTAGCAGCAGCAGCAGCAGCAGCAGCAGCGGAGTAGTAGTAGTAGTAGTAGTAGTAGTAGTAGTAGTAGTAGTAGTAGTTGTAATAGTACCAGTAATAGTAGTAAAGGAAGTTGAAGAAGCAGTAGTAGTAGTAGTAGTAGTAGTAGTAGTAGTAGTAGTAGTAGTAGTAGTAGTAGTAGTAGTAGTAGTAGTAGTAGTAGTAGTAGTAGTAGTAGTAGTAGTAGTAGTAGTAGTAGTAGTAGTAGTAGTAGTAGTAGTAGTAGTAGTAGTAGTAGTAGTAGTAGTAGTAGTAGTAGTAGTAGTAGTAGTAGTAGTAGTAGTAGTAGTAGTAGTAGTAGTAGTAATAGTAGTAGTAGTTGTAATAGTACCAGTAATAGTAGTAAAGGAAGTTGAAGAAGCAGTAGTAGTAGTAGTAGTAGTAGTAGTAGTAGTAGTAGTAGTAGTAGTAGTAGTAGTAGTAGTAGCAGTAGTAGCAGTAGCAGCAGTAGTACTAGTAGTAGTAGTAGTAATAGTAGTAGTAGTAGTATTAGCAGCAGCAGCAGCACTAGTAGTAGCAGTAGTAGCAGTAGTAGTAGTAGTAGTAGTAGTAGTAGTAGTAGTAGTAGTAGTAGTAGTAGTAGTAGTAGTAGTAGTAGTAGTAGTAGTAGTAGTAGTAGTAGTAGTAGTAGTAGTAGTAGTAGTAGTAGTAATAGTAATAGTAGTAGTAATAGTAATAGTAAGAGTAGCAGTAATATATGAGAGTACCAGCTGAAACACTTGTTATTGCTGCAGCTTTAGCGCTAGATTTATTATGTCTATTATTACACGGTTAGGATATCTCTCCTCGTTAGAATTTGTACTGTTAGGACTAACTCGGAACTGGACTGTCTGTTGCTTTAGCTGCTTATTGTCCTCCTCCCCTCTCTCTCTCTCTCTCTCTCTCTCTCTCTCTCTCTCTCCCTCCCTCTCTCTCTTCCACCCACCCAAAAAAAAAAAAAAAGAAGTAAAAACTGTTCCTTGAGGGAGAGAGAGCAAATCCACCGGGACGATTATTCCCTCTCATTGATTAATGCTTTTTGAATATTGGAAGTGGACTCTTTTCTTCCCGTACTCATATTATACGAGAAAACAGCTAACTATGTTCTTGTAAAGTATAAAATAATTTTTTAAAAGCTCAATATAAGGCTATAAATTTCTGTTATAAGGTTCAAGACCTACTGGACTTCACTTTTTTTTTTACGTCTCTTATAATAAGCGTTTTAAAGATTTATAACTATTATAGGGTTTTACAAAATGAACCAACTATTCATATAACGTATCTTTACCCCGCTTTTTACTTTACTATTTTGCAAAGGATTTATTTTCCTTTCACTTATTTTCATTCCCAGGCAAGTACGCTTTCATCGACGCCTCATCTCCGCGCAAGCCGGGCGACAAGGCGTGGTACGTGAGCCAAGACCTCAGCCCGCACGCCTCCGCGACTTGTCTCACGTTCTGGGCAGACATGAACGGCGCTACTGTCGGCACGCTGAACGTGTGGCTTAGACAGAGCAGCGACGCTAGTCTGCGGCCCGTCTGGTCACTGGCTGGCGCTCAGGGTACAGACTGGTTCAAGGCTCAAACATCCATTCCGCCCCAGACAGGCAGTTATCAGGTGGGTAGAGCGTGTAGTTTGATAGCTGGCTCGCTACAAATGTAACATGCTTGGTTGCTAAAATGGATATGTGAATATCTGGGTGATAAAAGTTCGATAGCCGCTTGTTCAGTTTGTTCCTTTCATAGTTAGGAAACCAGCTGAGAAAATGTAAAATATCTATAGGTTAACGGTTTAGTAAATGATAGGCGGATAGCCGCTTGTTGTAAAATATGATGGCCATTGGACAACAATTTAGCTTTTCACAATAGGTGGACGACTCAATTGGTGTATAATTAGAGAATTAGGAAGACGATTAAGATATTCGTGGTGTATCAGTAGTTCAATAAATTGATCGGGAGATAAGAAAACAGGTGGATTCATTCCGAAAAATGTGCGTTACTGAGCTGATGTACATTTCTTTTCAGAGAAAGAGAATTATTTAATGTCATTAAGGCATAAAATTATTGTTTATTATTGAAAAAAAATTTAAAAAAAGTTACAGTTCATTATTTTGTGTTTGATGTTCTTTTCTCGCCTTAGTCTCTTTCTGCGTGAAAGCAGAGGACAAAAGGTAATGATAAAGCTAAACTTCCCTTTCCTCAAGACCGATCGATACGTCTCTAAGTCTACTCAATGCTGTTGATTGGTTCCAGGTGATATTTGAAGGCGTGAGAGGATCCTCGTGGAACGGGGACATCGCCATTGACGATATCTCCTTCAGTATCGATACAACCTGTGCAGGTCGGTATCTGTAATCGTTCGTGTTTCACATACGGGCAACAAAAGAAGTACTCTATTAAATGTGCTGGTATCGTCATGAAATTGGCTTATTTCCTTTATTTCTTTTTTTTTTTTTTACATAAGTTCAAGTTCAGGTTTCTGTGAACTTGTTTGAAAACAATCAAAGCAAGAGAATTAGTGCTTTCTTGATGTCCATCGAAAATTTTGGTTTGGTCGAAGTATTTACGTACAACGTTTCCTTTTGTCGTATGTCAAGGTAAACACCAAACAATATTTTTGCATATTTTTTCCACCCATCTCAGTGAGCCCTAGCAAGGCTACACCAAACTTCGGTCCCATCACGCAACCACCTAGTGGCGGGCCCTCTACACCGTCCCCAGTGGGAACCACTGCTTCAGGACAATCAAGTGAGTTGTGGGGCAGATACAGTGCTCTCTCTCTCTCTCTCTCTCTCTCTCTCTCTCCCTCTCTCATATATATATATATATATATATATATATATATTTAGAGAGAGAGAGATGTGTGTGTGTGTATGTGTACTCGAGTATTTCTTTGACCTAATACATTCCTTCTTCTACGCTATAAAAAAACGGTCCCAAATTTTAAAAAAAAAGCTAATTTTCTGAACACCTAATACCGTTTGCCCCAGGTTTCCGTCCACAATGGCTAAATATTCGAAACAGTTTTGTCGAAATCAACAGTAATATTTTAAAAAAAAAAATTAACTATATAAGCTTCTTTGAGACTTGATAAATCACATTAACTAAAGTAATTGGAAAGAGCGTATTAAATGGGGAAAAAAATGTCAAAACTAGCTTTTGTGACTCGGATGCCCATGTGATTGTTTTCCAATGCTTTCCTCTCTCCCTTCTGAATGAAGAAACATATTAAGATGTTCGATATTTAGGAATGACTATTATCTTCTGCATCGTTTGTTAACGTCTTTCCACCCCAGGTTCCAGTGTGACGTGTAATTTTGACCGCGGCCTCTGTGGCTGGAGCCAGTCTCTGAACAACGACTTTCCCTGGCTGAGACACAACAAGCCCACGGCCTCCCAGGGCACTGGTCCACCCAGCGATCACACTGGAGGTACATGCAATTTGTTTGCATTCCTTTATAACTGCAGTTATTAATGTTTATTGTGACACGTTTCTGTCGTCGTGTATGTGTGGCAATCGTGGTTTCAGATACAGTCAGCTCTGGTCTCACAATATTACATAAATAGGCTTACAAGGTTTAGCTACCGCTAATCTTTTTTTTTTTTTGTGAAGGAAAAAAATGGCGGGGAGGGGCTGCTATTATCTTGGGGTTAATGAACAATAGCGATCAAAACAGAGTGAAGTCAGTATTTCTACTGTTATTTATGTATCAGAAACAGACGCATTACATGTTCTGTTAATTTTATGGAATATTTAATGGTTCGAAAAGGATAAGTTCA
>JAWDGP010002624.1:100000-237500 GCA_033675545.1 Elysia crispata | reverse complement strand
AAATCTTTATTGCTTTCTCTTGAATTTCAAACTTATTTCTTTTCAAAACAATCGAAGGAACAATTCTACGAATATTTCATTTTTTAAACATGTGTACATTTCCTTTGACTTAGAATTTACTAACAGTGTTACTATCTGAATACTTTGCTCTGCGCTGACCCAGGGGGCTACGTGTATATCGAGGCGAGTCGGCCGCAGAAGCGAGATGACGTTGCCTACCTGCTCAGTGAGAGTCTCCAGGCCACGCAGGGAGACGCCTGTCTCAAGTAAGACTTGAAGACACATGTCTTTAATAATGGCTCTCTACTTAACAAAAGATGGGAGGGAGGGATGAAACAAACAATGCGAATACTTAAAAAAAAATTCTGTACCTTCGATTTGAATTTCAAGATCCCTGTAACCGCGAATCATAAGGCTATGTAGAACAAGCATCAAGATCCCTGTAACCGCGCATCATAAGGCTATGTAGAACAAGCATCAAGATCCCTGTAACCGCGCATCATAAGGCTATGTAGAACAAGCATCAAGATCCCTGTAAACGCGCATCATAAGGCTATGTAGAACAAGCATCAAGATCCCTGTAAACGCGCATCATAAGGCTATGTAGAAAAAGCAAAAAAGTCCTTCAAGGTGTACTGCCTTGCGGGAACCTACACCTGTTCATTTACTTAGAGCCACTTTGGACAATATAAAAGGGTTGTTGATATCTTGGGATTGCACAAAGTTAATATATCTTAGTCCTTTTACCGCTGTTGAATAAGTTTACTTTATGATATAAGCAATGCAGGTGTCCAACTAAGAGGTTTTACAAGCTTTTATGTTAAGGGAATTTCATATTCAAAAAGATGACATGACACAGTAAGCTTCTTCCATACTCCTCCTAAGACTTTGATTCAGTTTTCAGTGAAAATGAATAGTTATCCTGCAGAAAGCTTGAGAGGTTAATTTACCAACATCCCTTTTCATTTGCTTTGCATTAACTCTGGTTTTCTTCGATTTTTGGCGGTTCAAAATATCATTATCTTTTTAAATCAGCGTTTTCTCTAGCATATAAATAAATAAAACAATAGGTGCGCCCTACCCAAATGTAGCGAAAATTTTTGCGTTTGCGAAAGACTTTAAATATCACTCTAAAGACAAGCGTATATAGGCAAAAATATCGCAGTTATGAACTTTAAGCACTCCAAAAACATTGTTTATACAATTCATGTCTTTATTCTCAGGCGTGTTCAGACATGGTTGTTCTTAACTCTGAGAAATATTATTCCTTGTATAACGACTTTTCTCGCACTGACTTTATCTCCTCTTAACGATATTCCACGATAAACCATGTGTTTTCCACCATCTCCAGGTTCTGGTTCAGTATGAAAGGCTCGGGAATCGGCGAGCTGCGACTGACCTATGTCCAGGGCAGGAAGCTGCCTGGCTCACTCCTCTGGCAGTATGGTAGAAACATCCCCAATAGAGACTGGACTCAAGCCACAGTGCCCATCACTTCCTCCACCGAGTTCCAGGTTAGATTTATCTACTTTCTGTTTCACTTTCGGTTTGAATCTTTTTTTCTTCTCTTAATATCAAGAGTATTTTAAAACAACATATACATTTATGACCGCTTTCCTTTGAAGAAAAGAAAATATTTGCAGCGCAGTGAGCGCTTCCGAAAGGTATTCATTTGAGCCCTTATTCTTTTAATCGTCGCCCATGAACAAAAGGAAAAATGGCATCGAAGACAGTCTCACTGTGCCAATTGGCTTTTCCGCTTTTATGCTTCATACGGACTGTCTTAAGTAAGATCCCCAAACCTTAACTTGTTAACCAAATGATCTAATTTCGAAATTAAGCTGTATGAAAAAAAAAGCTGCTAAAAGATTTTTACTTCTAATATCAAGTTAAATTTTATGACATCTGCTTTTATTTTGCGAGAGTATGCTCGTTTTCGGAGTCACGGATCTGGTCCTAGACTCGCTGCATTATGATTGTGTCTCTCGCTGCTCCATCCACAGCTTCTGTTTATCGGTGTGGTCGGTACAAGCTATGCAGGTGATATCGCTATTGACGACATAACCTTTACCCGACAACGGTGCCCTTTGACCCCAAGCTCCGCCCTGCCTCCTGGTGGCACAACGGCTGGGCCTGTAACTGCCTCTACTAAAGCTGCCGGTTCGGTCACTTCAGGTAAGGATTATCATAGAATATGTTAGAGCAGCCTAATATTTCAATACTTAGCTGTCTTTTAAAGTAATGCAAAGTTAAAAAACTTGCTTGAATCTTCCATTACGTTCAGTATGAAGATAACAGGATTTTATAGTTGGTTTTACGATGACGATAATATGTTGTTGTGGAGAGAATTAAAATAAGGGAAAGACTATTATTACAGCAATGATGATGATGATGCTAATGATGTGCATGGCTATAACGATGAATTTGAAAAGGGAAAGGAAAAGTTAGTGGAAAACATCAATGACAATAACAATACATGTAATGGTGGATTGATGGTGACAATGATGCTAAAATAACAACGATTATTAATTGACAACAAACACTTTATAGTTCTACTTTTACCTTAAGCTAAACTTCTACCACTAGCTAAAACAACCATTATCTCCTATAGCCCAGACTGGTGTGAGCTGCAACTTCGAGAGTGGTATATGCGGCTGGAGCAACACTGGATCAGGCGACAACTATGATTGGAGCTATGGCCAAACAGCCTCGCAGGTGCTGCCTGGCTCAAACCTGGTGCCTGCAGTCGATCACACACTCAACTCAGGAAGTATGTTCTCTCTTTCTCTCTCCCCCCCCCCTCTCTCTCTCCACTCTCTCTTTTCTCTCTCACTCATTCGCTTTCTCTGCCCCCTCACCCCCTATGTCTACCAACTTACCTATCTTGTTTATATGTACCTCCCTCTTTTCTTTCTCTTTCCCTTTATATCCGTATTCTCTGTAATTATACCTCCCTTGTCTCAGTTACGCTCACAATGGAAACTTGTGTCTCTGAACATGTCGGAGATCTCATGCATTCTCTTCATCACTTAATAAGTTTTGTCTCACAAATGCCGCGTGTGAGACGTCATGTCCTAAATCAATGTTATACTATAAATTATGATTATTTCTTGCTACAGGCGGCCACTACTTGTATTTCAACATGAACCAAAAGCGACCACG
The DNA here is from genome assembly GCA_033675545.1 of Elysia crispata. Classification (NCBI taxonomy): domain Eukaryota; kingdom Metazoa; phylum Mollusca; class Gastropoda; family Plakobranchidae; genus Elysia; species Elysia crispata. The sequence continues at coordinate 234,338 of JAWDGP010002624.1, read as the reverse complement.
TGATGACGGAGCCACGGCCATGCTGGTGAGCCCCCAGCTCCAGGCTAACGGTATCCAGTGCCTTAGGTGAGTCAGTGTAAGGCACACTAAGCCAAGTGCACGGCTGATGACTCGATAGGAAATGCTTTTTCATTTTGGTGCTCATTTGGAATTTTAAAACTTTTTTTTTCTTTTGATGGGAGGCATCCAAACTAGTTTTGAAAGCTGAGAGAGAGAATCGCAAAAAGTGAGAGTGTGTGGGTATGTATGTGTGTGTGAGAGAGATAGAGAGAGGAAAAAAAAGGTGGAAAGAGAGAGATTAGTCAAATCAAGTACTGAAACTACGCATCCACTTGTAAACTTTCTAAACATGATTTATCCATCTAAAAACAGAAGGATTATATGTTTGATATGCGCCTAAATTCATAACTAAATTTCTCTGTGTTCCAAAACACTCGACATTTCTCTTTTCTCTGCGTGATCGACAGCTACTGGTACAACATGGCCAGCAATGTCCGCAAACTGGAAGTGACCATCAAGACCGGCAGCTCTCTCAACGCGCCTATCCAGCGTTTGACCGGTGTCCAGTCGTCCGGCTGGGTCCAGACCAGTATCTCCTTCACCTATACAGGCCCTTATCAGGTTTGTGACTAACTGCTGTTAGTTAGTGGAGAAGATGGGGTGAGTCGTTCAGATGATAGACAGGCAGTAAACTTTTTATCATAGTGGGTGAGAAATTTGCCACCATGTTTAATTTAACAGTATTGAATAGATAGATAGATAGATAGATAGAGAGAGAGAGAGAGAGAGAGAGAGAGAGAGAGAGAGAGAGAGAGAGAGAGAGAGAGAGAGAGAGAGAGAGAGAGAGAGAGAGAGAGAGAGAGAGAGAGAGAGAGAGAGAGAGAGAGAAAGGTGGCTTTTTTAAAAGAATTAGGATTGGAGGAAAGAGTATTACCAAAACTATGTTGAATATTAAAAAAATTATTCCTCATCTTTCCCTTTTCGATGTTCCTGAAAATTTTGTATCTCTAACATACATTCACAAAACACCACCATGCACATTGATTTTGTAACATGAGCAACAAGAGAAAACAACAACAGCAACAATAAAAGTAAAAACCAAGATAACAACAAGAACAAGAACAACATTAATAATAATAATAATAATAATAATAATAATAATAATAATAATAATAATAATAATAATAATAATAATAATAATAATAATAATAATCATAATGCTGCTGCTGCTGCTGCTGCTGCTGATGATGATGATGATGATGATGATGGTGAAAATGATGATGATGATGATGATAATGATGATGATGATGGTGATAATGATGATAATGATGATAATGATGATGATGATGATGATAATGATGATGATAATGATAATAATGATGTTGGTGATAATGATGATCATGAGGAGGATTATAATTATAATGATTTTGAAGATGAGAAGGAGAACGATTATTGTGATGACGATATTCTTAAAGGCCCAATTTATATAAATGATATATTTTCTATATTGGAATACTGCAATGAGTGATGATATCTAAGATGATGAGGATGATGAATACAATAAAAATAAAGATAAAAATTATTAAAACGGTGGTGAAAACCATAATAATGATGATGATGATCAAGGTGAGGAAAAAAACGCCAGTGATGATCATAAAGGTAATAGCGATGAATTCAACACTGTGATTTTTCCCCCATGCAGATCGTGATCACGGGAACTAAGGGAGTGGACGGTATCGATGGTGTGATAGCTCTTGACGATATCCTGCTATCTAACGGCCAATGTCTCCGTGAGTCTTGTGCTTCTGTGCGGAGAAATTAAAATAGCAAACTTGTCCCGAAAATTTCGGTATCTTACATAACAGATCGATTTCCTGATAAGAATGGCTCTTATTAAAAAAAAAGGGCATGATTTAACGTTATTTATTTTGTGGACAGATAAGACTTGGTTTGTCCAATGCCAGCAGCCTGCTTGGCGTGATATAACGTACTCATAGTTTTGGTGAGATATTAACCATTGAGTGAAATGTTCACACGTTAATGTTACTTCAACCGGTTATGTTACTTCAATCGGTTATGTTACTTCAACCGGTTATGTTACTTCAATCGGTTATGAAAGAAATAATATACCGAGAGTGAAACAAGGTGGATATGAAATGGGTTCAAAGCTAGATAATCATGCTGAGATGAAGCAAAAAATGCTATAGTTGTTGAGCATACAAAAAAAAAAAAAAAAAGAAAAAATGATTTTAAAATGAAACCGGTAAGAATAAGGTCTCTTCTTCTCAGTGGTTCTAGTCGTTTATGTTTTCCTTTTCATAAAAAAGCATAATGTATTCAAGAGTTGAAATATCCTTTTGCCAAAACTACGACAGTTATGTTTCATTCTTCCTTGTGCCTCTCCCTCTCTCTCTCTCTCTCTCTCTCTCTCTCTCTCTCTCTCTCTCTCTCTCTCTCTCTCTCTCTCTCTCTTCTGCCTCCTTCTTTTCAATGATTTAAGAGCCTGTCATCTTTATTACTGAATCATCTTCGCTCTAGCTATATCTTGTTTTCTACGAATTTTAATCATCTTATCTTCATTTCCACTCAATAGTGACCATTTAAATTGCATTTTCAAGCAATTTTTCATCATCTTAATTCTATATACCAGCACCTTCAACCTCTGAACACTGTTTAAATTTTCTTCAGGCCAAGGTTCGAACTTGTGCACCTTCGAGACGGACGTGTGTTCCTTCACCCAAGACCAGCAAGACGATTATGACTGGACCAGGGGTCAAAGCGGAACCAATACACCGTCTACTGGACCGTCCATTGACCACACGTATGGAACAAACAAAGGTGAGGTTAGCCAGAAAAACAAAAGGTGTACGATATAAGAGAGTGACCTCTTTCGGATGTTTCACACATCACCCACAGTAGATGTGGTGAGGTCGCATAGGAAATATACCTTCCTGGTTTTATGATTCACGTGTGGCAATTCTATGAAAATAACAATGAGCTAGTAGGGAGAGTGTTGTATAACGCGACAACACTATTGGAGACTTAAGGAAAGGGAAGAAAAAAATGAAAATTGGGAAAGCGTACGAAAGGAGAAGGAACTTGGAAGCAAAAAGAAGCGCGTTTAGGAAAAAAAAACGGAGCTGAAAGGATCGGCAAGCACAGAGAGACAGCAGCAAAAAGGTTCCCGAGTGGTTAAAAACATTTCAATTCTTTTACATGATAATTAGGGTATAACGTCAGCCTAAAAAGACTGTACTGATATCAGCTTGGAATTTATCACTCTATCATCACCACGCATACAGCAACCATCGTCAGTACAACAGTATTAGCACCACTATCATTTCTTCACTTACTATCTCCATTTCTATGAAAATAATCAATATCAATACATGAGCATTTTTATTACAACCACAATTGCCATCTTTACTATCAACAATGACATTAATACAGCCCATTATACTACTATCAAAATCACCATTAACTCTGACAGGATGATTATTTCAACCACTATTTTTACCACTACGGTAGTAATTATAAAGATAATATCCCAATCAGCGCTAAAGCTTTAATCAAAGTCCATTCTGTGACTATCATCAAAATTACAAATTTCATGCTCATCACTGTCAAGTTCAACGTGAAAATTAAAAATAATATCGTCATCATTACTGAAGCCATCATCAGATTTTTAAAAACAACATCATCATCATCAGCGCTGTTGATATCAATAATACTAAACTTCCTTCACCGTCATCACCATAACCAGCATCGTTACAAGAACCATAACCCTTCGTTATCACAACTTTCATCGCGCTTGCTATCGTGGCCAATCCCACCATCATCCTTATTGTAACTGCCAAGACAACCACTGTCATAGCCATCATCATCATCATCATCATCATCATTGTCCTCGCCACTGCCACCATCATCCTTATTGTAACTGCCAAGACAACCACTGTCATAGCCATCATCATCATCATCATCATCATCATCATCATCATCATCATCATCATCATCATCATCATCATTGTCCTCGCCACTGCCACCATCATCCTTATTGTAACTGCCAAGACAACCACTGTCATAGCCATCATCATCATCACCATCATCATTATCCTCGCCACTGCCATTCACCTGTTTCCAGGCACCTACATGTTTGCCGAGTCGTCAGGCGTTAACCGTCAGGCGGGTGAGATAGCGCGCATGAGCTCTCCTGTGTTCGGTACTGCGGCTGGAGATCAGTGTTTGGTGTTCTTCTACCACATGTATGGAGCTAGCATGGGTACCCTCAATGTTCGGGTGAGTAGAGTACTTGAACATTTACAAATTTCTACTTTTTATACGCCGACCTTTTTTTTCATAATATATATATATATATATATATATATATCATTTTAAAAAAGCATTGACAATAAAATTTAACAGTGTTCTTAATCTTTATTTAATACAGTCAGCGCATTGCTTTAATTGCAGGCGAGGCAGATTTTGTTCGCACATTTACTCTAGACACACAATCTTTTTCTTCTTCTCGCTACCACCATGGCGTCCTCATCTACAAGACAAATGGCGGTACACATTGGATTCTCGACCGACTCTTATGCGTCTGGCAATGTAGGAAAAAAAATGCGCGTTAATATTACCCTCATCAAGATTAATACTTCCTAGTGAACTTCAAAACTTTTGTTTTTGAATAGAATAATCAGTTATTGATATCTGTGAATCTAAACCTTGAGTAGCCTCTTTATATGTATGACTGCTCACGATATTCTCATACCATACCTCTCATCGAGCACGTTCTTGTCTCCCGATAACATGGCGGTACAGATGAGAACAGGCGCGAACCTGCAGGTCCTCCAGCCAATCCTCTGGTCTATGACAGGTAACCTTGGCAACCAGTGGAACCTAGGGGAGGTCACTCTGCCCAGGCAGCTTACCAAGGATGGCTTTAAGGTATTGACAACAGTGTAAACAAATAGAACCATTCCATGGACTATAAATCCTTAATAGTAAACTAAGGTTACTTAGAATTAGAATACTTGTCCTTTGCTAAACAGATTTTGATTATGAAAACAATTTGGAATTCAAGTAAAAACTGGAGCTAAATATTATTTCACTGACTGCCTTCTCTACCCCATTTTCCACTCCCTCTACCAGGTGGTCTTTGAGGCTGTCAGGGGTTCTAGTTACTATAGCGACATAGCACTTGATGACGTCAGTGTGCTCGACGGCGCATGCGCGAGCAAAGGTAGATCATTATTTATTTCAAAATTTTGATGGTTTTCTTATTTTACTTGCAGCAGGCTAACAGCTAAAATTATTCCCAACGTCATCATCTTAATGGTCGTCACTGATATTTTATTTTCATCACCATCACCATAAACACCACCACCATTACCACCACCACCAACATCATCATCATCATCATCATCATCACTTCTAATCACTATTGTTAAAATTTTTAATCAAATAGGTTTAGAAGACTCTTGCTTGTTATTAATGAATCAACTGTTGGGGGCTTACTTTTATATAAGCCGATTGTCGTCTTCATCAGTGCATTCATCCATTCCTTCAGTACAATCAACACGCACACCATAAACAATACCACTTTACTAAACACTATCATAAAAAATGCAACGCTGCTACCTAGCCAATTCTAATGCAATACCACAAGGAATGTGTTATTTGATACTTCCCAATGATCACCAAATGAAACTCCCGGTATCTGGCCAATCTCTCACCTTCTCCATCTTCTCTTCATCACTCTGATTCCCGAAATCCGTCCACCCCCCGGTTTCTGTCGTGAAATCAGCGACGTGTAACTTCGATAAGGACCTGTGCACATACGACAATTACCAGGGTGACGACTATGACTGGGCCAGAATACACGGCTCTACACGTGAGTACTGGGTTAGCAAAAATTGAGAGAGATAGAACAAAAGAATGAGAGAGAATGATGAAAAAGATGAGGGTGAGGAGAAGGAGAGAGAGAGAGAGAGAGAGAGAGAGAGAGAGAGAGAGAGAGAGAGAGAGAGAGAGAGAGAGACAGACAGACAGACAGAGGGAGAGAGAGAGAGAGAGAGAGAGAGAGAGAGAGAGAGAGAGAGAGAGAGAGAGAGAGAGAGAGAGAGAGAGGGGGGGGGGTAAGAGAAAGAATCACAAATAGATGTGGAAAAGAGCATAAGAAGAAAAAAGAAGAATAAGAGAGTCAGAGGAGCAGGATATACCGTGTAACTATCAAGTGTCGAAATATTTATTCATCTGTTTATCCATAAACCTGAGAGAAATTTAGTTTTAGAATATTTGGGTAGGTTGAAATGTTTTTATCTGTTTCCTATTTAACCTGCCTTGAGATTGATATAATTTATCACTTTACCAAACTGTTTCTTTTCGTTTCTTCCTTAACCGCCTATCTCTCCAAACAATTAATTTTACCATCAGATCTTATAATATTTTCTTCACAGGAACTACTTCGACTGGTCCTGTGAACGACCACACCCAGGGCTCTAATGCAGGCTCATATATTTTTCTTGAGGCCTCATACCCTCATAAACAGGGCCAGAAGGCCATTCTTCGAAGTGAAAGGTGAGATAACCTTTGGAAGACGCTTCTCCTACAAAAAGTAGTCTAAAGTCGAGAAATATGAGTGTATTCCTATTGCTGCTAGTATTGATAGCACTACTACTGTTGCTGCTGCTGCTGCCACTACTACTACTACTACTACTACTACTACTACTACTACTACTACTACTACTACTACTACTACTACTACTACTACTACTACTACTACTACTACTACTACTACTACTACTACTACTACTACTACTACTACTACTACTACTACTACTACTACTACTACTACATTAACTACAGCTACTACTGTTACTACTATTACTATTACTACTTCATCTACACTATTACTAATACTACTTCATCTACTACTACTACTATTACTACTTCATGTACTACTCATACGAGTACTACCACTTCTCCTATTAGCGCTGTTGCTACTGTTACTATAGGTGCTGCATCTATTTTTGTTTTATCTCTAAGGTAACAAACAAAACAAAACAAAACAAAAAATAACAGCATGAGCAGCAAGAAGAGAAATGATAGAAATACGACCTTCCTTCCCTCTGTCCAGACTCCCCCCCACAAACGGAGGCTGCTTTACTCTCTGGTACCACATGGTGGGCTCGGGCATCGGCTCCCTGAACATCATGATGGCTCTGTCTCCCACACAAAATGTCACTCTGTGGACGCTGAGCGGCGCCCAGGCCAACCAGTGGAGCAGTGCTCAGGTTCCTGTCATCTCGCCGAAGAACTCTTTCTTTGTAAGTAACACTTCTCAAATTGTAGCCTTAACTCTTCGCAGAAACAATTGTTTCCGGCAAAACACTTTGGTTATACTCAGAGGATATTCTTTAAAACTTTACGGTTTTTTTAATCAGGGAGAAAAGTTTGAGCAAACAAGTCCACAAGTCCACAAAAGGTTTATAGGTCTTCGGTACATCTATCTCTTAAAATTAAACAATCAATAGCTGCAATTTGGATAGTGCATTCTTTTATGACGCCTAACGATTGACATGATTCGGCAATGATTGTCTTGTAAAATCTTAATCTTATTAGTCTTAAGAAATTTCAGATCTTTCAAACACTTTGACGGGCAAATATTGGCAATAGTACCTCCTTCTTTCATTGTCACCGAAATCATTGGTACTTTAGGAAGAACGCAAAGCCATGTTTTAGTAAAATTGGTTAGGTTTCTTACGAGTACTATATCATTACAAAAGGCAGCATTAAGTCCTTGCGAAAATCTCTATAATGACCGTAAATGATCTAAATCCTTTGCAAATCAAAAAAAAAAAAAAAAAAAAAAAAAAAAGTTAACAGCGCAAAAAACTTTGGAGTGCCAAACTATTCAAGATCTTACGCTTTTAAAATATCAGACACAAATAATGTTTAGGCAGTACACTCCTTCAGAAACTTGGAGATCAGGAAATAATCGTAAGGCAAATCACTCCGTACTTTTAGCTTCTCTAGGAATAAGAATTCCTGATCAGATTAAGGGAACATATAGGAATAGAGAAAGGTTTCGGCTTTGTCTACTTTTAAAAACGATTCGAAAATGTTCTATATCATTCAGGTCTTCATCGAAGGTATCCGCGGAAGTGATTACAAGGGAGACATCGCTGTGGATGATGTTGGATACCACAACACCCTCTGTGCCGGTCAGTATCTAGATAAGTCACCTGATCACTTTGTAGGTCAGTATCAATGGCAACAAGTCATGATACCAGACTTCTAGTGAGTCAAATCGCAATAGGTTACATTGACGGTGAGAGCAAGGCAGATCGGTCATCGGATCGCTATGCAAGTGAGCTGGTGGCAAACGATCACTGTGCCAACTTGCAAGTCAGTGTCAAAGGTAAATCGATCAAGGGATATTTTTGAAGCCAAATCAAGTCTTGTCAAATGGTCACTTTCAGGGATTAAAAAATATAGAGTTGAAAAGTTCTTTAATCAGCCACACGAAGAAATGTAGCTTCCTCTTCAGGAAAAAGGAGACCCCAGCAGTGAATGAAAGAGAGAAAGAGAGAGAGAGAGAGAGAGAGAGAGAGAGAGAGAGAGAGAGAGAGAGAGAGAGAGAGAAAGAGAAAGAGAAAGAGAAAAAGAGAGAAAGAGAGAGCGAGAGAGAGAGAAAGATAGAGAGAGACAGTGAAAGAGAGAAAGATAGAGAGAGAGTAAGAGAGAGAGAGTTAGATAGAAAGACAGAGAGAGACAGAGAGGTAGAGAGACGGACATAAAGAGAAAGAGAGGTAGAGAGACGGACATAAAGAGAAAGAGAGGTACACAGACAGTGAGAGAAAAAAAGAGAGAGAAATATTGAGAGGATGAAAGATCGTCAGATCAAAACATCATGCAGCTGTTTCAAAAATTATCCCCTGTGTAAAACTATACACTGGTTTCCTTATTATGTGTTTTATCTGAATTGAGTTTTACACTATCATGAAGAATATTGAATGCTAACACTCATTAAAGTAAATTTGTTTCCTTACGGTGTGTTTTAAAATTACAATGTACTATGATCTTAGAAATGTCGTATACTCTTCCATTTTCCCAGCATTCCCCGCATCTGCCGCCCGGAACTACACATCAATGACCCCTGGAGCACCCACTCAGCCGTGTAAGTACTGGGAGCGCCAGTCAGCGTACTACTCCTTGCTACTTCTGTAAAGAGAAAACAAGACTCTCAAGTACCGCGACACAGTCATTGGTGGTTCAGTTTTATCGTTTGCCTTTAGCAAGGGTCAGTCTTTAGAGGAAAGTCATTTTTGATCGGTGTCTCTTTGCGTATCTCTCTAATTTCTACACTTTCTTCCTTTCTTTATCCGCCTTTGTCTGTCTGCCGTATTTCTCTCTTTCTTCCTCGTAATTATTTCCGCTCTGCATCTACTCATCTCTCCTTCTATCTAGGTATTTATAATTCTTTATACACCTCTCTTTTTCCTCTACATTATATTGGAGCGTTTCGTCGTTTATATTTATGATTTTTGTGAAAGTCCCGATTTGCGAGTTATGGGTACTTCATATCCAGAATCTTCTCCCAATCCACTGTAAACATGTAACAGCCACGGGTGCATTCAGCTGTGACTTCGATCAGGACTTCTGCAACTGGCAGCAGCAGACCCAGGGGGACAGCTTTGACTGGCAACGCCAGGCAGTAAGGGCAAGCAACACATCTACTGGACCAACCAAAGATCATTCTGGGAGTGAGTGACCCATTTCAGCCTCTTTTCTGCCATCTTCCCAGCCTCTCTCTCTCTCTCTCTCTCTCTCTCTCTCTCTCTCTCTCTCTCTCTCTCTCTCTCTCTCTCCATTTCTCTCGCTCAAATGTTATTTTTTTATCGCTGCCTTTTCTTTTCCTTCTTCCCTTTATTTTCTGTTCATGTCTCTATCATATTTAGTGACTTTTTGTTATTTTGTCTGCTTACCATTCTCTATATGTCCGTTATTTGTATCTCTCTCTCTCTCTCTCTCTCTCTCTCTCTCTCTCTCTCTCTCTCTCTCTCTCTCTCTCTCTCTTTTTCTCTCTCAGTGCGAATTATTTAAATCTTACTGTTTTTTCCCTTTTCTTGAAATCTTCAAAAGGCTAATCACGAAAATATGAAATCACAATAACGTTTGTTTTTTGTGCACAGCTGGATCATTCGCCTTCATCGACTCCTCGGACCCACGCATAGAGGGCGACACTGCCGTATTGACCAGCCCGGTTCTAACAGGTGACCAGTGCGTGACCTTCTGGTACTTCATGTGGGGTGACCATGTGAAGTCCCTCAAGCTCTACCAAGGGCCGCACAAGAGCGAGCTCTACTGGATGAGGCAAGGCAGTCAGAGCAAGGCCTGGACCAAAGCTAGCGTGCACTTCACAGGCAAACAAAACACCTACCAGGTTCGTCAAAAGAGGTTGAAATGGAGATGTGAGATGGGAGGAATACTGCCTTAGCAAAGACTCGTTTTTTTCCTGCTTTTTCTTAGATAATCCTATTTTGAAGTAAGATGGAAAAATAAGCTTAATAAGAGAAGAAGAAGAAGAAGAAGAAGAAGAAGAAGAAGAAGAAGAAGAAGAAGAAGAAGAAGAAGAAGAAGAAGAAGAAGAAGAAGAAGAAGAAGAAGAAGAAGAAGAAGAGGAAGAGGAAGATGAGATAAGAAATAAAACAATAAAAAGGAAAAAAAATTATGCAAGAGCGATCATTATCGACCTGCCATGGACATCAAAATTCCTAAGTCTTTAAAACTACAGTTAACAGGACGGCTCTGACATATCACTATTTCAAAAAGAAAAGAAAAAAGATCGATTCAGGTTTGTCATTCACAGTCTTTCTGCTTTTTATTTTTTTTTGAATAATTTCCAGGTTCAGATCGAGGCTACAGTTGGCTCTGGCGCTAGAGGAGACATCGCTATTGATGACGTCAGTGTGGCTTCCGGAAACTGCACTTTGTGTCCTGATCCCAAAAACTGTGACTTCGGTATGGATATCTTAGTCGACAAATCAAGATTTCACATTTAAACGCTTTGTGATGGGTCATGATCTTGGCAAGCAAGAAGGGTCAAATGAATATTTAGAAACAGAGATATAATTAGGAGAGGTTAGGGACCGAAGCAGAAACAAGTTTGGAAAACTACTAAGCCGAAGACCTGCAGACAGAAACGCAGAAAAAGAATTTTTTTTTGAGGAGGCGGGATCATATTCATTTGGTTAATATTTTAAACTGCTCTAAAGCACTACCTTTACCTTAGCTCTAGCTTTGTAACTTTAATTCAGATCTAAAACGGTTTCTGATCTGAAATGCTAACCTTAACCCTAACCCTAACTCTAACCCTTTTGGGTGACGCATTTCTTACTCTTTTGTAGTCACCACTCAGCGTTCTGATCTCGTCGAAAACAAATTGAAAAGCAACAGCTTTATGACTTAAGACTCTATGCACCATGAGCGATAAGAATCAATCTATATAACTTATACAACCGCATTGTGACCCCATCTAGTTATATTTTGATCTAGTTTCATGGAACAGTCAACATCGCTGAAACTTTTACACTTGGAGCTTTTCGTGGGTTTCAAAAAGTAAAATCATCTCATTTCCATTCCTTGTTTTACCCTACCCAGCTAAAGTGGGAGTCCCTCTTGCAACATGCGACTTTGAAAACGATCTCTGCAACTACCAGCAAGAAACCACGGCTGACGTGTTCAACTGGTCACGTCACACAGGTCGCACGCCGTCGTCAAGCACTGGTCCAAGTACAGACCACACCTACGGTACCGGTTTTGGTAAGTTGGCTGCGCTAGGATTGATCACTTCATGTGTTCTGCCTACAGTCTTGTCTCATAATTCTTCAATCAAGGCTACGTTTCTCTTTGTACATTTGCGCTGAAAACATCCACGTCTAAACTATTGAAAGAGCCAAAGTCCTCTTGACCGTCATAATCTTGAGAAAAGCTAATCAAGAGCAGAGCGTCAGAGTATACCTCTTTCTTTAACCTATCACCTATACCATCTTCAATTTGATTCAAAGACTGTCTGTCTCTGTCTCTTGTTTCAGGTCTCTCTCCTCCCCTCTGTCTCTCTTTAACATCACACATACACACGCTATTTGCATTGAAAACGTCGCGACTCTTTCTCTTCTCAGGTCATTACATGTTCATCGAGGCCAGCAGAAAGGCTCCAAACAGCACAGCGGTGCTGGTCGCAGGACCGGTCAATGTGTCCACTGCTGACCTCTGCCTGGAGTTCTGGTACCACATGTACGGCAGCTCGCAAGGTGTCCTCTCTGTGGCATTACGCACTTCCGGTCAGGCTAATGACGTCAAATGGCTCAAGAGAGGTGACATTTTTCTCGAGAACTTTTTAATACAAAATTGCAAGATCCCCCTTGTTTTGGCACGTTTAACTAACTTAAGTTTAAAGGACACTTAATCTGAGAAAACATATTTTCCACTTGCATTAATTCATTACAGCCAATACAGGGAACGCATTTCACATAACACGATAATTTATTTCTCTCTGAATATTTGAATGACAAACTTGCTTATGGCACACCTTTCTCTGTGTTTACCCAGGAAACCAAGGTCCTGACTGGAACAGGGGTGATTTCGATATTCCCGCCAATCTGGGCAATGTCGATATCGTGTTCACTGCTATGGTGGGCAATAGTTACCTCAGCGATACTGCCATAGACGATATTGTATTATGGAAACACAAGTGTGCAACCGACTACGGTACAAACTTTCTCTAGATCTAGCTGGTTGACGATTGTTTGAACGTTTTTGAGTCAGTATAACATGCATGATATTTTTAGTGATGTGGATTATTTGATAAGTAAAGCAATGATTATTTACTTTTGTCCTAATCGCAAAGTAAATGGCGATGACAATTACTACCAATTTGCTGTAAAATTATTATTATTATTATTATTATTATTATTATTATTATTATTATTATTATTATTATTATTATTATTATTATTATTATTATTATTATTATTATTATTATTATTATTATTATTATTATTATTATTATTATTATTATTATTATTATTGTTATTATTATTATTATTATTACTATTATTATCATTATTATTATCATCATCATCAGTCTTGATTACAACGAAAAAAAAAAAGGATGATAGCTGTTTATAGCTCATAAAGTTTGACATCTTTTGTAGTCATAGTGTTAAGAACGAAAAATGACATCACAATTCTTTTTCCCTATTGTTAGCAAAATTTTTAAAAACACCAAAAATCGCTCGTTGTTAAAGTAATAGAAACTAGAGGAAGATCGTGCCGTAGGGTCTAACCCCTCCGTCTCCTACACACACTCACGCTGAAACAATTAACCTCTCAGGTTTCTGTGACTTCGAGCTTGACTTGTGCTCCTGGACGAATGCGAAAGACGCCGATATGGACTGGGTGTTCGGCGCTGGACGCACCGATTCCACCAATACCGGACCCGCAACTGACCATACATATAAGAACAGCACAGGTGAGAGGACCTGTCTATATTTTGCTTGCGTTTTGGGCTATATTTGTATGTGAGAAATTTTATATCCATCATCTCAGTGCCAAGCGAGAGTGAGAACTATAGGGGTCATAAAACGATAGTGGGGTTCAAAATCGATTCTGAATGTATTTGGAACTTTATCTATTAAGCTATTCTTAGTCCAATAATACTTGTCCAGCATCCATGAAGAAATAGGTATCGCTAGTTGCATGAAAGAATCGAACGCCACTTTTCTAAAATAAGTGCACAAGTGAAAAAAGAAATTTATCGGTGCGTCGATGTTCTGAGCTTTAAAAGAGCTAATGAGCTTTTCATATATATATATATATATATATATATATATATATATATACATGCATACATACATTTTGAATATAAATACAGTAACATCACTTCGACTGTGGTCTTTTGAATATATTTTTTATCTCGCAAAAAATTTTCCCCGACAAGTTAAATTTTCCGTTTGTTTAACCTGAATTAACCCTTCCACAGGCAAATATATCTACATCGAGACCTCCAACCCGAGTGTGACGGGCGACACAGCCAAGCTTCTGTCGGAGCTGTTTCCGGCCAGGAACCCGGTCTGCTTCCACTTCTTCTACAGCATGAACGGAGCCAGCATGGGCAGCCTCACGGTCTCGCTCATCTCCTACAACTCTAGCACGGACAGCCTGGCCCAGCTGGGACCTGCCCAGGTGCTGTGGACTCTGTCCAGTAATCAGGGCAGTGACTGGCACGAAGGACGGGTGCCAATACCCACTCAATACAACAGTTACAGGGTGAGCAGTTACACGGTCCAGCAGTCTCATTGCACTGGAATCTGTCAAACGAGACCCAATCAAAACAAAATATCCCACATGCGACTTTTATTTCGAAGACAAAGGAAAATAACTCCTTATAAAGAACAGCCCTTATGTGCTACTAGCGTTTTCTACAATTTACAAGGTCTCAAATGAAAGATCCCACGGCATTTGTACTGATCTATTTTCAAAGAAAGTCAGCACAGGTGGCTATGTGGCTAAATCTTTGGTCTTCAGATCAAAAGAAATGTCCCTTTTCTAATATGATTAAAGAAGATTACTTTCGGTTGAACTGCGGCCTCAGAGCCCTTGTTAAACTCTGGCTGAATGGTTTAAAAGAAAACAACCTGAGACCTTGGTGAAGAGAATATACAGTATCAACACTTAAAGTTCATAGTCGCTTTTTCGCTTTTCGAAACCTGACCTCTTGACAGTTTTCTCATTTTTGTTCAAACATGTCAGATCCTGGTGGAAGGAGTCAAGGGCTACAGCTACACCGGAGATATCGGCCTGGACGATCTCTCGTTCACCAAGGAGGACAACCAGCCATGTGTTGTCAGCCCAAGCGCAGCTAAACCACCGACTTCCAGCAACACATCTGCCCCTGTGACAACCACCCTCCCTCCCCTGCCTGGTAAAGCCTCATACTAGCTACCGTATTTACATTGCCTTTGTCAGTATGAGCTTTTATCATAATTATTTAATCTTGTTTCAAACCACGGGTCTGTACTAAGTATTCAGCTTTAAGTAGATCTAAACTTGGCATGGGTAATTGTAGTGGATAATGAGATGATCACATCGACTGTTAAAATTCTAGTTGGCAGAAAATCCGTTTATCATTCAGAAAGTGAAAAGTTCGGATATTGGCACAATCTATACCTGGAAAAAGGCGGATATGTCAAGTCATCTAACGATTTCTATCAGTATTCTGGACCGGAGCACTATGATGTCTCTAATCATGTAATCCATCATCTGATAATTGTAGATTTACTCCTTTTTAAAATCTCTCTCAACTTTGACTTGTTGACTAGCGAAAATGACCTTTCATGCCGAATAATTCTGAACAGTGATAATACAAAGCACACTTGATAAAACTTATTAAGAATAGAGAAGCAACATGAGTAAAATGAGTTTTCTATGAAAGTGAAACCCAGTGTTTTTGCTTTCTTAGATTTATACATTCCCTGATATTCTCTTACAGCAAACTTTGACTGTGATTTCGAGAGCACAGTTTGTGGGTGGACACTGGACGCTCAAGCTGCCCAGCAGTGGTCACGGTTCAAGGGGCCGACAATCTCGAGAACCACTGGGCCGCAAGCAGATCACACAAGCGGAAGTGAGTGTCACTACTTAACACTGATTATCAGAACTAACAAGATCTGGTTTAGGGATAATCTCTGTGGAAGACTCTTCAAAACGTTGGGATGACAAAATGTTTGAGGGACCTTATAAAAGTTTAATTATGAGGCAGTAACTACGCTTGAACAAAGGTGTTATGTGCAGACCTTTACGGCGCGTTAAAACCAGTCCCGAGAAGGGCTCATGCATTTCTTAACGAAAGCTGGGCGAACTTCTGAATTGAGTTTTTCTTTTTGTTAAAGTGGTAACACTCTTTTGAAGAACTTAGTGGCAAATGTAATAAACGGAAATGTAATAAAATAGATTAAAAAAACTTACTGGAAACCATTATTTAAAAAAAAATTCAAACTTTTATTGTATGAAATCAGATTGTATGGTAATGGGTCATAAACAAATTAAAACTGAGAAAAAAACTATCACATTTTAATGCATAACATTTAATTTTGACATGGCCCTCATTCCCCCTATTTCAACTACGTGTTTTAACAGATGGTTTCTACATCTACCTGGAGGCCTCCCGAGGCTCATTGAACGACTCGGCCAGATTAATTAGTCCTCCAATTCGACCTGGTCTGCAGTGCATGACTTTCTGGTAGGTCCACTTCTTTTGACGCTTTCTTTGGTAAAGTTCCTTATTTCATCACAACATGGCAATTTTTAGGAAATGTTTACAATGTAAAAGAAACTTGTTACAGGCTTGCTAAAATAACTTTACTGAATTGAAATAGCAACAGCGTAATTAATATAGTGCTCAGCAAAATAATGAGGACAGTACTGTAAAAATGAAGTAAACCCACTCTCCCGTACATTTAACTTTTGTAGCTTGGTGGAATTTTCCAGTTGGCGCCCTTATCTATCTATCTATCTGTCTATCTATCTATTTATCTATCTATCTATCTATCTATCTCTTTATCTATCTGTCTATCTATCTATCTATCTATCTATCTTTTTATCTACCCATCTACCTATATACCTCTCTATCTATCTGTGTAACTATTATCTGTCTATCTGTCTATCTATCTATCTCTCTCTCTCTCTCTCTCTCTATATATATATATATATATATATATATATATATATATATATATATATATATATGTGTGTGTGTGTGTGTGTGTGTGTGTAATTACAATGCGCTGCCATTCAAATTTGAATGAAGTTTAAATATATAAATATAATAATATAGTCATACATCTCACCAAATAACATCAGCAGAATAATAAAGATTGCTATGCAGCGCCACTTCACCGTTTATTTAATTTTTTTTTCAGTTATCATATCCATACTTTTGGCTATATATTTGCAAATTATTTAAATACATGTAAACACGCACCCCTCTCCACTTCCATCCACCTCCCCTCTTCCTCAGGTATCACATGTACGGCAACGCGGTGAATGCCCTCACAGTCCAGCTGTGGGGAGCTCCGGCCTCGGCTGGCGGAAGTCAGAAAAAGGTGACCATCTGGGACATGCACGGTTCTCACGGCGACAAGTGGATCAAAGCGGCCGTGGACTTAGGCGGTTCCGGCAACAGTTTTGCTCGCCAGGTATGACTGGATCTTCACTATGGAAGCGAATCTTAGAAGAACTTAGCAGATTCTTGAAATTTTTTCGTGCGAAAATTTTTAGGCAAGGAAAGAGATGTTCAACTCTCAGAGAGCAAATATCTCTACTACCTGGTAATAATCTTATCCATTGTGACAATTCGCTCATGAGTTTGGTTCTTTTTCTGATCTCGCAGCCCCTAAGGGAAGAGAAAGAGGGAGAGAGATAGAGGAAGATATATAAGCAAAAGTCCGTCAAAGAAATGGATATCTTATTCTTTTGAATGCAAAAGAGTGACTCTTACAGACCATTGTTAACAATAACAAAATAAAAAGCCCTTCTATCTGAAAAGACAGAAATCTCGAAATTCAGGCATGGACTAAAACCAGCATAATGTATTAATTTACGATCACTAGATATAGTGCGCCTCTCTTGTGTTGGAATTGTTTTCTTAATTATGTTGACATGGTTTGTTTATAGGTCTAAAGAGGCGTACAGGGAGAGGAAGAAAAGAGAGAGAGTTAGAGTAAGAGAGAGTGAGGCAAATAATGACAGATTATTATGTCTGTCAAGAATGCTTATCTTCACTTCATTCCACTGCTTCTTACAGGTGGTGATCGAAGCGTTCCGTGGCAGTAGCTACAGTGGAGATATCGCAGTCGATGACATTAAACTAACTCAAGGCGCATGTACAAGTAAGTTGCACCTCCGCTTTTATCAAAGTGAACCATGATTTAGGAAAACAGTGCTGGAAAACAGCTTCTTTTGTACTTTCCAAATCCATACATGTGTATAAATATCCCTGTGAACGCTTCTTATAAAGCCATATGGATGCAAACGAAACGCACCTAAAAGTGCTCTATATAGCGGAAATCATAATACCTTTTCATTTGTAACCACGTGATAATGAGAGTTTGAAAAAATTATGAAATAGATCTAAATTCGAATGAAGAAAGCATTACTTTGTTTGCTGTCCCTTTATAAGAAAGAAAGATATATCCATTTGGACTGCTCTTAAACAACAAAAGTCAATTCGATCTGGGCGACAATAAATGAGCTCACACTTTGAATGAATTTTGGAAATCAAATTCAACTTCCTCTATTTTGTTTTTGTCCTTATCATTTTAACTTTTGCATAATTATTGTAACTGCTTACCAGTTGTTTTGTTAAATCCATGCCTATGGCTATTGTACTTGCCTTCTTAGGTACTGGACCCTCGCCAATCGATTGCGATTTTGAGAACCAGGACATTTGTAGCTATATGCAGGAGACATCTGATGTCATCGACTGGACATGGACTTCTGGTAGAACCGGTTCGTCCCTCACTGGACCGACGTCTGACCATACCTACGGTTCTCTAGCAGGTGAACCTCACGATTTATTGGTAGATGACTGAGTTTTTGTAGAATTTTGATTCGATCTTAAGAATTTCTTTTATCATCGCTCTCAGAGTCTCTCTTTTTCGGTCTCTGCATTTGTCTTTGTCTCCCTCCTTTTGCTCTGTCTGTCTGTCTGTCTGTCTGTCTGTCTGTCTGTCTGTCTGTCTGTCTGTCTCTCTCTCTCTCTCTCTCTCTCTCTCTCTCTCTCTCTCTCTTCAAATGGCTTTATCTTTATGCTTTTAAAACATTGCCTATATCTTTTGATCGTATTTAATAATTCTCTACCTCCATTCTCAGGTCACTACGTATTTATTGAGGCAAGCAACAAGAAGTTAGGAGACACTGCCAGATTGTGGTCGCAGCCGTTCCTACCTAAACAAGGCCAGTGTCTCTCTTTCTACTACCACATGTATGGCCAAGGCATGGGAGAGTTGTCCATCTACTACGGTCAGCTCAATACCACCGGGCAGTTTACGCTGACCTCTCGGCTTTGGTCACTCAAGGGACCCCAGCAAAACCGCTGGTTCCAGGAGCAAGTTCCACTTCCTATAGACCCACAAGGTCAAAAGCAAGTCAATGTAAGTCCCTTGCAGATTTTCTGCTTCTGTAGTTAGAAAAAAATTCCTATCTCCTCCAAAAAAATGGGGTCTAAACCAGCGACGTATAAAAGAATAATTGTCCAATTGATATTTTTCCACCACGAGTCGATAAAACCCTCTACCAAAAGTGGAGCCTGTAAAACTAATATTAGACCACATACTTTAGATTAATTTTCTACAAACATAATATTGACAAGATCTGTGACTTCCCCAGCTGGTATTCCAAGGCTCCGTGGGTTCTAGCTACCAGAGTGACATGGCTGTTGATGACGTCAAGCTGCTCGCTACGTGTCCCTCTCCAGGTAATGAAGCTTAGAGCCGTGTCATGATCTCTTTACGAGGCTGGGCGGTCTAGTATATAGATTGCATGCTATACTAGTGTTAAACTTTTGCTTCAGAGCGATTTCACTTTATCATCTTGAAACTCAAATAATATTATTGATTAATTGCATTCAATTTTTAAATTGATATTTTCTGTTTATGTTATTAATATTGGATCAGTGTTTCTTTAAACCTGAAAGGGTACGGCGCATGTTCTCATATTCGTAAACTGTATGCAGTTGTTGCTGATGTTACCGAGGATGGTTCTGAGGATAAAGTTTGATGGAACTGTTTTCGAGACATTCTTGTTTATTTTTAGAGACAATCTTCTTCCTCAGATTTTACAGATTGAGGAATTGTCTTTCCTCATGAATTGTTTACCAGGCTGTGTAATTGAAATCTAATGACTGCTGCTACGATAAGTAATTTATCAAGGTTGTTCAGATTATAAGTTCTATCTTGCAGATTTTTTGGTTCATTTTCAGCCCCTCTCTTTGGGAATTTCACAACTGATCCTCGTGTTGAAGTTAGAACTTGATAGGATGTAAAGATTTTTTTTTTTATTTTCGTGTCAAGTCGCATAGCAAGAGAAACCGTGAAGACATGCTTGGCAGTCAGCTGTCATGATGCCTTCTTCTACCAGAGGCAAGAAGTCTTCCCAACAGCTGCCTGACCGGCATGTCCTTGCAGCAACCCAAGCGTGAATACAACTGACGAGCGTTCCTGTCTTTAAGTCAAATTTCTTTGAACCGTAGTTCATATATTCATAAAATCCATTTACGTTACCGACATAAAAAGTTGGAAGTCTAAGTTGTTCGATTGGTCTGGACTGGATGTGATCAAATCATCCACGAGATATTTTGGAAATCTTTTGGCAGTTCAAGTCATGAAAAAATGTGAATGTCAAGGAATAAATAAGTTCTGATATAAGGGATGTGTGGTTTTGTGACACAATATATATAACTCCACTAGCTCCTTAAGTTAGAGAATAAAAATTTCATATATGGTACTTCAACGACTCCTACTTAAGTTAAAGCACTGCAGCTTTGTCTCTGTCTTTCTCAAATGAGTTCTAATGGAAGGAAACATCACATAAGGCAGTTTTCAGTGATTTTCTACATTGTCTCAAAAGTAAGAGCTTTACCGCACTGGAATGAGATGATGAAAAAAGCTGTCCCGATGTCTTCTTCTACAAAAGGCAAGAAGTCTTCTAAATAGCTGGCATTCTGGTCATCCATGCTACTCCTTGTGATATCGATACGTCGAGAAAAAAATTTAAAGAATATCGCTGTTTGAGAACTGAAAGCAGCTATTTGTTGTTTCACAATGGTTACATTGAATTCCTATTAGTGCCACCTTTATCTATTCAGGAACTGCGCAAAATCAGCTGTTACGATGCCTTCTTGTGGACATAACAAAGAAGCCGCCGTGACTTCTGGTTTTGCGCTGTTCGTCTCCTTCGTGGTATCACACGATACATCCAATGTCCTACAGGAAGAATTCTTACAGTTTGTAGTGGACATGGTTGAGTTGGCTGCTAGAAATGTACTCTCTAAGATTACTGAAGGCGGAATAATCTTTATAGCATGTTGTAGATTTTGTTGAGTTGGTTGCTAGGATATAATGTACTTTATAGGAGAAATGAAAAGTACTACATAGAGTAATTCTTCTACCTTCGACATTATTATTCAATACGTATCAATATCAGTCAGCCTAGTTTTCAAACACAATAAAGGTGTGAAATGGGCCGATTTCATTGTTTCGTATTTCACATGTATTTTTGTATCTTTGTTTTAAGTTTTGTGCATATTTCACTAATAATCTTAAATCTTAAATACTTACTAGAATAACATTCTGTTACCTGCTAGAAAGTTACCAGTCTCACTTTGATGAAAGTTACATAATCAAAATCCAGCAGGATTCTCTATAGACGCGCTCCACACTCATTTCGTTCCAAACATTCTTTACAAATCATTAAATATTCTTTTAACCATCCTCCAACT
The DNA here is from genome assembly GCA_033675545.1 of Elysia crispata. NCBI lineage: Eukaryota > Metazoa > Mollusca > Gastropoda > Plakobranchidae > Elysia > Elysia crispata. The sequence goes on along the minus strand of JAWDGP010002624.1, from coordinate 212,776 downwards.
CTCTGCTTCAAAATATCCTTTAAATTCCCTCAAACACCTAACCTCTCTCAAAATTTAACTATTTACGTCTCTCTTCCATAAAATCATACACAAACTACTTTCTGCTCCAGTTTCTAAGCCACAAACATTCTTCGACCATTACCGCCCCAACCAGCCTCTATCTGGCTGCACTGCCAAATATTCTTCAATTTCCCCTCCCCTATAAACCTAAAACTGCCCAGTCCAAACCCTTCTCCAGTTGCCTGCTTTTGAAATAAAATCCGTTCAATCATTTTCTACGTATCCTGTTGTTCTCGTCCCCACCCTCCAATCATCCAGGCTCATGCACCTTCGAGAAGGACAAGTGCGGCTGGACAGCCGAACCGAGCCTCTACAAAGGCATCACCGCTCAGTTCGTGAGGTCCACGGCAGACTCGAGAATATTCGGGACGAGCATTCCCCACCCAGTCGCTGACCATACCCTCGGCACAGGGAAAGGTCAGTCCACGCTGCAGACCACATCGTGCTGGAGCAAACTATAATGTTACTGCAGTATTTCGTTGATTTTTGCCTTTGCTTTAGAGGCAGCTTAGATAGAAAGGTGGAAAGAAAACTGTGGCTGGAGAGCAGAAATGAGAAGAAGGAAGAACAGAAAGAAGAATGAGGACAAAAACGAAAGCGAGATGCAGAGGCAAAAGGAGTTGGGCTGGGAAAGGAATAGTTTAAAGAAAAGATTAGGATGAAGGAAGAGCCTTTAGTCGAGAGAAGGTGAGAGGGGAGAGACAGTGGAAGAGGAAAGGGGGAGAGAGAGAGAGAGAGAGAGAGAGAGAGAGAGAGAGAGAGAGAGAGAGAGAGAGAGATAAGGCTGTATATATAGAAAAAAAAAGAAAGGCACAAAGATAGATATACAGAAAAACAAGAAGATAGACGAGCAAAAGCAGAACGACATAAGAGAATAGGCTATATTCTCCTTCAAGAATGGGACTTGTGTTCCAGTGCCGCTAAAATAAGTGTCTCAACGGATCATTCTCATAGCTTAGATCGAAATCAATGCCTATCTTTTATCCATCGCGCCAGCTTCCCCCTTCACCCCTGATCCCGCTACTTCTTCTCTACTTTCTCCAGGAAGCTACATGATCCTCTACTCAAATGTGAACAGTGGAAGGCAACAGGGCCAAGATGTGACCTTGACCTCAGAGATCATCAAGGCCACAGGACCCAACGGCGCTTGCTTTCATTTTTGGTTCAACAATTTTGGATCCGGCTTCAGCACAGCTACCATTAGCGTGAGGGTAAGGACCAACATTATTTGAAAAAGCCATGGACACAACAAAAAATTGTTTTCGCAACATTCTTAAACTTGTGTCAGGCAAGAGGCATCTGAATTGAAGTTACCTCAGATAATCACTGGGCATAGATGACTATACACATGGAGAGATTTAGAGTAGAAGGGAGAGAGATGGATCGAGAGAGGGAGGGAGATAGATCGAGAGAGAGAGAGACAGGACGAGTAAGAGAGAGGTAGAGAGAGAGAGAGAGAGAGAGAGAGAGAGAGAGAGAGAGAGAGAGAGAGAGAGAGAGAGAGAGAGAGAGAGAGAGAGAGAGAGAGAGAGAGAGAGAGAGAGAGAGAGAGAAAGGATGAAAATGAAAAGTGGACCAAAGCAAACTGGGTTTCGAACGTAAAAGAGTGCACCTCTCTTGTTTTTAAATAGTTCACCGCTAATATCTTCTGCAGGGTAAGACTGCAGTCCCGGTCTGGCGCTACAGCAGTGACCAGAGCCGGACACTGACCGAGGGTCAAGTCCAGGTGGTCAGCTCTGACCCCTACCAGATATTGATCGATGTGAGGCTTGAGGGTGGTTCTGGCTACTTTGCCCTGGATGATACTTCCACGACTGACGGAGGCTGTGCGGGTGAGTATCACATATTTGTCCTTCACCTTGCCTACCACTTGACCTGCGCTTTCTATCATTTATTTCTATCGTTAAAACCATTGCATTCCTCTCTAGAGCTGTGTTACATTTGACTAGGAAAGGCTACACTTTTAAGATAGGAGAAATTAAAAGGGTCGAATTGTAGGGAGATACTTAGATAGGTTGATATGCAGACAAATAGATATGTTGATCGACAATATTAATGATTGAAAGTAAAATGGGGAGATAATTAGATTAAAAACAACGAAAAAACAAAACAAAACAAAACAGATAAACAAATAAATGCATTTATCGATAGATATACCTGGATGTATAGATTGGTAGATAAACAGGCATACACATATGAAGAGAATTTAAGGTAAGATCCATATCTATTATTTATATATATCGTTAAAACGCTAGATGGACAGATACATACTTCATTAAGTAAATAGATCGATGGCTAGATTGAGTGATAGATTACTAGACATATAAACACAACGAAATTAGAGAGAGAGAGAGAGAGAGAGAGAGACACACACACACACAGAGACAGAGAGACAGAGACAGAGAGAGAGACAGAGAGAGAGAGAGAGACAGACAGACAGACAGACAGACAGAGAGACAAAGAGAGAGACACACACACACACAGAGAGAGAGAGAGAGAGAGAGAGAGAGAGAGAGAGAGAGAGACGGAGACAGAGAGACAGAGAGAGAGTACACATACACACACACACTTAAAAGTCTAGATTTAAAAAATAAAAAGTAAAAGATATTTTGTTTAATTAAATGACATAAATATCCTACACGTTTAAAGTTTCTTAGAAGCTGTTGATCATTCTGCTATTTGTAATTTCAAAATCCTAAATACTTGTTTCACCATTGGCCTGACCCTCCCCTCTCTCGGCAGTAAAACCTATCACCGCAGCAGTATCGGGCGCCCCGACTCCAGCCCCCGTCCAAACATCTTCAAGTCTGATAGGACTGTCAGGTAAGAGGCATAGTTACTGGTCTGACCATAGCTCTTTTCTCCTTGTATTTCCAGTCCTTTCGCCGTCTCTCTCTCCTCTCTCTGTCTCTATATAAGCCTCTGTAGATCCCTTTCCTTAATTTAATTTCTTCCTTCTTCCCCCATATCTCTCTCGTCTTCTGTTTATCTGCCTACCGGTATTTATACTTAAATTGACAATTCCATACCATTTTTTTTTTTTTTTTTTTGCATTGTCACCCCAACTTCATCGCACCACTCGCTGATGAATATCTCCTGCAGGACCATCTTCCAACGTGGATTGTGACTTCGAGAATGGATTCTGTCAGTGGACACAAGAGACAGTAGTCGATCAGTTCAACTGGACATTGACTAAAGGAGATACCGGAAGTAGTAATACTGGACCTTCATTTGACCATACCCTGAAAACAGGTGGATAAGAAATTAATATTTATGTTATGGTCTAATTAATGTATTTTTTAAGCCAAGATACAGGTAAACGAGATGGACAACGTCGCATTTCATTTTTTTTTTTTTTTTTACAAATACTTATCACTAAAGCATGGCCAGGTTTCTAGACAATTGTTCCCTTTTGAGACTGCTTCAGAAATTAAGTGGAAACGTAGGATGGTTATAATGATCATGTAGGGTAACTTAATTGGATTTTTTTATTCTTTACACCCAGACGTAAATGTAGTGTATAATGTTAAGAAAACAAAATCGGGAACAGTCCATTCGGATTGAAACTCGAGAAAGATTTTTAAAATAAGGCTTTGGATTGGTGTGGAATGTTTACGAAATAAAGAACTATATGGGAGATTACAAAAAAAATCTATAATGTTCAAGATCTAAGTTAGTTTCACAATGAGACCGAACGCAAACTCAAGACTAATTTTATATCCTAACGGATGTTTGGCGAGGGATTTTCAAACTGATGTCTCGCTGGTTGATTTGTGAAATATTGAATGATTATAAAATAATGTAGATGCACATTTCATAAATGTTTGCTGGCCAAATTATGTTGGTCTATCGTTTATTCAGCAGATCTCTAGATCGAAATCTAACCTATTTATGTATATAATGATGTAATTGAAATCTATATTGAACCAGATCTAGATTAGATTTATCTTGAATCTTGGTCTGATCGATAGATCTAGATCTATATCTCAGCCACACCATAACATTACATGAGATAAAATGTTTCCTATGTTCCTTCTTTCTTATTACTGCGATAGAACCTTTTGAACCTCGAATGCATATATTATATCATCAGTATCTTGATCTATTTTAGAACCTGTTTAACAAAAATGGAGCTACCATGATTTTAGCATCTAACCGACTTTGCAGCAAATTAACAACTAAAGATCAGTTGTACTTTGATTTTTTAATCTGTAACTCCAAATAAAGTTAATTAATGTTTTTTAAATACATTTATCTTTTTTAGTTTAGTTTTTGATCGTTTTCTTATCCTGTCTACCCCTAGACTCAGGGCACTACATCTACATAGAGGCCTCATCTCCTAGAAGACCTAATGACAAAGCAATTATCACTAGCCCTCTCATTACAAGGTAAGGAGCTTAATTATTATATTATTTATCACCATCAATGTATCATCATTAGTTTTTATTATCTTTCACATTGTTATTATCACTAATATGAACATCAGCATTATCAATGTCAACATCTTCTTCTTCTATTTCTTCTTCTTCTTCTTCTTCTTCTTCTTCTTCTTCTTCTTCTTCTTCTTCTTCTTCTTCTTGTTCTTGTTCTTGTTCTTCTTCTTCTCATTATTATTGGTGTAGACAAAATACAATAAAAATCTGTTACGTAAATTAACTGATAGAATTTCACTTTAATAATTTGTTATTTTTATCACTCTGGTTCTTTTTACTTCTTGCCAATATTTACTCAACATCTCTATGCCATCAGCATGTCAGATCAGTGCCTGGTGTTCTGGTACCACATGTTTGGTCTGCATATCAAGACCTTGAACCTATACACCAAGTTAAACGGACAGATCTCAGGTCCTCTGCCTTTGTGGAGGCGCACAGGTTCTCAAGAGAATAGTTGGGTAGAAGCTGCTGTGAATTTAAGGGTGAGTTAGCTCTGTTTTTCTCATTATTGCTCAGACACAACAAGTGGACTTCTGGAATTTGATAGCTGTCATTATCATGCAAATTCTAACTGTTCTCTTGAACAGACTGAAATGGATACTTACATACATGTAACAGCACCTAAATTTTAGGTGGCACTAAATTAAAATCACCAAATAGTATCAATCACCAACATCATTACTTCACAGTCTATCCATAATATATTTATACATTACCATCCTCATCATGTCTTCAAATTGATGCACATTTTTCCAACAGAATACAGTGCAAACTCCATATTCTGTGGTGTTTGAGGGTGTCAGAGGCACTGATTATGCAGGTGACATTGCATTGGATGACATAAGATTGATACCAGGACCCTGCAGTAAGCTGTTTGTTCATAGATACAACATAATGCAAAACTTCTATTTGTACCTCTTTTATATCTCCATTGAGCTGCTGAAAATCAACTGTTTTTAATGTTCTTGGCAGGTTTATTTGCTACCAAAAACGAGCTGAAATGGATGGGTTTTTAATGGTATAATCTTATAGTTCAAAGGCAAGAGAATTCATTGCACTTGATCATCATGATTTACCTTGTGGAGTACAGCAGAATGTATTACACCATCACTATGTTTTTGATGACATTGCTTTTAGTTGTTTTTCTGAATGAGTGAACAAGTTGCAAAATTTAACTGTCAAGGCTGGTAACAGTTGTAGCGTAGTTTGCAAAAGCCAGTTAAAAATTATAATTTCTTTAATGTAAGTAAAAATTATAATGAATACACTTTTAGAGAGCCCAAACTGAAGGAGTGGGGGGAAGCAGATTTTTTTTCTGAAAATCAGTAATCATCTTGTATGCCAACGCTTATATCTTCCTTTTTTCCTTCTCTCCAAATTACCTTTTTTAAACCTTATAAAAATATTTAATCACCTCTAGGTTCAGATTCCACTGTTGATCGTTGCGACTTTGAGACAGATCTATGTGGCTATCAAGCATCTGACAACAATAGCTGGAAACGCTGGCGCAGAAACACTTCTGGTGCCAGTGGAGGACCAAATAATGACCACACTTACAGCACACCAAACGGTAAGATTTTCATGATTATCATAGGAATGATTTTGACATACATAAGCTCATTTGCTACTTTAAAAAAAATCGGAATACAAATTTATTTTGGAGATTTCATCCAAAAATATTTTATTAAGCTAGACAGCCAATAGATGTAAAAGTTTAATAATCACAAAGAAAACAACCAAATGAATCTCTTAGCTTGTAAGAGGGAAACACTGGTGCATATTGTTCACTTTTTTGTATTGAAATAAGAAAAATAAAAAAAAATAAAAGTATTTGCATAGTTTCTTTCCTTGCCTTTCACATTTTTAAGTTTATTCAATTAGATGAAACCATCTGTTGCCACTCTGATGAAAAACTTGATGATTTATATTGCTTTTTCCATGAACTTTTCAAAAACATTTCAGCTATAATCTGTGTTATATATAAAATTCTTATGCTTTAAAGGCAAAAACTTTTGCAAGTTATGAACTGATTTCTACACCTTTCTAGCCTCTATTTCTCTTTCTCTACGTTTCTCATTAGATCAACTTCTCTTGAATTAATGGTGGATCATACTCTCACTCATTGTTCAAAGTCATATTGCTGTAAATTGTATTGGTCAAAAGATTAATTCTCTCCCATGATCTTGTGCATTAGGGCACTACATATACGCCAAGACCGCACCACCTCACAGAGCAGGCGACCTCTTGACCCTCACAGGACGGAGCAGGCAGCCAACCTCTGGCGCTTGCATATCCTATTATTACCAAATGGCTGGAGAGAGGTCTGCATCGCTCACTGTGCAGGTGTTATTCGCCTCTGGTCTAAAGAAAAATATAGCACAGCACACAGGCTTCCAGGGGTACAAGTGGTTCAGGAATGAAGTCACTGTCAGGTCCTCAACATCTTGGCAGGTCAATACTGAAATCATAATTTTCTTAATATTTATAAAAAATAATGCATGAGAATAAGTGAGAACAGAAATTTTCTTCGTCAAGAAACAAATTCAGAGTTAGAGACCTTAATTTATAGCAATACAGTTCACAAAGGACTTGATTTTCAGGAACAATTGATAAATTCAAAATAGAAAAAAAATTGTCCAGCCCTTGACTGAGTATTCCAGCAGATTCATTTCCATTGCTTTCTGATTTTTTTACATATTTGGTAAGAAGACTGTGAATATTTATCTTTCTTATTCGTTAAGTTTCTTTGTATTGGCAATGCACTTTTTTAATTTTCAAAATACATTTTTCTCTGTTTCATCTGCTTTTTAAAACATTTCCTGTTAAAGAAGCTTCTTACTTGAGAAATAAACATACCTGACTTTTGTTTGCTTTGTATATGCCTTCACTTCCAGTATAACAAAGAGATATCTCTCTAAGAGGAAAGTAAATAAAGCAATAATGTGTAGCCAGTGAAAATCTCTATTTGTAGAAAAGAAAATAATAAGTGCAGTCATGGACCGAAAGCATATTCTTTCTAGGTCTTTTGTTGCTCATTTATCAAAGGCAATCACTCTAAATAAAATTTAAAATTTAAACCAAATTTTATGCAGTCAAATCTGATAGCAAAGTATTGAAGCTTAAGCCCAGTATGAGGAAAAAAGAAAAAAGAAGTTGCAACAATTTAAGTGATGTGCTGATATTTGTTTGGTTCACAGTGATAAAAGGAAACACTTTTTTTGGAATAAAGGTTAGTGTTATCTTCATAGTATACATTATACACCTTTGCAACTGAGACACAAATTGCTATCTTTCTCCAGCTTGTATTTGTGTCTAAGGCAACATCAGGAACAAATAGTGAACCTGCTGTTGATGACATAATCATCTCCAGTGGTACATGTGGTACTGAGGAGGGCTCATGTGATTTTGAGAAAGACCAATGCAGCTGGCAGGCTTTGAATTCCTCTCGAAGTTCTTTTGTGAGAACTAAAGCATCTTCCGTGAGATATCCAAAGTCAGCAAAAGACCACACATATTTGACTAGCCAAGGTAACTGACATTTGCAATCTGTGTCTTTTTGTTGAATATAATTCTCCATTTGGAAGGTTTTGATCTTCCTAGTCTATTTTGTGAAGTTGAGACTTTTCCATTAATCGCAATGAATTATACAAATATTATGAATGACTTAGACTAGGCACTAGATTAAAACTAAAAAACAAAACAAATAACAAACAACAAAAATAAGACAAACTGTAGACTGAAAAATTTAATTAATTGAAAAAAGCCAAAATAAAATAATATCTTGTAAAAAGAAGTCTTCAAATTGAAATTGATAGCTTTGACTATTTAGAAATGACATACAAATATATGCATGAAATGATTCTTTTCACAATTCTCAATAATCTTATCTATACCTCCCATTCCCTATGGCCTCTTTCTTTTCTTTATTGTTTAAAGGCTCATATTTGATTCTGCAATACTCTCGAAACCTGGGCTCCAATGAGGCAATAATGTCAACTTCTCCAATGCAGCCCTTCACTGGTACCAAGTGTTTCTCTTTTTGGATTTCCCATACCAAAAACGCATGTAAGTGCCCATCTAGGTTTTGTGTCATGGTGATACTAAATTAATTAATGCAAGAGAAAGATAAAGGAACTTGTAAAAGTTTTACCATGTCCACTTAAAGGAAGAGGAAAAGGATATTGTTTAGGGAAAGCAATTCTCAACTCTCGTAATTTTCTCTTTTAGAATATTTGTTCTCTTATATATTTATATACTTAGATTTATGTGGTATCTAGCTTGACTGATCAAATAATTTAGAAATTTTACAAGACTAGACAATCTTGAGTGGCAAGCCATCTAGTTGTTCTTTTGCAAATAGAAAAATTAGAAAAATAAATCCCTCTCTCCACTTGTTATAATTTGTAATTAGTGTGAAATTTGTTATCTACTTTTATGTTTTTTTTAATGGGTAGATTTGGAGGTCACTCTAGACAGCAATTATAGCTTATGCTGCTTGTCTTACAACTCCTTCTTTCTTATCACAAAAATCTTGGGAAAAGACTCCAAATCAGAAAAATTCCAATTTAATTAAAATTTTATTTTTTTAGTTGTTTCTCTGTTTATGTTCATCTCATTTTGAAAATATTCTTTTTATTGCTAAATTCAGATTTGGAGGTGAAAGTCTCAGATGTAGCCCAGACTACAATGCAGACTCTTTGGGTGCAGAGCTATAATCAGTCGAAGACAGCCTGGACCTATGCAAGTCTCCCCATACCAGCTCAGACAAACCTTTATAAGGTTGGTTTATCATCTCCCTGTAGTATTATTTGTTTCAGTGAGATTATATTACATGTAGACGTATATATTACCTTCAGGAGATAAGGTGTTAGTGTTGGCACACCTGTAATGTTTCAATAATAGCTTTAGGAGTTTGAAGAGTTCACTCAAAGCAACATGCAACGATACTTGATTTGATCGAACTGCAATTTGGTATCAGCATTAGGTAAAGAGAGAAGTTCATCATGGAATATGATGTTATATGTATTCACATATTCAAAGCTTGTCAGAGACAATTTGACTATCATTTTCATGTTTTTTTTCTAGTATCATTTATTCGTCACTCACCATCTTAAATGTTATTTTTATTAACATATATGCAAATTCTACATTTGCCTCATTAATTTTTTGTACAATCAATGTGATTATTTTTGCCATCTAATGTTTAGTCCTTTTTTTTTTGCAAAAATCGTAACCTTTCTATCTCTTGCTATTTTTTTGTTTTATTTAGGTAAAAATACTTTTGTATAATCTTGTTACCACAAAGTTTGTACCCACCTGTGATTCCCAGCAGCAACATCATCATTATAAGCATCATGGTCTGAAATTTGCCTGCCTTTCCTATCTTGCATGCATCCTTACAGCAAGACTTATTTACAAATACTTAGCCTGGAGAAACTTTCAAATACATAAATCTCTTTCCCTGCATCGACTTATCTGCATTATTGACTTATTGCAAATGAGTCACTACAACTGATGCTGAAAGTATGTGATTTCTTTCTACATGCTCTAGATGTAGAAGTGAAGTGTTGAAAGAGATCTTACTCTAACAACTTTTTTACTCCCCTAGATCCTCATCACTGGACGCACTTCTGCAGCTTCCAGCTACATAGCTCTGGATGACTTAGTGGGAAAAATAGCCACAAGTCTGACATGTCCATGTAAGCTTTAGGTTTAAGAGGTTTTTACTTCTTGTACAAAGATATAGAACAAAAGTATTTTACTCCTCATATTGGGAATTGCAAACAGTTATGATTGAAATATCAATATCAGAAACAGAGGACTAAAGTATCTTTTTGTATTTAATTTGACTATATTATCAACAATGTATTTTTTTATTTATTAAGGAGCAATTTTTCTCTAAAATTTTCAATTTTGAAACTTAAACTATGGCAAAGCTCATAGTGATAAAAAAGTTCCTAACAATTTCGATTCGTAACTTTCTTTAGTATAACAAGTTCTGTTTGTTCCATTACTGTTTGAGTTTTTTTTTATTTTATGCTCCAAATATTATTGTTATTTTTTGAATATAGTTTGATGCTAAATTTGTCTTTGTAAAAAGATTTAGTCGCATGAAGTGACCCTTTAAAAGTTATAAGCTGAAATTTTGAATTACTTAGCATATTATATGAGTTTTCATAAAGATCTGAGCAGATTTAATTGATATTGATTTTAGATACCACTCTTAAACAATGTATGTATTCTCAAAATTCATTTCTTGTTATTTTACAGTGATTCCAGCTGGTGCTAAAGTTTCCAATTTACCACCAGTGACAGCCACACCAATTCCAACAACAGCCACTCCTTTTGGTATATCTCTTGATGTTTAATTTGTTGCTTTTTAGTATTATATCTATATGTATATACAATTTAACATTTCAGAAGTATTTGTGGAATAGATGCATACAACCAATTGTACCTTTTTTTAAAATAAACCTGTATCAAAGTGGAAACCTTTAGCATAAATGCTTACACTTAACTTACTGCTTTAAAACCCCCTACTTTAAACTTAAGAATTGTCTATTATTCCAGCTATCCTACAATCATGTTTCTCCTCTTCTCTTTTCCTCAAATTGTGTCATATGAAAATTGAGTTTGTTAGGAACAAATTAAAATGTCAATTTCAAATACCAAACCTATTTGTTCCACATATTTGTGCTTTCCTGCGCCTGTCTTGCATTTTTATAACCTGCAAAGCTAATGAATGACCTTTACTTCTGTTTTGTCTTTTCTCAGTTCCATCTTCCCCATCTGACTGCAGTTTTGAGACTGGGCTCTGTGGGTGGACACAGGACTCAACCAATGACAATCTAGATTGGCTCCGTGCTCAGGGACCGCAGGGAACAAAGGCCACAGGGCCTATCACAGACCATACAACTCGGACTAGTAAGGCATATGTAGTGAAAATTTCTAGACTTGGTCACAGGAAGTGTGCTGAAGCCAGTTTTAAGATAAAGGTTAAATTAGAAGTTATTGAAATTGTTACCACTTTGTGTTTATATGGCTCTGCCAATGAAGAGTGATGTGTAAAATAGTACAAGTACCAGGTAGAAGAAAAAATTCATTGCCCCAAGATTTTTTAACAAAATAAATACGACTCCAACATACACAATATAAAAATTTTACCTTGAATAAAAATGAAATTCTTCAAATTGAGAACAAACTGAAGATTTATTGAATATATCTCATTTTGCCCTGAAACTCTTCACCTACACTGTAGCATTTGGAGTGAGCAACAGAAATTTGCTCCTTTAATTTTTTTTAACACAAAGAGAAAACCTTAATACTTATTCAAAGCTATGTTTGAGGTTATCTAGCAAACTAAACAAACATGTTGGCACCAAATCTTGATATCGCCTGCCCTACCCAGATGCTGGCTGGTACTTGTACATCAAATCAAGTTTTGTACTGAATCCGGCTAACTTTGTACCCAAAAAGGCCAGGCTAATATCTCCACCACTAACTACACCAGGAAAATACTGTCTCCAACTTTACTATCATATGTTTGGCCCTCATGTTGGATCCCTGATGGTCTACCGAGCTCGTTATGTAAGTGAAGGAGGTCACAAATCAAACCTGTAAACATTCATAAAATTATTTGTTCTGCTGTTCAATTCCTTTTAAATTGTTTGTAATAAAGTTGACTTTTCATTGCCATCCTCCCTAATTGAAAGGAAATTCTTAAGTTTTTTGTTGAGAATTTGCAATTGAATTCAATTAACAGTAAGCTTTGATATTGAAGAATTTAGTGAGTGAGAAGATATTAAAAGATTTTTTTCTCATTTCTCTATTGTTTGATCTCACAAAAAATTTGAAGAACTTTTGTAGAAATCTATAAGTCCTTCTCAGGTTCTTATATTTACAAAACTATTAATTTATATCCACTGTGTTGCAGGACAACAGTGTGAGTTTGTATGCTCAGCGAAAGGGTAATCAAGGTAATGCATGGCAATTTTTGGAGCTTCAGTTCACCACAACAGTTTCAGAGAAGATCTATATAGAAGGAACTGAGGGAGTGAACTTCAATGGTGATATTGCAATAGATGATATCAAGCTCCTTAACAGCAACTGTCCCACCCAAAGTAAGATGTAAAATGTTGTATAAGGGAGGGAATTCAATGGTGGTGGGAAATGTACAGAATGCTGTGATGATGATGGGAATGATTTTAGTACACAATAACTGAATAAGATGTAATATCATGAGTAATTCAAATAAATCAGAAATGGCTGATACAGTGCTAATTGTAGTTTTCCTTTATCATTCTCTGTATTTGCAATAAATTTGCGAATGTAATTCTAATGAAACATGTGATATTTGCAGTTTTAGGTTGTTAGGTCATGAAATTTCAGAAATAATCTAAAAAATGTAGTTTTGACCCATCTAGTAAAATGTAATACTAGGCTCAATATTGTTCAGATTAAACCAAATTTTGAGCCAAACACATTTACCTTTGCCACTTACTCTGCAGGTGGGCCATCATGTGCGTTTGACTATGGAGACTGTGGATGGACTCAGGGTACCATGGACAAGGGTCAGTGGCAGAAACTGAGCCGTCAGACGTCCACAAGCAACACAGGACCAGACTTCGACCACACACTAGGCACAGGATATGGTAAGAGTCATAAAAACATTTTTTTTTTCATTTGTGCTATTTTTTGAGCTTATGTTGCCCATGCACCAAATTTGTATCCAGCATAAAAGGGTTCCAACAGTAAATGCCTATGATACAAAGTTATTGATAAATTGCTGGATAGATTTTTGAGATGAAAATCCATTCATAGCAAAAGCATAAGCCTGGTAAAACTCCAAGAAAATATGTTTTAGTGTGCTAAATATAATAGTGAGTCTTATCTGCACTTCTCCATTGAAACAGGCTACTACTACAACATGGATGCCAGTTACCCTCGCAAACAAGGAGACTATGCTTACCTTATCAGTCCAGTCATGAGCTCCAGTACCCCACAGTGTGTCCGCTTCTGGTTCAATATGAATGGTGCACAGGTTAGAAATTCGCAATGCAATCTGCTGTGACACATCATATCCTGAATTTTGTCTTTGAGCAATGTCTTCTTACTGGCTATGTTTGCTATAAATTTATGCAATTTTTTTTTCATTCACATAGAAATTCAAAGCAATGCGTTTTCGAAAATCTAACTGAGAATCTCAACTGTAGCTCTAGCTCTACTTGTCAATGAGGACGTGAAGTAAATGTTATTGTTAGGCCATGCAAAAACACTTTGAAGTAAAACAAACATTTTTATGTGTAAAGATGTATGTTACGCACGGCTAGGGCAGAGTTATCATGGAAGCCATTACCATACTACCATACATACTACAAACATTCCTGAGTCAAAATTGAGCACTGGTGGTCGCTGGGTGAAACATTAGTACTGAAGTCAGGAGGTTGTGTAATGTCTCTGTTGAAAGTAAAATTTGATGAATTGCTTAGCTTACCCCAGGCTAAAGTACTCAGAAAACTGACTCTCTATCATTACTCTATCCAGGTTGGATCCCTTGACTTTGGGGTGATGTCCAGTGATCTAAGCAGAGACACGTTCCAGGCAGTGTGGACCAAGACTGGTCACCAGGATAAGGAATGGAGGAAAGGCGAGGCTACTGTGCAATTCCCTGCAGGACAGAAGTTTTATGTAAGTAATGACAGCTTGTTTTTAAGTCTGACTCTCCTCTTTTTTATTTCTGTTTTTTATCTTTTCACATATGGTCAGTATACTTCTTTGAGATCATGAAATAAAATCTCTAAAGCTGTTAATGAGGGAAATATTATGTTTATGTCAGAACTAGATAATTAAGTGAAATAGAGAGAGAAATAACATTCTTTAACTTGAGACAAGCAGGTAACATGGCTAATAATAATATACACAAATAATCTTGAAGAGCAGAAAGTGACTTGTTTCTTTTTTTATTCCTCCATTTTGATCTTTTCAATGTACACTTTGTTCTGGTTGTTTTCAGAGGAAGTTTTTTTTTCATCTTCTAGGTTGCATTCAAAGCCACTGTTGGAAACGGAATTTATGGGGATGTTGCTGTGGATGATGTCACATTCTCAGATGGGGAATGTCCATTTTCTGGTCAGCCTTTGCATATTTGCTTCACTTTACTTTGCAAAAATAATAATGAAAATGCATTTGGAATGTCTGTTAAACCTGTAACAGCATTTTTTTGTGATGTACATCTAATATTTTTTTTTAGCAAAAAATAATCTTTATTTCTGATGATTTTACCCATCTCCTTATTAGAAACTAAGCAGTTAAGTACCTGTCATGTCTGCAGAGAGTTTATTGTGGGAAAGGAAATTTTAGTCTTACAAGCACAAAGCTTATTGTGATGATGTCACATAGTAAACTCAAATAAAACGTAGTTTCTTTTGTAAAAAAACTTTTTCATAACATGATTAGTTGTTGACTTATAAACTAAAAAAAGAACTTCTGATCTAAAAACATGGACCTGCAGGTGATAATGACTTTGAGAATGGTCTTGATATGTACACCAATGATCCGAATGACAAGTTTGATTGGGTGGTGACTTCCAGTGGCAGCTCTGTCCTTGGCACAAACATTATCAAGAGTGATCACACAAAGAGGACAGATGATGGTAGGCTCTAAACTTCTCTTCATGTTTGTTCCTCTTTATTATTACATTTTTAATGTGAAGAGGAAAGGAGAAAAGGTTAGAGGAATGTGGTCAAGGGGGAGAGGAGGAATAGGGAAAGAAGGTGAAATATAATAGCTCATGAAGTAAAACAAGTATTGAATGTCCTTTAATCTATTGGAATAAGTGAAATATTGCAACTCCAAATTAAAATGGATTGATGTGAAATATTTTAATTCATGGTAATCATGTTTATGAATATTTTTGAAACTTAACAATCTGACTCAAAGAGAATTCTATGAGAGAAATAGAAATGTTATTTGTCAAAATTTTTATTTCTAAAAGTTGATGTAAAAAACCACATGATGTTAATTTTTGTGTTGGTTTTTGTTCAGGTTAGGCATGTGAAATCATGTTTTTTTGAAAGCTCGTATAAAGTTTACTATCATTATGGAAACATTTTTTTCTGCAGGACATTATGCAATTGCTCTTTTCAAGTATCAAAGTCTAAGTGAGTTTTTCAATAAATTATTCCTTAACAAATTTTGATTTATATAGCAAAATCATTACACAATTTATCATTCTTTGAAGATATTTTCTAATCTGTTTTAAGTAATGTCTTTGTTCATATCCCTCTTTTTTAATAATTATATCTGAAAAATGTTCTCAATTTATAGTAACGAACTTTTGTGAGAAACCAAATTTTTATGTTGCATCCCTCTATTTGCATGATTTAGTCTGAGAATTTCTGATTCAACTGAGAACATATTACCTCTCTTTGTGTGCCTTTTTCTCTGCAGTAATAATCTTCTGTAATATATTATTCAAATTACTTAAAGCACCACATGTATATTTTGAATTGTTCCATTCAAGCCATTAAAACAGTTCTTGAAAGTTGGTTGTTCTTTCCTCCACCAAGATAACAATGCGCTCTTGATGACACCAAGCCACGCTCCAACACGCTCACGCTGCATTGTGTTCTACTACTCCATCATGGGTCGAAGCCCAGCCACCTTGAATGTTTACATGATGACCTCTAATGGCACCTCACCAGGCCTGCTAAGGTGGTCTTCATCTGATATCACAAGCAATGATTGGAACTATGCAAGAGTCAGCCTCAGCTCACCATCAGACAGCTTCAAGGTGGAAGATAACGTTTGAAAAAATAAGTGCACAACGTAATTATTTATAAATGCAGCTAAATGAGTAGAAGTTGATGAACACAGCCTTGCTACTGTTCAGACATGGAACACTTTCTGAGACTTATGATTTTGACTGTTCCACTTCAAATTGATTGAGAGATTTACTGTTTTTTTTTATTTTTCTGATTAAGAATAATAATTTGGCAATAAAGTAATGTATGTAAGGATCATGTTTAACTATGAATATCTGTTTGAAAGATATGAGTGTAATTTTGTGAAAAATCCTACATTCTTCGGTCATCTGAAAATATTTTCTTGTATGGAAAAATGATGGAAACTATTTCTTTCTGTATCCTGGGTTCTATATATTGGATGATGATATATATATATATATAAATGTTATTTTCATTCTATTATTGTTGTCCAAATTTACCTCTCTCCTTTGTTTCCTTATGAACTTTGTAATTATAGTCAGTGCCAAATGTTATTTTTCTAGACAAATATTTCCGGACTTTAATTTTTTTTTCATTACGAAAAATTTGTATTCATTGAACAATTATTTTTTTCTTCTATGTTGGCACTTTATTACCAACCAGGGCATTTTGTAACTCGATATCTATGCATGCCAAAACCTAGAACTTCCAATGCAATTTTCGTTTCATTTAAAGATGTAAAGAGATTGATCAGTTAAAGAGCTGCCCACCTAAAATTAAGTGCCATGGCTCTACTTCATTTAAATACCAATAGAAATCTTTTGCTGAGTACCGAAGACAACTCGTTGAAGATCACTTTGAACACATTTCTCTTTTATCATCAGATAGTCATCTCTACAGCTATTCATAAAAAAACCCTACTATTTTAACAAATTCCATATCTTTCTCCAGAAAAGGATCTATACACTAATGAAAAGTAGCTCAAGGAAATATGTGATATCCACTTCATAGCTTTGAGGAAAGGAACTTTTAGAAACAATCAGACTATAGCTACAAGAGAAGAAAAAACATCTTTTTATAAGATTTTATTTATAGGTATTTAATCGCAAGGATAAATAATTTGTTAAAAACAATAAATTTCCTCCAGTATTTATCAAAAAGTAACATCTACAAAATATTTTTGATCTCCAGGTTGTCTTTGAAGCTGTGGCTGGATACAGCAGTACAAGCATGATTTCTATCGATGATGTTGTGTCGCAAGATACTGCCTGTAAAAGTATGTGATGTTGTCTGTTTTTGTTGTTGGAAAGATGAGTGGTAAAGAAACAGAAAAAGGATGAGATTGTACATATTATACTATATTAATTCTAAAATTATAATTTGATAATCAGCTGAGGCACATGTGGGATAGTAAAAGTAATGAGAAAAATCATAATGTAAAGCAGGAGTTGAAGGAGTTGGTGAAAAATGATTCTCAGGATTTTCTCAGCACAGCAGAAGTAAAATTAGAATTTGTTTTTTGGTTTGATCCCACACCAGATCCTCTTAGTATTCATTTCCCTCTTCTTTCTCTTCCTTGCTCTTTTGCAACTTCCAAGGTTATCCTGCATCTGCTGCCAGGACCGACAGCTCCACAACATTTTCCACAAGGCCTCCAGTTACAACAACTCCAGGTAGGAGACTAATAGAAATCTAAAATTTAACTTGTAAATGGTAAAACTTTGCTGTATAATACAAATTTCTTTTTCAAGAGTTTCAATTTCTGTGTCAAACTTACATATTTTACATTGGAAATTAATATCTTATGTTTTTGCATATAAAAGTTGTAAGATGATCATTAAATGATTTAACTAAAAAAAAATATAGCCTATTTTAATTTCACTGTTGAAGAGTACTTTTTGAATACCTAAATGATTAGCAAAACTTACAAGATTGATCTAATTTAGGATTTATCTAGGCATGTTTTTGTTTTTAGCAGTTGCTTTAGCAATCATTGATGAAAGATCAATGCCACAGACGAAGAAATTTTTTGCCCAAATCATAAATATTAAGTCATTTATGGTAATGGGAATTCAAGAAACTTTTCAGCTCAGGGGAAAACATTATTTAAATCTCTTCTTTATGTTTTATTCTTCCTCTCTTCAGTGCCAAGTGTGTATGACTGCAGCTTTGAGGGTCTGAACTTCTGTAAATGGTCTCAGGCTATAGATGATCAGATTGACTGGCAGCTGCGCCAAGTGTATGGTCTTGGCATAGGTCCATATGCCTCATATGAGCCAAACAAAGATCATACAAAGGGAACAAGTAAGAATTTCACAAGGCATTGGAGTTTTCAAACAATTTATGCATGTATATTTATTTCTGCCACATCCTCTCTTTGCACATACACAGATATGTCTTGCAACCCTTAAAAATGAGTCTGAAGTCGAATTTTGGGGTCATAGAGATATTGGTATTAAAAGAAACCTTATAAAATACCCTAAAAGTTGCCGCAAAAATCAAGTGTCTATCCCAATTGTGTGCAGAGATATTGCTTTTTAAAGATACTGATGAAGCCCCCATATAGGAAGTGAAAATTCTGAGAAAAACGCCTTTAAAGATTGACCTACTTTCACCACCTTTTTTGCATAGCAACCATACCTTACGTTGTTTACGTTCTTAAAAACATTCCCATTGTTGAATTTCAAAAGAAGAGCTAAAATATGGACATATTCGAATAGCTTTTTAAAAGACCTTTCCAACGATATATAATACGCTGTGTCCAAGTTTGAAACATACAGATGCAGGCGTAAGGAAAAGACCAAAAATTTCGTATTTTATTTCAGAGCTGGTTTTTTTTTAATGATGGTGGTATCTTGAAAAATTATTTTTATGCATAAAAATGTCGACTTTGGGGGTCCTGTGCGTACCAAATGATTCAGAAATGGCCCACGTTTCAAATGAGCAAAAAAAAATTTTTTGCTTAAAACACTCTATTCCAACCTTTAGAGGCCTATTTCTCATAATGAGCCACCGCGACTTCCGTCTCATTTTGACTGGCCGTGAGACATATGTGTGTATACGTGCAGAGATATATCATTATTCAAGACAGGGTTGAAGAATATCTTCTGGTGTGTTTTGCTTTGTCATCAGTTTTTATAAAAGTCTCAAAACTCTTTCTTAATGCTTTACCAGCAGGATTAATTGTATGAAATAGTTGCCCCACTCATCCTTGATACTGGAGCCTTAAATCAAATAAGTTTTGATCAAAACTTGTTTTCATTGTTCTATTTGTTTTGAGTTTTATGACATATTTTTTTAAGCCTTTCTTAAGTGTTCTCATCTGGCCTTTGTCAGCAAATCCTTTAGTCATGTATATAGTGGAATATTGGCATGTTTTTCTAACCATCACACTCAAGGAGACTGAAGTTCATCATGTCCTTGATTAGGGCATAATCTTTGTTGTGCATGTGTATTTAGTCATATCAACTTCCCTACCTATTCAGTATTTACCTACAGTTGCTGTTGTTCTGTTCTCATTAACTCCCTAAAACAGATCAAGGTGCCATCCTTATTATGCCTGTGACCTTGAGTCGTAAACCCAATGAGACAGCTGGATTAATTTCCCCATTGATCAACCCCTCTGGAGGGAACTGTCTTACTTTCTGGTATCGTCTATATGGACCCGAGAATGATGGGTTACAGGTTTACACAGTCACTGGAAGCTCTAAGACTCTGATGTGGACACGTCGTGGCACTGCAGGCTCAGAGTGGAGGCGAGCCATGGTGGAGGCAACGCTCAGGTCTACCTATCAGGTCTGTATGTTTTAGCAACACTTATCTGTGCTTTTTTATGTTTTTGTATTCAAGGAATTTTTTTCACTTCCTTCATGAAGAGAGAATGAATGACTTACTGACCAGAAAGCTCACTGACAACTGATGTCTTATGTGTTTGTGATTATTCATTAGATGCAGCTACTGTATGAAACTTTCAAGATGAACATCTCAGACTTTGTGCATATACCCATTTATGTCATATTGTTAATGAAAATTGAGTTGTGGGAGACAAATAAAGACTCTATGGGCTTTAATGCCTATAACTTAAGACTAAATCCTCCAGCGTTTAAAATATCATCTACGAGGGCAGGCTGATAAATAAGGGTCGTTTTTGAATAACTTTTTTATTTGAAGGACTACAGAAGCAAGTTACACATCAAATGAAAGCTTAGAGTATCACCTATCTGATGAACTATAAAATAGATCTGTGTGACGTCATTTGCGTTCACAGTCAGTGACGTTGCAATATGTGTGCAGCGATCTCGGTCGGTGAGAAAATGGCGGCTTCTAGAAATGACCACCTTATGAAACAACGCTCTGTTATCGAGTTTCTTACTGCAGAAGGATGTTCTGCAGTTGTCATACACAAGAGAATGAAAGCTGTATACAATGATGCTTGTCTTACTGAAAGTAAAGTTCGAAAGTGGGCGAGATTTTATCGAGGAGAAGACCCTAAAGAAACAACAGTCCGTGATCGCAAAAGGCCCTGGCGGCCGGTCTCTGCAACTGACACTATGCACCAACAGAAGGTAGACGAAATGATTGTTGCAAATAGAAGAGTGAAACAAAAAGACATTGCAAATGCGCTTGACATTTCAAAAGAACGAGTTCATCACATTATCACAGTCCACCTTGGTTACAAGAAAGTCTCGGCAAGATGGGTACCGAGACAGCTCACTGTGGAAATGAAGGCACAGAGGAAAACGATCTGTACACAACTGTTGGAAAGATTCACTCATGACGGCGAGTGTTTTCTGCGGAGCATCATCACTGGTGACGAGTCTTGGGTGCATCACTATGACCCAGAGAGCAAGATGCAGTCTATGCAGTACCGACACAAGAACTCTCCAGCCCCGAAGAAGTTCAAAGTCGTCGCATCAGCTCGAAAGGTTTTGCTGACAATATTCTGGGACATGGAAGGTATCGTCCATATTGAGTTTTTGGAGCAAAGCACAACAATAAATTTAGAGAGATATGTGTCAACTCTGCGTGCATTGAAGGGCCGAATCAGACGGGTTCGACAGGACAAAGTCAAAGACGTTGTCATCCAGCACGATAATGCTCGGCCACACACCAGTCGCCAAACCCAGTGCGCTTTACAGCAGTTGGAACTTCCTACCATACCACATCCGCCATACAGTCCTGATTTGGCCCCGTCTGACTTTTTCTTATTTCCTTTGCTGAAGAAACATCTCAAAGGAAATCACTATGAAACCGATGCAGAAGTTGAGGCGGATGTTCGCACTTGGTGCCGATCCCAGACACCAGAATTCTTCACCGACGGAATGCGAAAACTTGTACAACGCTGGCGCCTCTGTATTGAACGCGATGGTGACTATGTTGAAAAATGATAGTTCATCAGATAGGTGAGACTCTAAGCTTTCATTTGATGTGTAACTTGCTTCTGCAGTCCTTCAAATAAAAAAGTTATTAAAAAACGGCCCTTATTTATCAGCCTGCCCTCGTATTAGCATTAAATGCTTAGGGCTGAGAAAAGGTCTTCATTATCTTTTCTAATCTTTAAACAAGTTCCCAAAGCATCTCTTTATTTTAACCTGATCTTATCTCTAATGATTTTATAACTAAAGTCAGCTTTTAGATGTATCATTTTCAAATAATCACTTCTGTTGAGTCACATGTCTGAAACGACAACTTGAAACAAAATGCATTTTAGAATAGATGAACCCATATTTTTCTTACTCTTTCAAAATGTAATATCTTTTCACATGAGACTGATAATTTTATGCAATTTTCGCCACTGAGTAATTAGAGAAATATCAGCACATTTAAGTGTGATACATGTAGCATATGGCAAATTTGGAATGGCTGCCGATTTTTTTTTGTAATATTATGAGTCAAACTGGAGATTAAATTCATTGACCATAATGACATGGTCATGTTTCAGAAAGTAAAAAATATTTATTGTGAATATTAATTTTCACTATATCTCTACCTTTCATTTAACCAGTGGGAGATCGTAGCCGTTAGGGGAACTTATTACACTGGTTCTACTGCCATTGATGACATTCACTACTCACCCCTGCCTTGTCCTCAAGCTGACTGTAAGTAAAGTGAACTACATATATTCAGAATGTTGTCTTTTTGCCTTGAAGTTATTAGTGAATGTTAAATATTGTAAGCTCTTCAACTTTGCAGAACACTTTGTATGTATATTTTATGTTCATTGATTCTTCTGTGTTTATTTGTATTTACTGAAAAAAATTATTAGATGAGTTTGTATCTACAACCCCTGTCAAACATTCTTCCTTCTCCACTTTTCTTTCTCTTTTTCCCTTGGTTCTCTACATCTCCCCTAAGTTCTTTCTCTTAAAATATTCAGGCGATTTCCTTCCCCTTCATCTCTTTCTCTACTCTATCTCTTCCTCCCCTTCTCCCTCCTTCACTTGAATTGATACTTTCTATGTCCTCCCATGCACATTCCATTTATATTCACTCTATCCCTAGTGTCCCCTATCAGTGACTGTGACTTTGAGATGGGAGCCTGTGGTTTTACCAACTTTTCTGCAAATGCTTTTAACTGGGTTGTGTCCTCTGGAAGCACACCAAGTTCCAACACTGGACCAAGAACTGACCATACATATGGCACAAATCAAGGTAGCTGCAGCTGAGTTAATATTGGTTTTCAGGATCTACAAATTAAAAGGGAAATTTTAAATGTGGAGAAACCAGGGAGAATAAACTCAGAATTTTATTATGTATTGTGCACTGGACTCAAAAATATAATAGAAACACTTTTATTAATCAAACCCATGATAATTTGGTGCTTCCCTTCAAATTGTCTCTCATGTGTTGCAGGCCATTACATGTACCTGGAGGCAAGCTACCGCAAGGAGGGCACATCCAGTAGTGTGTTGACTCCAACCATGTCTCTTACCGATTCACCATCCTACTGCCTTCGCTTTTACTATCACATGTATGGCTCCAGCATGGGAGAGCTGCGTGTGCACAGACTTATCAGGTGATTAAAAAAGTACCATAAAAATCTTAAGAGTTTTTGTCGCTTGATTTGACTCGTGGTTGAATTTCACATTAGAAATAAAAAAAATAACTTGATAGCAAGTTTTCACTCTATAAGTTAATCACAAAACCTCATCATTTTAAGACTTTCATATACACTGTATATAAATAAATACATGATAATGGCTATGTACTTTTTATCAACGTCTCACAATCAGAGGAAGAAGGCTTTTGTGGAAACGCACTGGCGACCAGGGTGCAACGTGGGTCAGGGCTGAAGTTTCTGTCCAAGGTGACAAGGCTGACAAGATTGGGCTAGAATTTGAAGGAGTCATTGGAAGCAGCTACAAAAGTGATATTGCTATTGATGACCTCACCATACACGCTGGTGCCTGTGATAGCCCAGGTCAAATTTTTTATTTCAACATCACCTTAAGAATATTAAGTTATTAGTGTCTAACATTCTAGTTTGATTTGTAAATAAAATCTTGCAGTTATGCTCTTCTTTCTGTGAGATAAATAATTAAGACATAAAAAAGAGAGCAGTAACACTGAATATCTGACACAAGATACAAAATGTAGCAAGGTTTTAGATCACTCGGAAACAGTTTTTTTTTTATTTTGATCTAAGTTTTATTAGTATTTGACCTCTACAAAGCAAAACATTACTACAATTTTTCAAGAGCTATAATCAAGCGTTATTGAAATTTTGTGAATCAAGATATTATTCTATGTTTCCTTTTCTTTTGTGGTTTGCCATGTATTTCATGAGGCTTACTAATGTTTCCAAATTAAAGCATTATTTAGAACCAAAATGATGAAAGCATCAGGAAGACAATGATGAGGGTGAAGATGATGTTCTGAAAATTTTGAAAAACACTAATGTTATCCTTATCATCTTTCTTTTCCAACAGGTGCATGCTCATTTGAGGAAGGTGATTTTTGTACTTGGCGTAATGAAATTAGTGGTGGAGACAATTTTGATTGGGCTGTCTCAATAGGAGTTAAAGGAATCAACGACAACACAATTGGAGATTACACAGGTTGGTTTCTAGCTTTATTTACAATAAAAAGATTCTAGACACGTCATAATTTTATTTATTTTATTATTTGGAGTTAATCTCATAAAGGTTTACTGTATTTTTTAATTTTATTTTGGCATTTCTGCCAATAGTGAGAAATAATTTGCATCCTTCTTCTCTCATCTCCCACAGGCCACTATGCTATAATATCAGCCAGATCTCCACTGCAGGCTGGGGATCGAGCAAACCTTGTATCTGAGACATTTCTTGGTGGAACGGTGAGACTTCTGTCGGTTATGATTTTGTGTAATCTAGATTGTCATCATGCACATAAATTTATTGTAATCAGTGATTTTATAGTATTTGAGCGATTGTAAGTTTTCAGATTTTCAGTCAGGATAGAAAAGAGAAATGCAACTAAAATTCCAATTTTCAATTTTTATTTTATGATTCAGTATTTGTGTGAGAGACCTGTAAAATTTCCGACAATTGTCAGAAATCGGACAATTTTGATGCTGAGAAAAATTTCTCACTGAATTTTCCGATTGGGTATAGAGAGAAATTCTGGTCTTATGTCTCTCAGAGATTCACACCAGGAATAACCTGATTGAGATAATACCCACCATGTCATAGTACTAATTGATAATTCTTAAATAGTTTTTGCTTAGGACTTTTAATTGTCAAACTTTATCATATGTAAATTTAAGGATGCACTATGTTTATTTACCATTAATAACAAAACTTTTCTTTTCAAAATTGAAAACAAATTGATGTCTTAATATCTGTTTATAGAAGTTCAAAGTAGTAACCAGAAGTACATTTAGGACTTGGAATGATTTATTTTTAAATAAAATGATAAAATCCGTTGAAAATTGAACACAAAAAAGTAGTCCTAATTTGTGCCCAAAGTTGTCAAGGAAGTTTGAAAATGGCCAGTTTGTAGAGACACTTTTTCTGGGATTGAAACAAAATTGAAAAGGGAGGAAAAGATACAATATTAAGTTTAATTGACAAACCTTCACTTGCTGTAATCAACTCATTAAAAAAATTAAAAATCATTGGTCCTCGCTTGTTAAATTCTTCAAAATAGTATGTTATCATTTCCAACAGGTGCGCTGCTTTAATTTTCACTACAACATGCAAGGCAACAGTCCTGGCTCCCTCAGTGTGTATATTCGAGCAACCAACACAAGTGCCAGTGTCCCTGGAACAGCACCAGCTGCCACACAGCTGGTCTGGCGACTCAATAGTCAAGCTGGTCCAGTCACTACCTGGTACCCAGCCAGAGTGAAGGTCACCTACCCCTTTGCTTACAATGTGAGAAGAATACTCTTTTATCATTATTGTTATTTTTTTTTTAATTTGCTATTTTTTCTTTTTTTTTATTTATGATTAAAGGAGAATTTCAAATTATGCTTGGTTTGCATATTATTTTTTTCCCGATATCAATATCTTCTTTTCCTTTAGAAAAAGAATCTTAACTTTATGTTTTATCTCACTTTCTTTTTTTTGGAGGGATATCAATGTCTTTTATCTGTGTTGATCTTGTTGTAATAATTCTCAACAGGTAATTTTGGAGGGAACACTTGGACAGGACAGCATCAGAGTAGATGATCTGATTTTCACAAAGGGAGATTGTGCATGTAAGATTGCAACAATTAAAGTGCTAACTTCTTTAGTTTTTTTTGCAATTTCTTGGTATCCTTTTTAAAATTCGTCTGATAGACGTATGGATAACATATTTGATTCTTTAAATTTGAGCTCAATATAAAAGTAATTATAATTTGACACTCACTCTTAGATCTTAGAGCTGCTGTATGAGGATTCTTTAAAATTCCTTTACCATCACTGAAATCTTTTGGATCCTGAATCTATATCAATCAGACTTTATTGTTAACCAGTTAAGAATATTAGCTTCCTCCTTTTATTCAGAAGCATTAACTTATTTTCAGTTTAAGAATTTGATGATAAGTCCCACTTGTACTGTACTGCACTCTTAATTTTATTTCTATCTTTAAGCAGCAGCTTAGCTGATTCTTGAAGAGTTGATTCAGGTTTTTTTTTTGTTATTCCTCTTAAGTAACGCCTGCTGCTGCTGGAAACAACCTTGTGATAACATCACCTGCCCCTATGACTACTGTTTCAACCAGAATCACTTTACGTATGTACTTTCTCAATTTAATTTGGGCAGCACCTTCCAAAACCAATAACTCCCATCAACTCCTCCAGTTTTTCACTTGTTTCTTTTTGAAGGTTTTGAGATCTGATTTAGCTTCTTATGTTCAACTTATTATATTAATGATTATTTAAGCACATCCCTCAAGCTTAAACTGTTATAAACCTTTTGATTTTCTTTTATTTCATCCAGCTCTTAAATATTTGCAAGAATATGTTTTGGAATAGTTGCTGTAATAATGCAAAAAAGAAAAAAAGTATTGTAAAATTGCAATATCAAAAATGCTTGTGATGAAGTCAATAATTTCCACAGTTCTTAGCAGTACTTTAGAAATAAAGATAACTGATTTGCTTGGTCAAAACTGCAGGTTTGCAGACCCATTAAAAAGTATTGTTGTTTATATTTGTAAGCCATTCACTAACCAAAGTCTGTGTTTCAACTGGTTTCAATGTTCTGTGTGGCTTAATAGGATATGTATTTCCCTTAGCGGCCACTCCCTTTGACTGCAACTTTGAGGACAATCTATGCAGCTGGACTCAAGACACAACTGATCAGTTCAATTGGACACGAGCCCAAGGTCCCACCGGTTCCAGCAACACTGGACCTTTAGTTGACCACACCAAGCGCAATAGTAAGTTAGGCTTCAACTGTAAAAACTTTTGCTTGATCATGGATTCGTTCCCTGTATGTAAATTGTGTATATAACGTTATTTCATTATTGTTTAATGAAATAAATGATCTGATTTGATTTTACCCTAGACACACCTTAAAGGAAATGTTGAAGCATGGTCATAAAGTTGAAAATGTTTTGCAAGTTTTGACAAGGTCCAGCTGACTTGATTTTGATTAAGGATATTTTAAAATTAATATGCTATGGATCTTCCTCAGCTATATCTCTTAAAAGTCCTACTAGTGGTCAAAGGATATCAAATGTGTTTATTAGCCCTTCTACCATTTCTTTCTCCTCTTCGTTTCAATCTGTCTTTACCCAAATAACCCCTGTATTTCTCTCTCTCTCTCTCTCTCTCTCTCTCTCTCTCTCTCTCTCTCTCTCTCTCTCTCTCTCTCTCTCCCTCTCAGTCTCTCTGTCTCTCTGTCTCTCTCTCTGTCTCTGTCTGCCTGTCTGTCTGTCTGTCTGTCTGTCTCTCTCTCGCACACATTCAAATAGTCAAACCAATCTCCATTTTTTCCAAATGCTTCTTTCAGATCAAGGCTGGTACATGTTCATTGAAGCATCTTCACCTCAGAAGGAGAATGATACAGCACGTTTAATGAGTAGCCCTATAACTGCTGGGCAGCGTTGCCTGCGCTTCTTCTACACCATGGCAGGCTCTAGTGTCTACCAACTAAATGCTTATATCAAGACAGGGTCAACACTCACAAACATCTTCAGAATGGAAGGAGAGAAAGGTCCCCAATGGCTTGAGACATCTATCACCATTAACCCAACTTCTACTTATCAGGTGAGTTCGCTAGCCAAATTGTAGACTAGTTTGTGATCTACAATTTTTGTAGGTATTGAAGAAAAAGCATATTTGCTTTAAATTTTAATGTATCGCATTTTCAATTTATATAGTATATTAGAATCTCAGTTTAATGAGCACATTAACATAATTATATTCTTTGAAGCAGTATAGATCTGATTAATGTCATTAAGTAAAAGTAATTTATTTATAATCTTAGTGACCAAATGACATATTGTACATACTCACCAAGTTTTTGTTGCGAAATTTTTATGTAATTTCAGTTCCTCATAAAGAGTTTTTCATATGTATGAAGCATCATTAGATCCATCTTTTTTCTTCAATTTGATAAATACTTAATATTTGGAAGCTTATATGTAACCATATTCTTGATTATGTTCCCAGATTGTCATTGAAGGCGTCCGTGGCAAAACCTGGGCTGGAGATATTGCTATTGATGACATCACAATGCCAGTTGGTGCTTGCCCTGAAATCTCTCCAGAAGGTAGGTATAACAAACTATTGCACAAAGGGTTCAAACTCTAGGAGAGGAAGTTTAAAATGCCAAAGAAAACTTTATACAGCAGTATTTATAACCAAGGAGATGCAATTTGGGAAGTTTCCTTTATTTATTATGTGAGGATCAATAGGTAGACAAAAAAGTATTAAAAAAAAACAAGATTACTTCTCAGAGTTTGAAGATCCATCTTACACTTTTTTTTCCAGCTGGAGATGTCTATTGCACGTTTGAGAACCAGCCTGCCAACAGTCCCAAATGCCAGTACACAGATGACAACACAGGAGATTTCAAGTGGTCTCTAAGCCAAGGAAAGTCACAAAGTGCTAATACAGGGCCTTACACCGACCACACATACGGTTCCTTCCTTGGACACTATATTTACACTGAAGCGTCCAGACCTCAGAAAATCAATGACACAGCCAGAATTGTCAGGTTAGATAACCAATGAGTTTTTCTATTTTAATACACTTGTGTAATTTTCTACTCCATAGATTTATAATTTAGGACAATTTTGAAAATTCTATCAATTTTTTTTTCATATTTTTGACAGGTATCAATACCTAAGATATAGAAAATATCTTCAAAATAATCTTTTAAATAGACTGTTTACATGAAGACATCTGAGAGAAAACATCAGCCATTGGTTTATTTTGCATGCCCAAAAGTTATTTTTGTGGCTCAGAGTCAGTTTTTAAAGTATGGTGTGATTGGTAACCCTTGCCGAATGAGCTTATCTCAAATATTCTGGTATCAAACATATTACATAGCCAATATCAAAATCTCATTAGCACATTAACCATCTTTATTTGTCTGAACTTTTACCTTTTCAGCCCAGTGTATTCTGGTGGGACTTTTAACCAACACTGCCTCAGATTCTATTACCATATGTATGGCGCAGACATTGGTACCCTTAATGTGTACCAAGTGCCAAGTGGTCAGCTCTCGGCAAGAGACAGCCCTAAGTGGTCAAGATCTTATGATATGGGTGCAGGCTGGAGAAAAGCTGTGGTCAATCTGGATATATTAGGCAACTACCAGGTGCAGAACTTTGTTAAGCTTGTCAGAGAAAAAGGGATAGGTTTTGGACTTGTTTTTTAAGTATTTTACATGGCCTTAATAAACAACCTTCTGTTAATCAAACAGAGTTAAGCTGTAACATAGACTGCAAAAGCTTTCTTAGTTTGAACAACTGCATTTTGCATGCTTTATAGGATATGTAACAAGATTCCTTCACTTAGAAAGGAAGTTCAGATCACAGAAAAAACTGATATAAATTTACTGAGTCAATGACTCATTTCGCTTTATATGCTTTCTTACTCTTAAAAATAACAAAATGAGTATTGTAAGCATACGATATTTACATTCCTTGAATGAAATATATCACAACATGTTGGGATACATCTCTTACATTGAAGAATAGAGTAAAGCACCTCAGAGGCAGATAGTACTATTATAATAAAGTCTTGAAAAGTGTCAAATAGTGTGCTGATTAAGCAATGATTTAAGACACACTGAAACCCTTGCTTTGTACATGCTCTTACATTTTCTGTATTTACTGCATTCTGCAAATATATGATTTGCAACTTTAAACCCTTAAACTTTTATAACTTTTAATAGGATTGGTTAATTCATAAATCTATCCTATTTTTTTTTTTGACAGACCACACTAATTTCTGGTCACATTTAGTGTTTATAGATTTTGTGAAGTGTGTGTTTCAAGGATATTTTACAGCCTCTTCACTGAAAAGATAATCATTTACATATCTATATCTGAATGCAGCTGATATTTGAGGGAATCATTGGAAATGGCCATCGTGGAGACATTGCTGTTGATGACATTATCATCAGCCAAGGAGCTTGTAAAGACAAAAGTAAGGGTCATTAACTTCTTATTTATTTTCTTTTTGTCTAGAGAAACTTTTTCATAAAAGGCAAAACATTCCCTGATCCATCACTTTAATATAATAAAAGGCAAGTATAAACAAGAAGGTGTCGTGACGCATATAATATACAAAAATAATGTAAAAGAAATCTTCAGGTGCTTTTTGAATAGTTACTGATTAGGCTACATTTTATTAGTCTCATCATAAATTCCTTATCCTGTGCTATCTTCATCTTTTTCCAGAAACATGTGACTTCAAACTTGGTCTTTGTCAATGGAGAAATGTGGAGGACCATTCTGATGATTTTGATTGGGTGCGCAATAAGGGCAAAACTAATTCTTTGCGGACTGGACCAAGCACTGATCACTCATCAGGCACAGCCAGTGGCTTCTATATGTATATCGAAAGCAGCAACCGCAAGCAGGGAGAGAAAGCAAGATTGGCCAGTCAGGTAGGAAATGTCATGGATTTATTCTCTATTTGAGATAACAAAGAAGAAAAAAGAGAGAATTAATGTACCACACTTGCAGGCACACTGAGCAAAGCAGCCACATGTCGCTCATAACTATTCAGAGACATGGCTCATTGAAGATATAGATTGCTTATTTGAGCATCTTTTCAAAAATTGTTTTAATGTATTAGCTGTCGTACAGGAAATCCGGCGTGATAACCTTTTCTCAGTAGCTGAAAAACTCATTTTATATGTATCTGAGACTCATTCTGTTGAAATTTTGACTAGTGCTTGATTGCCCCTGGCTGCCTCATATTGTTTCCTTTTATGAAGTAAATTATTCTCCCTTACCATGTTATCCTAAACCACAAGATCTGTACTCTAAGTGCATTATCTAAGGCAAGAAAAGCTCAGAAGGGCACTCATTTATTTATAATAAAATATACATTCTTTAAGAAAAATACTTCTTTAAATACTTAAAACTACTTAGAGTTTTTATTTTTTAAACTAATAAGGATGGTTGTAGAATAATTCAAAAGGTATTAAAAAATTAAAAGGAAATTATGCTTACCAGATAAAATTTGTCTGAATGTTGTTATTCTTCTTTATTTGAATTCAGTATTTGATGTTTTTTATGGAAAGGAAAAGCTTGCAGAATAAACATCCATCTATATTCTTTGTATCTGTGGAATTGCTAGATCTCAGTTTTAATCCCCTCATTTTTTTCTTGTTTTATATTAGACATTCCCACCTGTAGACAACCAAGACTACTGTCTGACATTCTGGTATAACATGTTTGGCTCTGGCATTGGTGCACTGAGGGTAATCCTGCTGACCAATGCTAGCTCAGATGTCATCTCAACAGAGGCTACTCTTTGGGAACTGGATGGGAGCAGTGGTGATCAGTGGCTATCAGCCCAAGTTTTGGTAGATGAGATGTACACCAAGAAACCTTTTACGGTATGTGAGATGAGGTAGAACAATTAAGGGATAAGCTCTTTAATAAAATTATAGGAATACAAATTAAGAGAGTCATTTTTTACTTCAATAAATGTAGTCGTCCTTTCAAGGAAATCTGAATAAAACTCTCACAATCTTGTATAACTTGCATACACAGAATGCACAGAAAATTACCTTAACCATTCCTTCTCAAAGATGGCTTAAAGATTAAATTAATATTCTTCTTTTTTAGCTCATCTTTGAAGGAGAGATCGGAAGAGATTATAGAGGTGACATTGCTATTGATGACACAAATATTGATGCTTTGACCTGCAAAACTCAACCAAATACTGCCATCCCAGTGCAAGAAGGTAGGTCAAGAGATAAGCTGCTCACAACTTTTGCTAAATGTATAGATTACATGAACATTTCTAGTTTCCAATAAATCTTTTTTTTTGTTTAGTTTTAAGTCTCCAAAGTTTCTGGAAAACCTTATGTGGTATGAATTCTTTTCTAATAAAAATGGATAGTTTTCTAAGTTCGCTCTCATTCTTATAATCTTCTTAGAGCTCTTTGTCATTCATAAACTTCTCGAAATTTCGTCATTTGCTATGAATCTTCCTGTGAACCTCTCTTTCTATCTTTACTTCTATTGACCATCTTCAGCCCTGGCAGTTGCTGACTGCACTTTTGATCAGAATAACACATGTAAATGGACTGACCACCCCCAAAGCAAGACAGATTGGACTATAAGCTCTGGCCCTACCCCTTCGTACGGGACTGGACCTCTGCAAGACCACACGGGATTCAGTAAGTTAAACAATTTTATTGATTTCCAGAAGTCCAAAGAACCTATGAACATGAATCTTGGAGGTGAAGTAATTTTTTTTTACAATTCTGCTAAAAAGACTAACCAACAAATTACAAATTAACTTTAAGTCTCAGATCACTTTTTGATAGGTTTATTAGAGTATGTAAGTTCCTCAAGACTTATATATTAATTTTTTTTTTCATGTTTTGAAATGAATGAGCATTCAAATTTATTACATACAATAAAACAAATGTGCTTTAGAAATTAAAAAAAAGAACAAAAAACCTGACTTGTTTTTAATCCAAGAAATGTGTTAAAGTAATAAAAATAAAAATGTTTCAAAAAGTCTTTAATCAAGATAAATTTACAATCTAGTTACCATTCTAGCTACTTTAATAGATTTGCAACTTTTTTTTTCTGAAGCTTCAGAAAAATAAAATCCACAATTTTGGCTATTGTCTTTTATTACTTCCATAACCTGACTTTTATTTTATTTCCTCATAGATGGATTTTACATCTTCCTCGAGTCTTCTAATGGTACAAAAGGGGATTACGCCATTCTTTCTTCTCCCGTGCTCCCACCAACTAATGGAGTCAAC
Source organism: Elysia crispata (assembly GCA_033675545.1). NCBI lineage: Eukaryota > Metazoa > Mollusca > Gastropoda > Plakobranchidae > Elysia > Elysia crispata. The sequence continues at coordinate 179,682 of JAWDGP010002624.1, read as the reverse complement.
TGTCTCTCTTTCTGGTTTGTAGATTACAGAAAATTGTTTAATTTGAAATTCACTGCTTTTTAGTAAATATGAACAATACTGTATCAATCATCAGTTATACTTTAAGCAACTGCAACTAGTCAACTTTTTTTTCACAGATAATGAGCCAAATGTGGGGAGAAGTTTTAGATGCACATTATCATACAATTTGACATAGAGAATCAAATAATTATGGGATGCAAATTTCTGTGTCAATATTAAATTGTATCCTTTCATTGAGAAATACACAGTATTTTATATCAAGGATTAAGAGAAGAAACTTTGGGATCATGAAACATCACAGAGCTCCTATTATTTTAACAAAGTCCTAGTTTTCTTCCATTTATATCGAAATTCTGGATGAACTTATTAGAAGGGATATGATTCTTGTCTCTATCCTATTGTTCCAGGTATCACATGTATGGCCCCAGCATAGGCAGCCTGCAGCTGATCACTGCAATTGGAGGTAAATCAAGGATCATGTGGCAGCGTCAAGGAAGCCAGGCCAACAAATGGCTTCAGGCGGCTGTAGATGTCCATAGCACAACCAACTTCCAGGTAAATCTACCCTTGATCTTTAGCAGCAAGAAATTTGTGAATTTAAGATGCATGACTTAGAAATGAAATAGGCAGAACTTTCTATTGATTCCTTGGGATGAAAGAATTGTGAAGTAAGACTATTCTCTCATATTGGACAGAAAGAAGTAGATTTCTCAAAATTCAAGTAACACTCTGTCTTGGCACTGTATTTTTTCCCAGATTGTGTGGTCATGAAAAGAAAAAATGAAAAAAAATATAAACATTGCTGAGGGTTAAATAAAATACAGATATTTGTCACTTGTGTTTCATCTGTACAAGACACCAGACAAAAAAAGACCAGTCAAATTTTAGTGTGTCAGCATATTTTTTCCTTTACAGACCTTTGTCTTATGTGAGGCAAGCATTTTGAAAAGAACTTTTGGAATTTTCTTTCTGCATATTTTTATATGAATATTGTGCAGGTGTTCTTAAAGGCTATTAGAGGAAACAGCTATCGTGGAGACATTGGTGTGGATGACATTGTCCTAACTCATGACATTTGTCCACACAAAGGTAGGCCTACTGCTTTCATTGTTTTATTTGTGGAAATTCAAAGCCTAATTAGGCCTTTATTGATAGTGTTTTCACCTTTATTACATTATCTTTAGTTATAAATAGGTTTTAATCCTGTCCTTTCCCAGACTTTTTCAGTACTATGCATAGAAAAAGATGATTCTACTTTGTTCAGTGATGCAAAAACATTAATTTGTTGTACTGTGTGAAAGGTTAGAACAAATCAGTTGAATATGCATGCTATGTAGACACGGCAAAACCAATATAAAACATTCGAATGTTTCTTGTATCAAATCCAAAGGTGAAAGAATACAAAGCCCTTATAAAATGTATTTCAGGTCAATTATTGCCAGAAAAGCTGTAGAGTAACATATTAAATGCATCTCTTCACTTAAGTAAATATAACTCTGAGATCTTATTATTATGTAATGCCCTTCATTGCACCTGACAGAAGGATCTTTGAAATATGTAAGGGATTTCAAAACAGCATTCTTTCAAATCATGCATGCATGAAGAATGCTGGCCACCACTAGCATGCCAGCTTATAGAGTTTTCAGGAGACTGCCCGCATAACAACCTTACTAACGAGGAGTACACCTCACTGATACAAAATTAATGTTTCAATAACCAACCTTGATTAGTGGCAAAATCATGTTGGGAGTCTTTCGTTTAATCATGAAAATTACATCTCGCATCAGAAATAAGCATGAAAAAATTTGGCTTTGCATCAGTTTTTTTTATCTTTGTAAAGCTTTGATGTATTGCAGGTTTTCCCCTGAATTTTGCTTAGAGTTATTTGAGTTTTCAGTTTTTTTGATATTCAATGCTTCTACCCATGTAATTGTTAAAAAAAGCACATTTGTGTATAAAACATGATCTTGTGAAGCAAAAAAAAAAAACAACCAAAAAACAAACAAAAAATAACTAGTCAATAGTAAGTATTGTATTTAATGACTCAATTAATATGGCTAATTCAATCATGCATATCAATGAAAAAGTTTCTTCCATCAAGCTTTCCCATTATCTCTTACTAATTTCATTATGAGGTACAAAAGTGAATAATTATGTTTTAAAATAAAAGATCTTTAGCCAGGCTGTGAGACAAAATAAGCAAAATTGGACAAACCTTAAGGAAAAATAAGTACATTTTGAAGATAAATACTGTCAAAAAACTAGATTTTAAATGTTTCAGCTCTGTGCACCTTTGAAGAGGACATGTGCGGTTATGTTCAAGAGACCAGCGATGACTTTGATTGGATTAGATTAAGTCAAGGAACATTGTCACTCGGCACAGGTCCAAAGACAGATCATACTCTCAGTACAGCACAAGGTAGGAATTAACAGGAATACTTTTTGAATAAAATGTTATACTTTTGTGTGATATAGGTAGGTATTTTTTATGTTTTTATTACTGGCTCTATTGATATTCTATCTTTGAAAATTCCCTCTGGTTTCTTATTTTTGAACACCTTCTTAACCCACAAACTACTATCAGTATTATCACTGACGGCACAAACTACATGCTAAATACCAATTGACTTCTACTGTTGTATTGCCATGTCATTGTCTAGGCTACTACCTGTACATGGAAGCTTCATCACCCCAAAGGCCAGGAGATAAGGCCCGTGTCATGTCACCTGTATATCCTGGAGGAGGACCAGAATGTGTTGAGTTCTATTATCATATGCATGGCACTGCTGAAGGCTATCTCATTGTTTATGTGAGGCAAGTTGGAGAGCAAGAGCAGGGCAGCACCATCTGGTCAATGCACAGTGACCGTGGTGATCAATGGAGATTGGCACAAGCCACAGTGAGGAGAAACACACCTTACCAGGTAATGACTCAATAGATCTTTGTATTTATATGGATACAAATCATTCCGTTTCTTTATTTTGTTTTGTTCAAATCCATCCAGGCTTTAAGGTGTTTTTAGTTTAACTGCACCTTATTCCTTCTGAAATTGAAGTTTATACACAGATTAATATATCCCATTTAATATACATAAATGTTTCAAATCTTATTTTAAGTTACTTTACATAACTATTATATTTTTTTTTCGACTTCTAGATCTGAAAAGGATTAAAAGCAACCTATTTTATATTCTTTCCAGATTGTATTTGAAGGCACTGTTGGTGCCAACTACTCCAGCGACATTGGCTTGGATGATATTCGAGTCTCCCCTGGGGAGTGCCCCAGCCCTGTGTCATGTGATTTTGAAATAGGTTTCTGCACCTTTAGCAACAGCAAGGATAATGATGTTAACTGGATTCTTGATTCACCTCGCACAGGGACAGCATTTACCAACAGCACTCCTAAAGTGGATCACACGACAGGCTCTAATGGAGGTAGTATTTTTTACCTTTTCTACCAGTATAATCTATGTAAAAGTTAAAAATGAAGAAACCTTTTTGGATTATTTTGATTTCTCTACTAATATGTCTATGAAAAGCATATGTTTTACTGTTAAAAAATTTAAAAGGTATCTTAAGTACTATTCTCTGAAGCATCTGATTTAAAATATCACAATATGAATCAAAATTTGATTTCTGATTTAAGCTGACGAAAGTAAATAAAAATCCCAACATTATTTCTCAATATATCTAATTATCTAGATATTCTATGCAGCTCTCTCTACCTTGTGAGCAATTTTAGGAATGAAGCAATGCAAATACTGCGTACAAATAGTTTCAAAAATATTCTCATACAGAGTAATCAAGATCCACTTTTTCAGAGATAAATTTTATCTCATAAAAGTCTATCTAAAATACTCTCTTTGAGAATATCTTAAAAATGACTGTGATGTTAATCAAAAGTATAAAAACACTTCCCACACCAGAGTTTATGTATCTATACCTGAATATCTGACTGCAGCTGGTGGGATCTCTGACAAAAGTTTTCTTTTGATGTATGTATAACATTTCCCTTTACCCTCAGGCTACTTTGCGTTGGCACAGATGGCCTCAAGTTTGGCACCTCAACATGCCATTTTGGTTAGTGAGCTGCAAGCAGACACAACTGGCAAATGTCTGAGATTCTATCAAAATGTTTATGGCAATGGTAAGGAAGAAATATGATAATGAACAAAATGGTATTGGGTATATGAAAGGTTATATAGTATATTGTTTAAAGGAAGCCTCAATGAGAGGACCAGGGGTTGTGAAATTAAAAATTAAAAATTTACAACGAAATGGGAGATTCTGGGTGATAACAGAGGAAAAATTTGAAAATTTTTGGAATGAAAATAAAAGAAAGTACATGGGAATAAAAGAAATAAAAATAGAAGCTAAGAGAAAGATGAAAAAAGGAAGGAAGATGAGGTATTGAATTGAATATGGAGGAAGAAAAAAAACAAACAAGCTGAGATAGAAACTGAGAGAGAGAGAGAGAGAGAGAGAGAGAGAGAGAGAGAGAGAGAGAGAGAGAGAGAGAGAGAGAGAGAGAGAGAGAGAGAGAGAGAGAGAGAGAGAGAGAGAGAGAGAGAGAGAGAGAGAGAGAGAGAGAGAGAGAGAGAGAGAGAGAGAGAGAGAGAGAGAGAGAGAGAGAGAGAGAGAGAGAGAGACAGAGACAGACAGACAGACAGACAGACAGACAGACAGACAGAGACAGACAGACAGACAGACAGACAGACAGACAGACAGACAGACAGACAGAGACAGACAGAGATTTGAGAGAAATAGAAATAAAAGAAAGAGAGATAGATTGGAGATACACAGAAATATGAAAAATACTGTCAAAGCAAAAATGAGGAAAGATGAGGGGATGAATCATAACAGGTGGGACAAAGTGCAAAGAAGTGATAAAAGGAGATAGAGAGCAAAAATGAGGAAAGATGAGGGGATGAATCATAACAGGTGGGACAAAGTGCAAAGAAGTGATAAAAGGAGATAGAGAGCAAAATAGAAATGAAAAGAAAATAGAGGCTGTTTGAGCTCTCATTATTCCCATTTTGTGTCTTTCTTATTTTATAGCTGAACTGCATCTATATCTTGTGACGGCTGGTAAAAACCGTACGCTGCTTCAGATCAAAAACCCTGGCGGGAGAGATAAAACCTTACAGTGGAAATTGGTGGAGCAGGACATAAGATCCACTGTGCCATTTTCTGTTGCTTTTGACGTCACCAATGCAGCAGCTGGAACAGTGTCTGTGGTGATTGATGATGTGCAGATGTTGGAGGGACTATGCTCTCTTCAGACATCACCTGCACCCCCCACTACTCCTGTCCCACCTCGTAAGAAATTTATTTGCAGGACAAAACTTTTATTGCTGTAAACTGAAAAAGCATTTTTTTTTTACTGTTTTCTTTCTTTTTATTCTTCTTTGTCTTCATATCCTTAGCTCAATGGTATCATTCATATGGATGAGGGAGAAGTCTTTCAATTTAATTCACTTATAAATATATAGACACTAATTATGGAATGGTGCAAAGCTTAGATTAAAAATTCATAATTATGTGAGCTACATTTTGAAATACTCCATACACAATATTATGTATATGAATGAATGCTTTGAACTATAAATGGTTGTCAGTAGGAGAGTAGCTCTGTAATATGCATAAGCTATTTTCTAAATAGTATTTCCTTTACAAATAATGTCTAAAAGATGATCAGACTGTTAAAATGTAAAAGTAACCAACTACAAATAATAAATTTCATTCTAGATGAAACAAGTTTGTGTCAAGTAGAGTGTATCAAAATTTCACTCGTTTTTTTTAATCGTAAGTAAAGATATACTTTTAAATATTCTTGGATAAAATATTGGATAAGTTTGAGCTGCATCTTCTTAACATGTACTGACCATTTAATAGCTAAAAGAGTTTGAGATGGAATTCGTTAGACAATCATTCAACTGATCTTGTTTTTTTTTTGTTTCAGCGATTTTGCCACCTCTTTCTTGTGATTTTGAAGTGTCTGGAAATCAGCTTTGTAGCTACACTCAAGATACAAATGATGATTTTGACTGGTCCTACTGGCAAGGACCTACAGCCAGCTCTGGCACTGGTCCTTCATTTGATCACACAATGGGCGATACTAAAGGTCTGAGGAATTTACAGTTTTTGTTTACCTTTTCACCATTTTTTTTTATCTTTGCATTGATTGGAATATCTTCATGTTAAAATTCACAACTATGATGACTTTTTATACATTTTTAATTGTTCCTTGTCTTTGTTTGACATCCATAATTGATCTTTTGTTCATATCGTGTAATGAGTTAAAAAAAGTGGGATGTCACAGTTGATTTTAAGTTAGAAAAGTGCATTAAAATAACTGGATTTTATCTTTCACCTTTAAAATTTCTTTCACCTTAATGTATGAAGGATTTGCTTTTTATCCAATTTTGATGAGTCGCTTATGTCACATTTCAAAGTTTTAATGTCTAAAACAATGCATTTTTGTGAGATTTTAAAGGTGGATATATTTTCAAATTATTGTAATTCTGAAAAGACGCTGAAAATCTAAATTGTTTGAAACAGTAAGATAAAAAAGAATAGCAATTGCTATTTTTCAAAATTCTATTTTCCAACATCCAAACTCCCGACCCATAAGGACTGATTGCAAGACATAGCTTCTTTTATAATTATATTATGTGGTGAGAGGAAAGTGATGCCAAGACTCAGATGCAGTCTGATAGCAATAAAAAATGAAAAATGTAATAAGAGTTATAAGAGCAGTGTTGTTCTTTTTACTTTTGACTCACATTAGCATTTTTTTTGGCAATGCATTATATATTGGGAATATTTGAAGTCATTGTATGCCATTTGTTTTGTTTAAATGTCTTAATTTTAAGTTTTGCTGTATCAATAAAAAAGGAATATGTTATCAAACTACTTCAAAACCTAACAGTTTATATGCAACTCAAATAAATATTCATATGTTTGTAACATTTTCCCTTTCTTTCAGTTTAAAAATTTTAAATTCACCATCATATTTTTATTCTTGTCCTCATTATAATCCTGAAAGCCCTTACTTACCTACTTTTCACTTATCTTTAAAGTTTCTTTTTACAAGTGGAAATTGAAATTTATTATTTTCTGCATGTTACAAGAGATTCAAATTTAATTTTTTTTTGTTTCAGGTCATTACGTCCACATTGATGTGTCTAACAAAGCAGAAAATATGGCTGCACGCCTCTTCAGCCCCAGTTCCCAGAACTTGGGATCACGCTGTCTTAGCTTTTGGTATCACATGCATGGAGCAGATGTCAACGCTCTGAACGTTTACTTGGCCCTGTCTAACACAGGAAGTGGAGGGCAAGCATCATTGGGTTCACCCATCTGGACAAAGAGAGGAGAGCAAGGGACATACTGGAAGAATGCCCTGGTTGAACTAGGACCACATGGAAATAAATATGTGCAGGTAAAACTGATCGGGTGGTATTCTAATCTAAGAAACTTAAAATATTGAATATCAGTTTTTTCTGTCGTGCTGTGGTGGCCATTGCTATAAGTTTGTCACAACTAAGAGAAATGCCTTACAGGAAAGTTATATATCAAGAATTGTTTTAATGTATAAAATTAAAACTATTATCGTTTTTGTTATTTTTGTCAATATTAATTTTCTTCTTCTCCTACTCTTTTTCTTCTTATCATTGTTATCAATATCATTACTATGGTTTCTTCACTTCACTCTCCCACCATTTTTCAGATTGTATTTGAGGGTTTGGCAGGGAAGACTTACATTGGAGACATTGCTCTTGATGACATAAATGTCTATGATGGAAAATGTCCTGCCACAGGTAAAATATTGAGCGACTTCCTGCATAGACTCATGAAAATTACCATGAGAAATCATAAAATAATTATTTGCAAATAAGAAACAAGAGCGACTTTTATTTTCAATACCATTCAAACTATGTTTAGCTAAAAAACTCCTGAAAAAAAAAATAGACTCATGTATTGGTAATAAAATCAGCGAAAATAAAAGATCATTACTCTGGGTAATAAAGATTTTGGCCAAATAGAGTAATATTATTTCATGGCAAAATCAAAACTGCAAAGAAAATTCTATGTATTAGTCAACTCTCTCCTGGCTCTCAGGCACCTGTGACTTTGAAGATGATGGCGTTTGTGGCTTCACTCAAGACATTTATGATGATTTTGATTGGCTTCGAGCAACAGGCAGCACAAACAGCTCGTTTACAGGTCCCACCAACGACCATACATATGGTACTTCATCAGGTAAGATAAAAAGAGATCATATTTGGACATTGTGTCATTATCTCAGTATATCTTTGAAAAGGATGCTGTGTTTTTTTAAAAACATCTTCCCTATCTCACAGAGGAGATAAAGTCCGTCAGTTAATAAAATTAATTTTCAAAAAAAAGAATAGTCCATATTTTATTATGGATACAGCCAATTGAATTTGTTCTGCTATTCCTTTATTTAATATCATTTTATTACAAACAGTGAGAAGATTCATTGGTTATTTTTATTGCAGTCTTTGAACTGAAAATTAAATCAATAGATGTGATTTTGTTATTGGCCTAAATTTGCCAAATTTATATTTGTATGCAACTATGTTTTGAAATTCATGCAAATCTACAGATTTTGAAAATCTTTGTAACTAAAAGAACCTTCTTATAATTATTATTGCTTCTTGTTAAATCTTACTGATAATCTTTGCTTGGTACATTATTCATTTTTTAATGTAAAAGTTTTTTAAATCTCCTATACGTTTTATACCAAATTTAAAAGCTTCTTTTACTTAGTGGAATACTTTAATTACTGTACATTTCTCAACTTACAAAATATGTTTTTTTAAATTGGCACCTTGGAATGTTAGATGTACTGTTTACTTACTCAGGCCACTATATGTATATTGAGACATCAAGCCCAAGGAAACCAGGAGACATAGCTCGAATGCTCAGCAGACGTTACCCTCCAACCAATGGACGCTGTCTTAAATTCTGGTACCACATGTATGGCCGATCGGTTGGTGGTCTCGGAGTATTCATTCATAGTGAACAGGGAAAGGAAATCATATTAGATACTAAAGCTGGCAATTTTGGCAACCAGTGGCTTCTTGCTGAATATGAAGTTACCTCCCTTTCCTCTTTCCAGGTTAGCATTGATTTTTTTCCCTTTATTTTCTAAATCTCTATTATGCACGTGTATACTGCAAATAGGTATGAATTTTATACCTTTTTTCGTTTATTTTCTAACATTAACATATTGCACCTGTTTTAATCTCTGTATGTATGCTTGTCTTATGATCAGGTTTTCCTGATAACTTGTTCCTTCTCTCTCTTCAACAGCTTGTGTTTGAGGGTACAGTCGGAAGTAGCTATACAGGTGACATTGCCATTGATGATATACAGGTAAATTATTAAGCACCTGTATGCTCAAATTACGTTGGTAACACACAAACTTTTGTCTGCCTTGTAGAGATTGGGGTGAGAGGGATCAGTAAAAAAGAGCAATATGAAAGCGATGAGATAATAATAATTGCTTTGTTGTTAGAAATTGATCCTCTTACACATATAACATTACTAGCTGTCAAATGCTAATGTGGAATATATAGTTTTAAGGACAAATTTTTTTTTCAACAGACATTCACAGGTAATGGTATTTCTTACATGTTAATATTTAATCTTTTGATAAAGTTTCTTTGTTGGCAGAACTAGACAAATCAAATAAAATGTAGACTTTCTAACACCAGTCTCTTGTGCCCACAACTATTTTTTATCTTGTACAGTTCTCTAACACAGCATGTAGATCCACCTATGGCTGTGATTTTGAGCAGGACTTCTGCTCATGGACTCAAAACACCACAGATAATCTGGACTGGCAGATTGGTGCAGGCAAAACACCTTCTGGCACTACTGGGCCAACTAAAGATCACACACTGAACTCTGCCACAGGTACATTGTTATTATATGTGACTACCTTTGTGTCTCTATGTTTCTCTTTATCTCTCTTTCTTTCTCTCTGTGTTATCTCTCTCTCTCTCCTTCTCCCTCTCTTAATATATACATCTTTCTCCATCTCTCCTTCCCCCCCTTGTTTTTATAGGATAACGATGACTTTGTAAAACATATTATTTCTCTTACTATATAAGGAAGTTGCAGCATCAGATTCACATGTTTTCACAACAAATTGTGTATTTAGTCTCATAATTCTATCTTTCAATAGTTTCACGTTGATATGTCAAAAGGTTCTCCAATTCTTTTTGTTCTTACCTCCAGCCTCCTCCCTTTATAATGTGCCAAAAGTAAGTAGAGAATGTATCAGGCGAAAACAAATAAGGTACAACTTAGTCAAGGGAGCATAAAAATATCAGAATATTTCACATTTTGTAGATCCCAACCTTGATCTAAATAAGTAAAGCGGCTTTTAGGCAAAGTACTGAATATTTTTGAGGTATTATTATTCTAACCTTTACAGGTCAATACATGTTCCTGGAGGCAAGCAGCCCCAGCAGGCCAGGTGACGTGGCCATCCTTGACTCTCAGATGATTCCAGTGGTCTACGACAATAGTTTATTCTGTGTGTCCCTCTGGTACTTTATGTATGGAAAGGACATTGGCTGGCTTAATGTCACTACTCAGGTAAGGGGGGGGGGGTGATAAGCCTAGTAGCTCCTGATTAATACACAGTGGATGTAGTTTTAGGTATTTTTAATAATTTGATTAGACCTTCTTTTAAGTATATGCCCGAGAAAAAAACTCTTCTTTTCATAGTTCAATATTCTAAAAAAAAGAAAATCAATTCATGGCCTTCTCAGTCACATTCAAGACTTAAAATGATCTCTGAAACATGCCTGCTTTTCTTCTTCATCCTTTCAGACAATCGACCAGGGCAGCCCCAACACAGTCTTCTCTCTCTATGGTGCTCAAGGGCAGACCTGGAAGCAGGCAGAAATTAACATACCCAGACCCTCCAATACCTTCCAGGTAAGTTTGTATTTATATTCCCAGTCAGTTCTATCTCATCGAACTAAAACTTCTTGTCTCATGGCCAGGCCAAACAGTAGAACGAGGAAGTGTTCAAAGAAGGTACTTTCTTTTCTTTATTATTATTTAGCAAGTGGAATAATTTAAAGCATGCCCTCTCCAATTTTTTGAAAATCATGCAATCTTCAAAATTAAAAAAGCTCAGAAAATTACATTTCTCTAAATGCCAAGACTTTTGAATATGAAATTGACACCCTCTGACTAGACTCATTTGGACATGATGGGGAAAAATATAGTTAGTGTTGTAAAAATCACAATAATGAAGTATTTATCATATTTTAGTGGTACTATCAGGATCCATTATTTCAATATAGTCACTTCTATTCTAGTGTGTTGTTTCTTTTTTAACTGCTTTTTTTTTTTTTGGAACAGGTGTCTATCATTGGCTCAGTTGGAACTGGATATGCAAGTGATGTTGCCATTGATGATGTCAGGATTAGTTTCACATCATGCTCAGAAGGTAATCACCCTTTAACATGTAAAAGAAGCATTTTATTCACTACTCTTCATTATATAAAAATTTTTTTTTGCTTGCCTGTCTTTCATATATTCAGTTTTCTTCTCATAAAGATTTTTATCTATGATCTGCTCAAGCTCCTTTTCAGGTATTTGTTTTCAAAGTATTTTTTTTTCAACTTCAATTTTTGTCACAGACAAAGCACAAACTGGCAACTTTAGCTGTAATGATGCCATGAACAAGACAATTCCAAATTCTAAAGTTTGTGACTTCAAGCCAGATTGTGGCAACAAAGCTGATGAAGTCAACTGTGGTAAGAAAAAAAATATTTTCTCCACTAAGTTTAAATGCAAATTTATATGTAATCCAGATCTTGAGACATTATTTGTGTCTTTGACATTTTATGTAGCAATATCTTTTTAGCTATCGTTACCTAAGTAGACAATGTCCTAACAGTGTGATTTTCATATTCATAAAGTTAATGGGAATTTTTTTTGGTTAAATTGATATATAAATATTTTATGAGGAATAAAGTTTGATTGAGAATTCTTCTGAGACTGCAAAACATTATTTTTACCTTTGATTTTTTAATTTCTTAAAAATATAACTACTGTTAATTAAATTAAACTGTATTTGCAGGTGATTGTACCTTCCAGTACAGCTATTGTCACTATATTGACATTAGCAATGGTGATACAAGATGGCGTCGTGGCCGCAAATCTGATGCAACACCAACAGGCTCTACAATAGGAACCAGCCAGTATGACCACAACGGAGATCCATCTGGGTACTACATGTATGCTGAGCCTGCTTTTGGTACTGGCTCCAACTTAGCTGAGCTCATCACAGATTTCAGCTTTGGACCATCAGCAGCAACCTGTCAAATACAGTTCTATTATATCATGGTTGGATCAGGTAAGGAAAGAGATGTAATAATAGTTAGAGAGAGATAGAGAAAGATTGTGAATTCTGATGTTTTTAATCTCACTTAAACCTGAATAATTTATTCAGCTAAGAATAAAGCCTCTTACAGGAAATACACAGATTTTACACCATGTTTCCCATTGAAAGTTCAGAGTGGAATCAAATTGAAAATGTTCCATCATACAATCGGCCAGTGACCTGTCATTTACATGTGCCCTCTGAACACTCTCTCCAGGTGTAGGAACCCTTAAGGCTGTGCTGAGAGAATCAAATGAAGACACAATCCTTTGGGAGAAGATTGACGAGCAAGGGTCCAAGTGGAACAAAGTTGTTGTAGATCTAGGCAGGGTAGCTGTGCCTTTTAAGGTATACAGACTTGGTAGAACTTTTGAATATCCTTCTAAATATCTCAAAGTGAAAGTTTTCAAAATTACAATGTTAACCACTATACCTTTACTAAACTGTTAATATTTAATTGAAACTTATAGTAATTCTTGATAAAGTTTAAAATTATATCTTTTTCGGAAGCAACAGTTTGTTATAGATTGAAAGAAATCTTTGAATAATTTGCTGTGAATGTTAAATAGATGAAGCTATATAGAACCTTTATATAATAAAATATCGGGCTTATTTATATTAAATCAAAAATACAGGTCTGTTACTTATGAAAGCAATCAAAACATTAATCATTATCTTTTGAGCTACAGGTTGACAGTAAATCATATATCAAACTAAAAGTTACTGTCGAAGCCAAAATGATTTTTGGACACCTTTGATATTAAGCAAATGACTTCATTTAAATATAATTACTTGGATACTTTATCCTCATTAAAACTTAAAAATAAAATGACTATGTTAAGCCACTGAGCACATTAAGCTTTTTTATGTAATCTATTCCTTAGGATGATAATTTAATTGGTAGAATTTTTTTTGCGATTCTGGTTTCAAGATAACTTTGCTTTCAACTTCTCAAGAGTTTTTGAAAAGAGAAATTAAAGTCTGGAAGAGCAAGGAATGAGCATTGCAGTCTTAAGCATGTTCTGAAACTCAGGTCCACTCTGATAAGTTATTTTTTTATCTTGCAGATTGTATTCCAAGCAACAAGGTCTGCAACAGTTGCTGGAGATTTGGCAATAGATGATATCACTTTCATCAATTGTGACTTTCCAGGTGCAGAAAATAATAATGAAATAGATATTTTTAATGCAATGATAAATTAATCATTTCCCCCCTCATTTTCTCTAAAAATCCCATAGTTTTTATTGATAAACATGAACGTCTCTCATTTCAAGGAATTTAAATTTACTAATTGTATGTCCAAAACATTGGCTTTATTTTAAAACAGGCTATATTAACATTAGCAGCACTGTCTTTCTTTAACTTTTCATATATGAAAATTGCATAAAATTAACATAATGCTCTGAAGAGATAGTTTTCCATGTTTTAAAAAAAGAAATCTATCTACTTGATCTTTCAAACTAATTTCATTTAACCTATTAAGCCTGTCTGTGACAAGTTCTGATATTTTAAATGCTTTCCACATCAGGAAGCATAGGTTAGAGTTTATACAAAGCTTCTTTCCTCGCAATTTATATTGGTTTGAGTGGTATGTTCTGAAATTCCAGATAAAGAATCATCTCTCAAACTGCAAGTTTTACTGTGGTGATGAAAGTATTTTTATTTTTTTTTATGCTTACCTGCTGCTTTTGTACTTTCTGTTGCTTGCCAACATCATGATACTTTGATTTCATATAGTCCTTGGGCTTTGAAATTTTCAGTTTCGTCAAATCATTTTACTATGAGACTGGAAGTGCTGACTGATTAAAATTGCATTATGTGGGATTCCATGACTATCTTACATGCTTGGGATGATCTAAAATCTCTTAAACATAAAGAGGCACATTCACAGAGAATCTTTATCAGTGTAACCCTGTATTTAAATGCAAAAAGGGGGTAATAGGCCTATTAAATTGTTATCAATGTTTTTTTTTATACCTGTCAAGCTGTAAGTATTTATTGCAAAACTCTATTTCATCAAACGATGAAAAAGCTTCACCCACAGAATGTGATTCTGATAATTCTGCTTGAATTTTACTTTGATTTTTTTTTTCAATTTTTTAAATCTCAATTTTTGCATGTTGCTAGCTGTTGCAGTGGGACATGAATCATGCCTGTCTCTGCCTTTTTTAATCTGTTAAAGATATATTAGACCCTATTTTTGCTGTGCTTTGAACAAAATAACTTTCCTCTCTTTTGGTTTATGGAAAATGTTTGCATGACTTTTAAACTGGCTTTAGTTCCAGATTTTTCTAAAACTGTGTGGCTGAACAAGTTAAATAAGATCGAAGCCCATTGCTTTTTATTTTTTAATTTTGCAGTGAATCCAAGAGAGTATATTTTATCTTTTAGACAGCTGTAATGCAAAAATGTGGAATATCACTGCTGCTTTAGCTTATCTTCCAGAAAATAGTTCAAGTTAGCACCATTATTTTTTTAAATAAATCGTTTTCCACTTGTCACATTTCTTGAACTTTTAAATAGATAAGTTAAGAATATATATAAAGTTAACTTCCAAATGAATTAGTAAAATTAAATTTAGCTTAAAAAAAAAGCAACAGTCTTGTATTATCCTTACAAACCCATGCTTTATACTTTTTTGCAGTTCATGTATCTTGCTCTGTACCTATCTGAAGATCATAAATTATCAAGACTTTTTGAAACATTGCTTTTTTTTTTTTAGAATTTAGTTGCTTCTTTTTTTTTTTTTAAACTACATTTATATTGCATTGAATGTTGATATAAGTCCATTATCAGCCAGGCAGTGAAGACCCTCTCAGAGCAGAACATTGACTATTTCTTTTTCGCAGTTCAGAAAGCATGAGGCTAAATATTGTACTAATAAATAATATTAAAATAAATATTTCAAATTGTTCATTTGGACAGTTCTAACCTTTACATTTTAATTGTATATCTTTCTAAATTAAGCTGTTGTAGAGTCATACTTACAGAAATATCATCGAGACATGTCAAAATATTTAAAAAAAAAATAAAAACCAAAACATAATAGGATAAAACATGACCATTAAGATGAGTTTGGGTTATCAAAATGTTGACCTGAATATTTCTTTTTTGAACCAGTGGTGTTTTGTTTTATACTGCATTATTGTTATAGAAACTTTATACACTTGTACTGACAAAAATTAAAAAAAAACAAGAACCTAGAAACTGAGAACTTTTCTGGATTTTTAATTTCACAATGATCATAAAAAAGTATTTTTCCAGATTGCAAGTTTCATATTCAGATCCATCTTCCTCCTCTCCAGTACTTTTTACATTTGTAGTACTTGTGTAAATCAGTATAAACAGTTTAGAGATGATTTATAAAAGAAAAAAAATATTCATATTTATTTAAAACGTCACAGAGAAAGCAAACAAATTTGAAATCTTTCCTTTATCCTTTTTTTGCAGTTGCCCAGCAAATTTGCGCTGCTGGAAGGTTCCATTGCAACAATAAAGCATGCATTCCTGATGAC
This sequence comes from Elysia crispata, assembly GCA_033675545.1. NCBI lineage: Eukaryota > Metazoa > Mollusca > Gastropoda > Plakobranchidae > Elysia > Elysia crispata. Next base: position 163,708 of record JAWDGP010002624.1, on the reverse strand, counting down.
CGCCTTTGTGATTTTTCTGATGACTGTGGCGATGGCAGTGATGAAGCTACATGTGGTGAGCTTTTTTTTTGGCTTTCCATATAATCTTCCTCTCTCTTATACACACCCTACCTTATAAAATGCCAAGCAATACAGTTGCATGTCTGGCAGTCTCTGACTGTCAAATTTTGCCGGTAGTTTCTTTCACTTCCACTCTCCTTGGCTTTCTCTCTGTCCCTGTTGGCCTCTTTCTCTCCCTCTCTAATTCTCTCTCTCTCTCTCTCTCTCTCTCTCTCTCTCTCTCTCTCTCTCTCTCTCTCTCTCTCTCCTTTTCTCTCATTTTCTCTCTCTAACTAGCCTTTTCTCTATTGAAGGATAATATGAACTATGAAAATATTAGTAGCTTTCTAATTAAAAACAAAGTTTGAGTTATGATTATATTAATTACTAATGGTGATAAAAGTGTTATTGACAACACTAGTAACAAAATAAACAACAAGAATTAATATTATGATAAATAATATTACTGATGAGAATACTGACAAAAAGAAATAGTAGCTGTGATGATGAAAACAGCAACAAAAATATGAACAGAAAAACAGTATTAATAATGTTAATAACGAAAACATTGCAATGTGAACAAAAATTTTCATACTAACGATTATGATTGATTAATGCAGTATTAATGATAATAGATACTATCTTCAATTCTATTATTTCATAATTTGTGTTCTCCAGCGGTGTATCCGTTGCGCACAAACTTTGAGTATAGCTTTGGAGACTGGCTTCAGGACAATTCAGATGAGTTTGACTGGGACCGTCAGCAGGGAGAGACTGCCTCAGTCAGTACTGGGCCGCGGCGTGACCACTCCAGGGGCACCAGCAAAGGTCAGCTTGCTGAAGTTATAACAATTTTGAAGTAGTAAGCTGCCTGGCAACAATGAAAGAATAATGTCATGTCATACTCCCAGCACAAATGTGTCACATGTTGCTCATATCACATCAGAGGGTTTGATATTTAAAATTTATCTTAGCTTGTAAATGATGACAGTTGTTTTAAATTATGAGAATATGTGAATAGATATTCAAGTTTTTATTATTTAAGAAATATATCACATGTTTTCAAACGCTAATTTTTCCAATTTATAATTCCATCATCTGATATATTAGGAGTGCTTGCAAGGTATATATTTTTAAAAGTAGCCTTAATAGATTTGATTCCAAAATGACTTGTTCCTTTGAAAAAAAACTGTCATACTTTTCCAAAAATGATATTATTCAAAATCTCAGATTTAATATCTTTGGCCTGGATTTGGATTGCTTTTATTTATTAATTTTTTGTAATATATTATTCTAAAGCTGAGAATAATATATCACCTTGAAAGCGGTACCCTTCAATTACTCATTTGCGATATCAGACTCATTTTAAGACCTCTCAAAAGGGTTTATGTAAAGCTCTATAAATTCAAGACAAGGGTCTTATTATCCACGCATCTTTATGCCCGGTCATAGTGGCTATGAAAAATTGAAATATAATTTAAATATCTACGAGACATTTTGTGGATCACTTTTATTTTACAATTATACTGGTTTTTTATTTAGAATTGTTCAGTAACCTAAAGATTCTCTAGATCGTATTTTCAGACAAAAGATTGTACATTTGTTTACTGTTTTTTTGTTTGAATCTTATTCATTTGTCTTTTCCAATTTTAGACTTTGACTCTGAAGCTCGCTAGGTGTTAAATTTTGAGAGATGATCTTAGAAATTTAATACTATTTTCATCTACCATATATCCACTTTTAGGAGACTGTGCAAATTGTTTGACTCAAAACATTTTCATGATGCATCAGTCCAATTTATGGTGAGAGGAAATCTGCAGCCCAAACCTATATAATGGGTCAATAGGTGAAGAGTAAAAGAAATCAGGTTTCTCTAAAATAATTTTATATCCTATTTGTGATAGGTCATTATGCTGTGATTGATACATCATACCCAGTGAGGACAGGAGACAAAGCAAGGCTGATAAGTCCAGTTATAACATCAACTCCTTTTGACGGATCATGCCAGGTAAAACAATGTTTCATGTAGGCTATGATTTTTTTTATGCATTTTCATATATGTATAATATTTATTTAATTTCCAATTGGTCTAAGATATGTCTTGGTGCTTTGGTTCTTGCTCTTTAAAGCAGTTTTTAATCACTTTTGTTAGTTGCTTTGTTCATATTTTGTCCATTAATCTTGCCTGCGCAAATTCATATGAGGTTCCCTAAGTTTGCTTTCACTTTTATCTGTATTGTGTCCCTCAACTTTGCTTTTACTTACATATATTGTCCCATAGCTTCGCCTCTACTACTACATGTATGGGGCTACTGTGGACTCTCTTCGCATCTACACGCGCTCAGACAGTGGACTCAGCACGCTCAAACAGGTTTTCTCTCGCTCTGGTAATCTTGGAGAGCAATGGGTGCGCACAGCACTCAGACTAGATGAGACCAAACCTTTTCAGGTAAAGAAATAAGATTTCAACTTGCAAGTATAAAAAGAACTGCTTATGTTTGTGAAGCAAAAACTAAAGTATACTCAGTTAAAAAAAAAATCAGTTTTCAATATCTATCTCTGAGCTTAATCAGCATCTTAAGTTTAAACTATTGCCATGTTTCTGTAAGACTTTCAATCATTCGTTGTATTTTGATTATGTTATAACAGATTATTATTGAGGCTCAGAAAGGTGACAGCTACACGGGGGATATAGCTATTGATGATGTCTCTCTCACATCAGGCTGTGTGCTTAGTCAGAGTAAGTCCTAGCATTCTTTGAGTTATTATGTGAGCAATCATAACTGCTAATAGTTGTATAGAAAAGTCTTAATTTCTTTCAAACTTTTTAAACACTGATTTAAAATGGTCAAAGTAAACCAGCTGCATAGACAAAGTGGTAGTGAAAGGTAGTGAAAGTTATAAAAAAGAATCAAATTTGTTTAAAATCTCACAACCATCTTGATGACTGAATTATTTGTTTGAATGTTAAAGGATTGAATATAACATTTACATTATACTAAAAATGTGCAGGACCATTTAAACACTAAGTATAGTTTACAAACATTGTTGAAATCCTGATCTAGTCTTTGTCTTCAAGATGGTGCTGGAAACTTAGATTTTTGAGATATGCTTTTTAGGAACACTTTTTTTAATTTTTATAATGATTTTCTTTATTCCTGTCCTGCAGCTACTCTTCCTACAGGGCCTCCTCCTACCACTACACCAAGCCTATGTGGGTCAAACTTCACATGTGGAGATGGTACATGTGTCTCAAGAGATGCACTGTGTAATTTTGTTCCAGACTGTCCAGATGCTAGTGATGAAGAAGACTGTGGTAAGTGCACCTGGACTAATAGTAATTTTTTTTTTATACTTTTCAGTATTAAAAGCTGTAATAAAAATTTGCTTGTGGCAAGATTATTTAAACCGATGTAATACCACTAAATCATGGAACTACAAGCTTACAAGATTTCCTATGTTTTATTTTTCTTTCAGTTTTTAAAGTCATTTGCTGGTTTATATATTCTTTTTTTTTAATTGTCTGTCTACCACTGTTAGTCAGGTGGTCGAGAGGAGCACCACATGAACTGATAAGTTAGCTGAGACAAAGAATATGCATCTTTACCCTCAACAAAAATAAATGCGTAAATTTAGAGATAATCTGTGTAACCACCAAAACTCCCTATTTATCATCCTCCCTTAAGATGAAATTAAAGTTTTGGGATGCACATTACTAAGGGCACATATCATATTTATGCTACAATATATTTTCTATAACAAAATAATTTGTAGGCTGTATGAAATATGCATTCAATTATGTGCAATCATTGCGCTTCATTATAACATTATTTGCAGATAGTTTGTTGTAGCAAAGCAATTCATCCTGTTATATATTAAGACCATTCGAAAGAAATATCGTATTGTTACCTACCATTGATTAACTTGATTGTACAATAAAATTTCATTTCTTTTGCCTTAAAGAAAGACATAAAATTTCTTGAAAAGAGTCTTTTGAATATTCCATAGAACTAAGTAAAGCTAAAAAAACATTTTTATATGTCTTATCTTCAGCTACCTGTGACTTTGAGTCTTCCACCTGTGGCTGGCATGATCAGAGTGTGGGTCTCTACCAGTGGACAAATGTCTCAACTGCTAACGCATCAGGCCTGGAGCCAACTGTAGACAACACCTTCACTTTCTTCATCCAAGGTAATTACTGTCTTTGAAATAGTTTCTATTTTCATCACTATGGTCTAGCTGCTTCTCACACTATTACTACCAATTTTACTTAAAATACACCACCAGCATCGGTTTTGACCGCTGCCTCTACTATTACTACCAAAACTACCACTTTTAATATCACAACCACCACTACCACCACAGACCCCTTTGCATGATCACTTTTTGTAATTTTCACTACTTCTACTTTTGCTACTAACCTTATAAAAAAATTGAAACTACTGCCACCATTTTGTCTGAACCTTATACTACAAACGTCACTGCTGTTGCTGGTGAAGTTCATGCTCCTATTAATAATATAAATATTCATCTTTCCATTTCTGTCCTGTCCGATAAAGGCTTGTGTTTGAAATGCAAAAAGTCCTTTGATAATCCTATGTTGTGGACGGAATATAAAAAGCAACAAATAAACTGAAAATGTTTTTTAATAGTTTGCTGGTATTTTTTTTTTTATATTTCTCAATTTTGTTTTCTCATTTAGGTCATTATATGAAAGTGAGCCAGGGTACTGGGGTGACCCGTTATCCAGCTGTGTTGGTCTCCCCTGTTTTGAAGGCCACAGGCCCAAGTTGCCACATGTCCTTTGCTTATTACAAGGAAGGATCGGGCTCAGGTAAAAGATACAACATACAATTACAAACACATACATAAGAATACAAATACTAATTTACCAAAGCAAATATGAAGGTCTGAATTTTAACATGTTAACCATGAATCTCAAAATTTTCAAGGCTTTTGTTTAATCAGTTCATAAATGTTGACATTTTTAAAGTGAAAAACATATTTTATAAATGTCAACTCTGTACCTGTGGCCCCCTCTTTCATTCCAACATCTCCTGTGATGGATACAATGAGCAGGAGATCTGGCCATCTACCTCCAGAAGGCTTCCAATGCAGGTACTTCCAGATACTTTCAGCTCTGGCACACAGCCACATCAGGCACAAAGAAGTGGAACCAGTATTCTGTTGATCTAGGCCGCCTGGATGCTGGCTACCAGGTAAAAATACCAAATGTCTTTAGGGTTTTTTTTATTATTAAAATAGGGAGGCCTTTTGTAGTGCAATATTATTTCAGAAAGGCTGCTTTCTGAGAGTTTGGCTTGACATTAACTGATTAAGCAATCAGATTCACAGTATTTGCTGAAAGAGTTAAATTTCTTAATTAATTTGTTATATGAATTTTTGCAATTGATAAATTGTAATTTGATTCATTCTCTATCACTTTATTTTTTAGATCTGCAACTTATGAAGTGTTGATTAACTACTAAAATCATCTGCAAAATATTTCTTTTTCAACATTGAAGTCCTGGTATAAGTTAAACGAAGCCGCTTTACCCTGTGAAAACTAAAATATTTTTTAAAGTCAATTAATGCACTCTTATGTATGAGAAGGCTTTGAATAAAACAAGATATCTCTTTTTAATAAACAGATTGTGATTAAGAGCACACCTGTCAATGATTTCCCATATGCTGTCGGTATAGATGATGCCCGCTTTCTGCAGTGTGTTCCTGATAACCTCTACAGCAACTCCTCTGATGGTATGTTAGCTTTAAAGTTGCTTTCATTCTTCAAAATATTCTCATTTGAAAGAAGATAAATGTCAAGTGTAACCCTCAGTGGGTTCAGGTCTGTGGGAAGATCATAGACTCTGGTGAGAACCTGCTCAAAACTTGCACCTTTATGGACCTCATAGGTCTAAGGTATTACACAAATGGAGATATGAACGCAGAAGAGGATGAAAGTTGAGTTATTCAACAGTCGTGGGGTAAAGAAGAAGGGGTGTATGATTTAGGGAAATTAAGTCATGGACACTTATCTTTAGGAGGCTAATTGAAGGACCAAAAAAAAAATATTGAAATGAAGACTTTTATAAGATTGTCAATTGGAGCATTTTTTAAAATAGTTGTCCTTATCATTTATCATCATTTTTATTCTTTTTTGTGGTATTAAGACTTAACAGAATCTTAATCTCAGTTCCTTTGCCTGCTCTATATTTACAGCACTGTTCTGTGATTTCCACGGTGGTGACTTTTGTAACTACTTCCAGTCCCAGAACGATGACTTCCAGTGGTCTTATTCCAATAAACCCACACCATCCCAAAATACAGGACCAGCTGGGGACCATACCACTGGCACAGGCTACTATGTTTATGTTGAGGCTTCTATTCCTCAGAAACCAGGAGATAGGGCCATCTTGATGTCTGCCTCTGTATTACCTACTGGTAAATTTGGCATTTATTGGAATGATGTTTATCAAGACTCATAAGAACATCATTTATATAGAGGAATAGCTGGAAGAGTCTAAAATAAAGTTGATTAACAATTGTAGAGTAAAAACTTAATTTAATTGATGATGATGTTAATCTAGGATTTGTTGTGATGTTAATCTAGTTGGCTGCATATCCAATCATGAATTATTAACATAATAATTTAGAAATAGTGCCTCCTACAATTATAATGTAATACATGGCAACGCAGTGAGTAATATGGTAATGCTCATTAAATTTTCAAGAACTCTCACAAAAAAATAATAAATGCTAAAAAAAAACAAAATTTCTAACAGATTGGCGTTGCTAATTTGTCTCTGTGCAGACCACAGAAAATTTCTGTTTCATCTTTTGGGCTCCACAAAATAATTCATAAAATATTTTTATTATGTCAGAATTTTAGATTTCTGATTCAGTTAAGGAAACAATTGTATACTGGGTAACAGGATCAAACTTTATCAAGGTTACTCACTTAGGAAAATTAGAATAAAGTACTCAAACTGCTCATTGCTATCTAAAATTTCCAGAAACAGACATGTGCCTGAATTTCTGGTATCATATGTTTGGGTTGGATGTGGAAACCCTAAATGTATATCTGGTCACAGACAAGACAAACTTCACTCGGATTTGGACACGCTCAGCCTCCCAAGGCAATGTATGGAAACTAGGTCAAGCTCCAGTGTCCTCCAATAAAATATACCAGGTGAGCTAATTCAATTTTTCTCTCGTATGTTTTTTTTCCTGCTTTTAATTGCCTCAAGCAAAATACTGTTTCCCTGTTTAAAAATTACAGGTAATGACACTATGGTCATTGACACTATGTTTTTTTATAATGCCTTTAGCCCAGCAATATCTTCAACTCTTGCACAGATTTGATAATTAACTACAGACGTTTTATCTTCAGCTTAATTTCTTTGACATAAACCAGTCTTAATAAAGAAGCATGTTAGAACATTTTATTATTCATTCAATATTAACATTGTATTACTTATTATTTAGAGCAGTATCACACTTAACTCTAAACTTTTTCATTTTTTGAGAACTAAGGCCTCTCTGCCATGTCCTTTCTTGTCTCTCTTGCTAAATCTGAAAGTTGTAAAATATGATCTTGTGTAAATGTTAAATCTGATGATTGTAAGCCCATATGTTTATTAAATTATGTAAACAAAGTTGTTTTTGTCTTTTTGATTAAAAAAAAATGTGATCCTTTATTTGAATTAATTTATAGACATTCTGAGGCGTTGCATAGGGCAGTTTTTTTTTTTTATTGCGGTACAGATTGCATTTGAGGCTGTTATTGACGAGTACAGTGGAGATATTGCACTGGACGACATTTCTCTTGTTGCTGGAAAGTGTCCTAGATCTCGTAAGTTAAAAATGATTTATTTAGCTCTCAAATTTATTGACATGCTTTGGGGAGTGTGTAAAAGACAGAAGGTTACTTTGGTACATGCACATTAAATGATGGAAAACTGATTAGACCTATTTTCTTCCAACTTAATAGAAAACTTTTAATAGTTCAGGGTGGCAAACAGTTTTCATCTCTTCAATCAAGAGGTATAATTTTAAGTTCAATGTGAAGTGGAATTAAAATATGCAACCCTTATTGAATACAGCTATCAATGAGGCAATTGTGATGATGCTTATGATGTGAATGATGATAATGGAAATAACTTTGCAAGCAATACCACTGCTTATGATGAAAATTACTAATCCTGCTGTCACAGTGATAACTTTTTTAAAAACCTGTTTGTTAAACATAGCATTCTAATTTCTCTGCCAGCCATCTGCGATTTTGAAATTGATCTGTGTGGCTATGTCCAGCTTCAGCAAGATGACATTTTTGACTGGATACGCTGGTCTAACAAAACACAATCTACAGGTACAGGGCCATCACGAGACCATACAACTCGCAACGGATATGGTGAGATGAGGAAAAATGAGTGCATGAACTTTTAAGAAGGAAGAGAGAGAGAGAGAGAGAGAGAGAGAGAGAGAGAGAGAGAGAGAGAGAGAGAGAGAGAGAGAGAGAGAGAGAGAGAGAGAGAGAGAGAGAGAGAGAGAGAGAGAGAGAGAGAGAGAGAGAGAGAGAGAGAGAGAGAGAGAGAGTGAGTGAGAGAGAGAATCTGAGTGTGTGCATGTCTTTTTAATTTCATACGTGCTTTTGTTTTACATAGTGAACTTAATACAGTTTAGAGTTATGATCTTAATGATTTTCTGTGAAATTTATGTGTTTTGAGAAACAGGAAAGCCTAATATTTATTAGATTTTTTTCTAGAAATGCACCAAAACTCTTAATCTTGAAATTGCAATGAAGGATTTTGCAGAATTCTTCTAGTTGCAGTATCTTCAAACTGAATGGAGGAAATTTAGTTAACGGGTACATTATTTTCACCTTATCTCTCCTTCACTCTTTTAATTTTAACTTTCTTGTTCCCACTTCCAGGATACTACATGCACATGGATGCTTCTAATCATGTCAGTGGCCAGAATGCTAAACTAATGAGTCCAAAGGTGTTAGTGCCTGGCGCAATGTCACCAGGAGCAATTAGGCCTCAGCCTCAGTCTCACTGTGTCTACTTCTGGTATCACATGTTGGGAAGGCAAATGGGTCAGTTAAATGTTTACGCCAGAAATGGCAAGGGCCTGGACACTTTGGTATGGACCAATTCTGGTGAAAGAGGAATATACTGGTTCCAAGGCAGGGCTCAGGTGGATGCCAGCATTGGAGACTTTAATGTGAGTCTGTGCAGAGGTTTTCTATGTGAACTTCGGGTCCAAACAATCATTTCTTCATGTAACGTCTTATTGTGAAGTTGAGGACGTGAAGGAGAAGCGAATGATTGTAATAACTGTCAATGATAAACATATTATATCTTTCATATTATTTTTTAAAATGGAATACATCAATTCCAATGTAACGAAGATGAATAATGTTTAAAACTATACTCTCCTCATCTTACCTCTACTGTATCCTCTAAAAAATGAAACCAATGTGCTGACAATACTTATTTGAACTGTATTAACCTGAAAGAAATGTAAACTCAATGTTGTATATAAAAATCATTAATATTTTCCCCAAAATATGATTTATCTTGTAACCAAAATTTTAGATATTTTGAAAAACTCAATGTGCTGAGAGTTACTTGCCTTACCTGTTAATGCCCATAATATTTGTTTCTTTTGTATCAAAGATAAAAAAAACTGCTTGAACTTAGATATAGAAAGATATGACTCAATTTCTTTTACTTATTTCAAAATATATTATCATGATAACTTCATTGCAGGTTGTGTTTGAAGGGGTTGTGGGCTCTGGCTATCGTGGAGATATTGGCATAGATGATATAAGGATTGCTAAGGGAGAGTGCCCACATGTAGGGACCTGTGACTTTGAGTACGACACTTGCGGTTATCTCAACCCTACATCTCTGGATTCCTACGATTGGCTGAGAAATTCTGGACGAACAGCCACATCACAGACAGGCCCTCCTGTTGATCACACAACAAACTCAAACAGCGGTCAGTGGAGCTTGATAAATATTTAACTTACTCCAGATTACAGATCTAACTTGTTGATTATTATTTCTTTAAAACCCTGAAGAAACATCCATAAGAGAAATTTTTTCCAATCAAATTTCAAAAGAAATGCCAAAGTGTTGCCTTTATCCAGCATAGCTTCCAAACCAAGGTCTTTGTAAAAAATTAAACTCAAAGTCTCTCTATTTTGAAAATTATAAGCTGTTGCATAAAGGAAATTTTGATAGGGAAAACAATTGCTTCAGATAAAATTGAGTTGTTTGTTATCATTTCTTCCAAGTTATCTTTGGTGTTGAAAGAATCAGTTATATTCTCAATCAATGCATGTTTGGGATTTAAAGAAAAATGACAAGAGAAACAAAATATATCTGTAATTAAGATATTCTGTTAACAATTTTAAAATGCAAATATATTTTGAACACTGTGGGAAAATCCACGGAAAGGTATCGTTGAAATATTATATAATATTATTCTTAAAAAGCTAAAGTTCTTCAACTTCATATATGCATGTCTATTTTCAATCTAAATGGTAATTTTTTTCGGTTTTTGATTAATTCAAAACTTTTAATTAAGGAAAAAGACAAAAAAAATTATAAACATCAAGTTAACCTAATGCGCTTTACTCCAGAATTGTTTAGTTTTGAGTTGAGACGAATCCAGGCTGTGTGTTGACTGGTAACTGATTTCTTTCTCACTCTCTACAGGTTTCTACATGTACACTGAAGCTAGCATGAAAAATGAGAGAGATCGAGCCTGGCTTTACACTGACTACAGCTTGGCAACAAACGCAGCTTGCATCTCTTTCTGGTACTTTATGTATGGCTCAGGTGTGACTTCACTTCTAAATTTGGGAATAAAATGAGAAATTTTCTTCACTTTTGTTTTAGCCGCTGATAATGTACTATTTCCTAAATCATATATTATACTTTTTGTGGCCCTCATTATATTTCTTCAGCTTGATTGATTTCTTTACTATCTTTGGTTCAAGGCTTTGAAATAACAAAATATTTAAAATTATTTTCTTATTTTTTGTTGTTGGATTTTTAATTATTTTTTTTTAATCACTAAAAGTAATGTCTAAGAACCAAAATATGTCTAACAGACTTGTGCTGAAGGTTTACTTATCAATGTTGAGAATCTATACGCCATTGTCAGTTCAAAACTGTACTTGAGTACTGATATATTATGAGAGTCATCTCTATGCCATTGCAACTGATTTGAACCTGATGAAGAATTATTTGTGATAGCAAAAATACCTGTAAAGATTAAAACATGTTTCAAATATCTAATGCAGCCTTTTACTTTGTATATATGTACAATATCTGCATGGCAGCTGCATGAGCTATTTGACGACATCCTTTCTTCCTATACAGATGTAGGCACATTGCGGGTGTACCTAGTGCCTTCCAGCAATGATTCATCACTGCTGTGGGAGCAGTCAGGTGACCAGGGAGCTCAATGGAAGCAGATCCAGATAGATTATAACAGTTCCCTGCCCTACCAGGTAAGACATGATTAGTGTTTTTTAGCAGCGGGCGTCCTTTAGCAATGTCACACAAGGCTTTAGTAGCTCCTCTTGTTGCTATGTAGATAGTTCTTCATATAATTTGTGAAGAGAGGAAGAAGTTATGCACATTCATATGTGAATATCACACCACGGACAATGTACCCATACTTGAGTTGATTAGAAGGAAAAATGCCAGTAGTTGTTTGTACCTTTTTGCAATGTTGCCTTGATGATTTTGTTTTGTGTTGAACCTATAAAGTTAGAACTTAGGACACATTTTTTCTTTTGGACTAAGACTTTTAAAAAAATTAACTTCTGGAGATACCTACTCTGCACTTTATCATTCTAAAAAATCAAGCACTTATTATGATAAAAATATTGAATTTTCTTGCATGTTTCTTATTATTTTACTTAAATTTACACCTGCCCAGCTTGTTTTTGATGGTGAACGAGGGACAGGCTTGCTTGGAGACATAGCTATTGATGACGTTGTTGTAACAGACAGTCCTTGTATGAATACCACCTCAGCTCCACCCACAGATGTGACAGCAGGGACCACCGTCACTTACCGTGAGTATCAACTTGTATAAGTTGGTGATCACTGTAGGATAGCAAATATCATTTTTCAGACTCATCATATTTTTTAAAAACTTCAGTGAAATTCACGCAGATGCTCTGATGGCAGTCTCTACTCCATAATAAAGACCCTTGGAAGCTGTTTTTAAGAGAATCATGTATTGAAACGTTTTCAATAAAAAACAGGAGAAAAACAAAAATCTATCAGAACACATCTCTGTTTCATAAAATGAATAAGATGAACTGCACAATGGATATGGTTTACTAACTTATTTTACTTCCAGTCTCAGTGAATCTAAACATGTCAAAATTTTTTTTTTATATCATAGCTCCCAGCAAGTGGGACTGCAACTTTGACCAGAACAACACATGCTCCTGGAAGCAGGACACTTCAGACACCTTTAACTGGGACCTAAACAAGGGAGCGACAAGCTCTTCATTCACTGGGCCAACTAGTGATCATAGTTCAGGCACAGGTTAGTCCTATATAATCTTGCCTTTGTTTACTCAGTTTCTAAGCAGTAGACGAATCATTTTTTAAACTTGCCTTCAGGTGTCCCATAAAAATCAAAACACTTCTGTAATTTGCTATTTCAAAAGCCTCTGGGTGAATATAAGCCTGTATGTTTTTAATTTCTAGGTACAATAAAATTAATAAGGAAGTCAAATTTTTTTCTGTGTTGTATGGTAAATATTTATTTAAATGATGGTTTATGAAACAAGTCTTTTGTTAATTGCACCAAACCAGGGTTCCTCGAAACTCTATACATTTTGTAACTCTCTCTTCATTGTGTGATTTTCAGGATACTATGTTTATACTGAGAGTTCATACAAGTCTGCCACAAATGACACTGCTAGACTCCTCAGTGATTCCCTGACACTCACAGATGCTGGTGTCTGCTTGCGTTTCTGGTACAACATGTATGGCAACGACATCGGCTCACTACGTGTCTATGCCAGCATTCGAGGTATTGTATTTCAACAAAGAAGAAAATAGATTATTAAGCTTTTTTCATGTCATGTATTTGTTTTTTTTTTTCAATATTCAACTAAATACTCCCAAATATTAAGAGAGCATTGGTATTTGATATCTTATGTAGAACACCAAACAAGTTTAACCAGAGATAAAAGTTGAAATGTAAATGACATTCAGGAGCCGCACTGTAGTTATACCATGTATTAGAAATTGGATATAAAACTCCGAGTATAGACTGAGTAAAATGTCCTGTTAACTTTGACATATAATCGACTTGTCTGTGATGCAGCCATTGTAAAGATTGAAGCAATCATGTTATGGCAATGAATGTGACCACCATTTTTTTTCAATCAATATAGGCGCACTTGGGCCTGTGTTGTGGCAGCGTATAGGTAATCAGGGTGCTGATTGGAAACAGGGCTACCTACACATCACTCCCAAAATTCTACCACAAGGGGGCAGCACAACAGTCAATGTGAGCGACAAAGAATAGAATTCTTTATATTTTCTTTGAAAGTTATTTTGTGAGGCTAAGAGAAGAATGGGAATAGATTTCAATTGTGCTTTTTTTAAAAATTGCATTAACTTAATATGTAAGACCGTATAAGATGCAGCATATCAAAAGCTAAAACATGCTTGAGTATCATTCTAAAACTTCAAATCCTAATAATTATATTTCATGCCTCACTTTCTATTTAAAAGCAGTTTTAGGCATTGATCAAGAAATGGGCATCCAAGAGTGCAGGCAGAATGTATTCCCAGTTTCAATGACTATTATTGTATTTCACCAGATGGTTCTTGAAGGTGAACTCACAGGAAATTACCAGGGGGACATTGCTGTTGATGATATCTCTGTTTACACTGGAAACTGTGTAGAACATCAAGGTAAGAATATTAATGTGATTAAAAAGTTTAAGCTCATTTAATTTAATAATTTTCTATTGTTTTTTGTTTTTGTTTTTATAAAACACGTTTGCTATAAAGGATTGAAAATACAAATGTTTCGTTTTTGGAAATAAACCATATTAATAATGTATAATTTCAATAGTCACACAAAACAAATTATTACATAAACAATTTTACATGCCTATGAAAATGTGCCCCAAAATTACATAAATTAGTAGAAACTCAAAGATTTAGTCTCACTATTTCTTCCCTACTAATGCCTGCATTGCATATTGCCTGTTTTGTATTTGCAATATGGTTTAGGATGCCTGTTTTGTATTTGCAATATGGTTTAGGAGCATTAAATTTTTACCATAAGAAAAGAAGATAAAATTGTTCTGTTTTACTTTTTTTTAAATAAGCAAAATTGCAAAAATTCCCTGAAGATTTAATTTTACAATACTCAAACTTTTTTATTTTATATTTTTTTTTTGGCAAATAAGTGAATTTGCAAATGAAATGATCAATTCTTGAAAGTTGAATTTTCCACAAAAATTACCTTAAAAATTTCTTCATCCATTCATTGTTGATGTCATTTATTCAGGTTTTGTTCTGTTTTATTATTTCAGGCGAGTGTGATTTTGAGTCTAAAGATATTTGTGACTTTACTCAAGACCCAACTGCTGACTTTGAGTGGCTGAGAAATTCTGCTACCACAGCCTCTACAAACACAGGACCCACCACTGATCACACATATGGCACTGATATGGGTATTTTTCATTACCAGCATAGAGAAGAGTAAAGAGAAATTGATTAATCAATCTACCAATAAGCATCTCATAGTCATATTTACATTTGAACATTGTATCTTCATTCAAAGATATTAAGAATTATTTATAATGATTAATGATTATTAGTATTTTTACCTAAAACATTTCTAACACCATTTGTCTATTTACTGGATGGATATATCAGTATAAATGCAAATCATAAGCAATTGAGTTGAAATTTTATGCATCAAACATATCAATTTTAATATTGTTTCTGCAAATTATCTGGGAGTGAGTGTTGGCAGATTGATGAAAAGTAAACATTATTACTTATAGAAAAATCCGTTCTTCATCAACAATATACAATTTTTGTGTATATTTTCCTTAAAGAAAATTTCAGATCAACTGTGTGTCTTTCAAGTACAGGAAAATCCAGATCACATTTTGACTTGTTTTTTTTATTCCTTCATCAAATGTTCTAGTCTTGTGGTCACATCTGCTGCTGTACATTCTCTTGCAGGTTTTTACATGTACACTGAGAGCTCATATCCTCGTTCCCGAGGCCAGCAGGCACGGCTGTTGTCCCCCATGCTAACTGCTACACAGGGCAAGTGCCTCACATTCTACTACCACATGTATGGCATCAACATGGGCTCTCTTAATGTCTATGTACTGAGAAATGGGCGTCTGTATACACCTGTTTGGACTATCTCTGGATCACAGGGTGATTTATGGCAGCCCGCCCAGGTCACTCTCAGCAGCCCCACAGACTTTCAAGTGAGTGCTGTTTTCAGAGTTTTCTTTCTTTTATGCTATGCTGTTTCTGATCTCTTGTTAATCATGCTTTGCTGAAGATATCCTCTTTTTTAAACACCTATTCTCTATTCAAGATTAAATATCATTCTTAAGTGCAAGATCATTCTTCTTTAGTTCTTGCACAAGATTTTAGAGTTTGAACTGGAGAAAGTGAACGAAAAGGTTCTAACTTATAATTTTACTTGTTTTAAAACTACTTTATTGGTCTAAGAATTTCAACAAGTTTAATGGAAAAAAAAACATTTGTGCTTTTGAACTTTTGAACTTTTTAATAAAAAAGGTGGGAACTGCTCTATAATCTAAGCTAGGCAGAAAAAGTTATTGAAAGTTCCTAATACTCTGATAGCTGAATCTTGTTCTCTTTCCTCCTAGGAATACTTTTCTGTGAATTTCACTTAATTTAAAACAATCAATATCTTTGGTTAGTGTAGCTAAAATCTAAAGCTAGTTGGAGACAATTTGTGAAAAGCCAAATGTTGATTTGATATAAATGTTGATCTGAACTCATATATGAAGACATGGTGCAAATATTTAATCAAACGGAAACTTGTGAAAGTTCTCAGCATGTCAACCCAGTCGCCTAACCTTATTTGTGAGGCTCCCATAATCCATGAAAATTGTTCAATTTTCAACAGTTGAAAAGAAGGTTTTTAAAAGCTTTGAGCTCGCAAGTGAAAAGGATTTTTAATTACATCATCAAATGTGTAAAATGTTATTGTTATGTAATATTTTTACTTACATTATTATGCAGTATTTATAAATTGTAGCCTTTAAATGGTTAAAGAGCCAATTAGTTTATAAAAAAGTAGCATAGAGAGTAGAGATTAAAAATTCAACTACTTGAGATTAAAGTTGATTTTTCATATTTATTATTAGTCTATTTATTTGTCACTTCTGTCATATCTCTGAAAAGCTTGGGTTGAGTAATGGTGAAAGAAGTCATTTTTAAAAATGAGTAACTTTCACATTGCAAAAGTAAATCACAAACAAGTAAATAAGTTTCTCTGAAATGAGAACTTTAATCCTGCAAACGTCTTATATGAAGGTGTGTGGTGTCAGGGTAATTTAAGAGCGATGAAAACAATCTGAGTAAATCCACTTTTAAATGTTCAAACAATGAAGTTTCACTTTGTTTTCAAAGGAACTCTTCATGGAGAAAAAAGATGGTGAATTTATGAAATAGTGTGTAATTTGTCACTAAAACGGCCAAAAAGCGGCCGACTTAATGGAACGCCACAGAAGTGTAGTAACAGCCGTTCTAGTCAACCGTCAATGCTTGGAGGGAAGTCCAGAATTTTCATAGTATATTTACTGGGTTGTGAGAACAAAAAACTGACAATTTTGTTTTCCCAAAGGTTGTATTTGAGGCCACCCTCGGTGGGACTGTCACCAGTGATGTGGCAATTGATGATTTATCATACAAGCCTGGGGCTTGTCCACCACCAGCATCCTGTGACTTCGAAGATGGTCCCTGCCTCTTTCATAACAGTGCAAAGGGAGATAACTTTGATTGGGATATTCATCAAGGCAGCTCATATGCTCACAGTGGCCCAAAAGCGGATCATACCCTAAACACTCAGTTGGGTAAGATTGATATAAACTTGTAAGACTTTTTGCAAATTTTTCAATTTTCTGAAGAAATGATTTACACACTCAGTGACGAATTTCACCCTTGTGAATCCCATTCTAACCTTTGTACTCTGCAGTCACATTTTTTCCAGGTATTATTTTTTAAAATTCAATTTTCAGGCCATTACATGTTGATGGATGCAAGGGGAAGAACCAAAGGAGACATTGCCCGCTTATATACAGAAACCCTCCCACCCACGAATGGCTCCTGCATGAGTTTATATGCCAAGCTACCTCAAGGTGATGGAGGCAGCTCCTTTTTTGTTAAAATCAACAATGACCTGAAGGATTCAAGTGGCTCTTACCAGCTCTTGTACACATTGTCAGGTGTACAAGGAGCTGATTGGGTGTCTGCTCAGGTAAGCTGCGACATCAGAGATTGGATACTACCGGAATAAAAGTGTTGAGAAGTAATTACCAAGGTAAAGAAAGCAGAAAAACCAATTGGTCATAATAAAGAGATTAATAAGATGGAGCAAAAAAAGAGAAAAGAATGAGAGGGTGGAAGAGAGGAATGCCAAGATTGTGGAGGAAAAGAAAGAGAAAATCAAAGAGACAGAGGGAGAGAAAAACAAAGAGAGAGAGAGAGAGAGAGAGAGAGAGAGAGAGAGAGAGAGAGAGAGAGAGAGAGAGAGAGAGAGAGAGAGAGAGAGTTAAAAGAGAGATATTGAGATATTGAGAAAGGAAGGATAAAAAGAGAGAAGAGTGAAAGGGTCGCTTGGGGTAAATAAAAACTTTACTTCAATCACCAAAGTTTGAAATTCATATTTCTTTGATCCCCATCAGCATGAAGTAATAATGGTTTGAGGTTTTACCAAATCTTCTAGACCCCACTCATTTTTCTCCTTCTTTCTGGACTCTATAAGAGAACTCACATAACTTTCTTTCATCTTACTTTTCAGTTTGATATTGTTTCCCCCAACACCTATGTAGTCGTCTTTGAAGGATTGGTTGGTGATCCACTTCTCAGTGACATTGCTCTGGATGATGTAAAGTTGACACCAGGGCTTTGTGCCAAGAAGCCAGCTGATTTTGCCTGTGACAATACCACAACAATACCTTACAGCAAGGTAAGAGAAAACATGAGAAACGTAAAGCAGAAAGCATACTCAGAAAAAAATGACTTACTTCTGCTGGCTATGTGCCAGCTTGAAATCTCGTCATATATATGTTGAAATCAAAGTCGCAATCAAATTTTGCTTAAAGGTAAAAAGCTTGTAAAGTAGAATATTTTTATTTTCATTGAAAATAGAACTATGGAACTAACCACTTATCTTGGCTTTCATTTTTGGAGAGTCTACTTAACTGTAAAGATGCATGTGGCTGATAACAATAAAGTATTCATTAAAGGAATAATAAAAGAAATTTTATTGACATAAAAGAGTAGTGGATGAGTTTTAGTAATGAATTTATTGAAAGAGACTAAATCATAATTACTCTGGTAAACAATAATCCAATCGATTATCATTTGGAAGCTTCTATGAATATTTGTTCAGTATGTATTGATTCTTTTTTAATGCTGGATTATCACCTAATTTGAATACTGTAAACTCTTTGTATTTGCTCACTGCACTATAGTAGTGATTTCTTTTTTACCTACCAAACTAATTAATATGAATGATATCTCATTTTGCCTTAGGTCTGTGATTTTCGCGTGGACTGTTTGAGTACCCTTGCAGATGAGACAGAGTGTGGTGCCTGCTCATTTGAGGGTGATCAGTGTGGCTTGGTTGACCTGAGCAAGGGCTCCTACAGATGGAAAATTTCTTCAGACAGTGGGACTACAGATTTTGACCAGCGAATTGGCGCAGACCACACCACAGGAAATGTGGATGGTAGCTTCATGTATGTGACCCGAAGCAAAGGAAGACTTGGTGGGGAAGCTGTTTTATCGACACCTAAGCTGGCCCCAACATATGAGACTTGTGTTCTGCAATTCTACTACAAGAAGGATACAGCTAAATTAGAAGTCTATATAGAGGTGAGAAGAAAAAATGTGATCAATGACTCATGGGACTAGCATCGCCTGTGCTTGATGTCTGTTTAGAAAAAGATTAGTGCTGTCGTACAATCAATTAATCTCTCCATGCCACTTGAACAAATGGCGCTATCGTATTTTAGTAAAAAAAAAAAACAGTTTAACCACAAATTTGCGCATAGATTGCTCTTCATTAATTGATCCAATTCATTTTGATGTGAATTTATTTTACCAATGAGATTGTAGAGCAACTGAATCATTTATCCTTGTATCTAGATGGTGAACTTCTTTGTGGGAAGAGAAATTCATTTAGAAAGGGGCTTTTAATTCTAGAATCTAAAAAAAAAACAAAAAAACTCATTGTATATTCATTTTTTTCCTTTGGCATTTATTTAACTTCTTGAAAATGGAATTGAAAATTATATCCTTTTTGGGATTGGGATTTCGATAACAATATGATGACTTGAAAATCAATATAAAGGATGAAAAAAAAACTTGATAATGTGATAAAAATCTCTGCATCATTGTTAATTAACTCTCTGATATAATTTAGCATTGAAATCTTTTTTTTTTGTTGCTCTCAGCACTGAAAACGACATGCATGTAATATTTGATTGAACAAAAATACATTGCCTACAATTGTTCCAGGTTGGGTCTCGGCAAAACTTGATCTGGTCTACCAGCAACCAGGTCACTGGTGACAAATGGGCTAGAGCAGTGGTTCACATAGGACACTACAAGACAAACATCAAAGTCGTTTTTAAGGCTACTCGAATTTACTCATCTGCACTGCCTGTGGCCATTGATGATACAAGCTTCATTGGCTGTCTTCCACCGTCCCCCACTGGCGGAACTTGTGCACCAGACCAACTGACCTGTGCTAGTGGAGCATGTGTAGACAAAATTTATGCATGCGACTTGACAGATGATTGTGGAGATGGGACAGATGAGGCTCAGTGTAGCAATGCTCATCAGGTAATAATAAATGATTCAACTCTTGAAGATTAAAAATTTTCATTGTTTTTTTTTTTATTATGAATTCAAATAAACTCTGGTAATCTTGTACTGCACACATTTTAAATTGAATTTTCCAAAATTGTCCTATGCCAAATTGGGCCCAAACTTGTTTGGTCGGACCTGGAATAAAGGACATATCTTTTGCGAAAATCGTTTTAGATATGAATATAATGTTTGATAATAATCTAACACATTAATTTTGTAGAACTGGAAATAATTTAACATAGGGGTATAGTAAGTTGTAGTGTGGTCTAGACTTATTTCATCCAGTTTTGCTAAAAAGGTCATCAAACGTAATAAACAAAAGTTTGAAATCCAAACCTCAGTTGCTGTTAATTTTGTATTGAAATGAAAACAAGCATTACATGTTTAAATTTTAAGCATGCTTCTGTGAGAGTCAAAAAAACAAAAAACAAAAAAACTGTTGACCCAGAGCATTGCTGCGAGTTTAAGTTTCATTTTCTGCTAATCAGAAAAAAATTCTAAACTTTTGATTTTGCTTTAAGTCCTTTGGATTCTACAAGAAAAAAACAACAACCCCAAAACAACGGCACAAGATAAGATGCTCTGTAGTGGCCTGAAGCAATCTACATGACAGTCTCATAACAGTTTTTGTCCTTTGTGGTCCTGCTCCTCAATTATGGAACTTGAAAAGCATTCTTTGTGAGAATCTACGCCATGTTCATTTAACACACACAGGTTTTGGCTGAATTTCAAGACATGATTAAAAAAAAGCAGAGTAAGCATGATATTTTTTAAAAATTCAAATGCAAAGACATTATGAAGAAGTTTCAAGAAACTTATTTGATGCTACAAATCATAGGGTCTTTTCCATATTTCTTTCAGTGTGATTTTGAAAAAGACCTGTGTCTGTGGTCTCAGAGCTCTCGAGATGATTTAGACTGGACACGCTTCAGTGGCACGACTCCTTCCTCTAATACAGGTCCTGGAGTAGATCACAGTACTGGTTTAAACTCTGGACGTTTCCTGTACCTGGAGAGTTCTTACCCATCCAAAAGAGGCCAAACAGCTAAACTGTTGAGTCCTGTCATTGGGGCTGTTGATCAGAGCAAACTATGTCATCTGTCATTTTTCTATCACATGTATGGAGCAGATATGGGGACGATGAATATCTACATGGCCAACGAAGAGGGAGGATATCCAACCCTCCTATGGACAAGGTGAGGTGCAAAGCAAATGAACAATTAAAACTTCATGCATATTCATGGAAAGTAACAATGTTATTTCTGTTCAAAACTCCTATGGTGCTATTGGTTTTAAGCTGAGGTTTCTTCAGAAAGGAAAGAAAAGATAGATTTTCTCAAGTCCTAAATTTGGAATCCAATTATTTTGAAAGATTAAGGTGCTTTTAGTATATTTTAAAATTGCTCAATTTCAGAAGATTTTGAATGCTGTAGACCTGCACTTTATAAAAAAAAAAAGGTGTATCCACAGATCCAACAACAACCAGGACTACTGGGCAAGGGAGATTATCGCACTTACAAATAGGAAACCTTTCCGCATCATCATAGAGGGTATTGTTGGCCTGTTCTCTAGTGACATGGCCGTGGATGATATAACTATATCAGCGTCATGTCCTTTAATGCCGCTGTCAGCAACATTGCCTACCCCACCCTACCCTGTCACTTTTCATCCTCCAACAACCAAGTCTGTATGTCTTAATGACTTCCACTGTCGAAGTGGAGAATGTGTCAAACAAGATAATGTCTGTGACTTCCTAAATGACTGTAAGGATGGATCAGATGAAAAGACTTGTGGTGCATGTGACTTTGAAACTGACAATACCAACTGTGGCTGGATCTATTCTAGCACTGGAAGTTTCAGTTGGTCAAGAAGTGGTTTAGCGTTGATGGGTGTTGTGGGACTTCCTATTGACAACACCTTAGGGACAGCAGCTGGACACTACCTTTATGTGGGACCAGACTTTGGTATTAAATCCCAAAAAGCAGTGTTACGCTCACCTAAACTTGGTGCCATCTCCTCGGCCTGCGCCATGATCTTCTACTATCATGTAAATCCTTCGCAAGGCTACCTCTATGTTCAAGTGAGAGTGCAAGGGGTCAACACTGTGGTATGGAGGTCAACGTCCAGACCAACCTCATCCTGGAGGAAAGCATACGCCTATCTAGGACATAGTGCAGGAGCCACAGGTATCCCAAGGGGGTCCCGTGTGGAGATAGTGTACCAGGTCAGCTCAAAGTTCAACTCTTCTGTTAGGGACATAGTATCCATTGATGATGTAAGCTTTAAGAATTGTAACCCTACACAAGTTCCCCCCAGTGTAGCCTGCAACTTTGACAAGCAGAACACTTGTGATTGGAAACAAACAAATACAGATGATTTTGACTGGACACTGAAAAATGGATCCACAGACTCAACTAAGACTGGACCTTCTGCTGGTCATGATGGCCATGGCTTCTACATCTACACTGAAGCCTCATATCCCAACAAACCCAATAACACTGCTATACTAGTCAGCCCACTGCTTCCTCCAACAGACACTATTGGCTATTGCCTTACCTTCTGGTATCATATGTTTGGCTCTGACATGGGCACTTTGGAGCTTCTGGCCATTGAGCCCTACACAGCTCGTCCCATGACACTATGGTCTCTGAGGGGAACTCAAAGGAATGCATGGACTCAGCAACACATTTTCATCAACATGACATTCCAATATAATTTATCTTTTAAAGCTAGGCTTGGTCCAGGCTATTACAGTGACATGGCTCTTGATGATATCTCAACAACACGAGGAGCTTGTCCTGCCCTCAAGGAATGCACCTTTGAATCAGGTTTCTGCGACTACACTCAGGAAAGTAATGACAAGTTTGATTGGTCCATAGGGAGCAATGCTACTGACTCTTCTGGCACTGGTCCTGGTATGGACCATACTTACGGTTCCTCAGTTGGAAAATATGCCTACTTAGAGGCAAGCCTCAAACGTCCGGGTGACAACGCAGTGATCACTAGTAACACTTACAAAGGTTTTCTTTACAGTGCAAATGGCTGCCTAACTTTCTGGTACCACATGTATGGTTCTGGCATTGGAATATTGAATGTCTACAGGAAAGACGAGGGTTCCACAGCACCAGTGAAGATCTGGAGTTTGTTTGGAGAGCAAGAAAATGCTTGGAAAATTGCAAATGTGAGGATCAAATCCAAGGGAAAACCATTCCAAATTCAGTTTGAAGGTGTCATTGGCAGTTCTTATAAATCAGACATTGCTATTGATGATGTAGCTGTGAATAGTGGATTCTGTCCACCAATTGCATCCTGCACTTTTGAGTCAGGCTTTTGTGGATATTCTAATGTTGAAGACGGGGATAACTTTGACTGGCTTATTGGCACAGCTAGTACGTCCTCTGATGGCACAGGCCCACAAGTTGATCACACAACTGGAACTACACAAGGACACTATCTTTACATTGAGACATCAGGGGTGCATAAGCTTGGGGACAAAGCCTTGCTCCAGAGCGAGTCAGTGCCTGCAACAAATGGCAGCTGCCTTGGATTTTATTACCATATGTTTGGTGCAGGCATTGGAAAATTGCGGGTCTCTATTAAATCGTCCAACTCTAGCAGCAGAAGAGAGATTTGGTTCACCAGCAACAACCATGGAAACCAATGGCTTTTCACATCTATCACTGTAACATCTCCTGTCATGTTTGAACTTGTATTTGAGGCTACATATGGTGGAAATTACACAGGAGATATTGCCATAGATGATATATCTTTAGCAGCCTATCCCTGCATTATTACAACAACAGTATCAACTACTGAAGACAGCATTGCGGGCACTACACCAACTCCTACAAAGCTTGACTGTGATTTTGAGACCACGTTTTGTCTCTGGACCCAGGACATCCCTCACTCGGTTCTCTGGACATTGAGAAAAGGTCCAACATCAACAAAAAGCACAGGTCCTCCTTCAGACCACACGTTTGCCAACTCCAAAGGTCAGTATATTTACACTGAAACATCAGGCATAGCAGCGCAGAATGCCACAGCTCTCCTAGCCAGCCCCAGTGTCTCATTGCCACAGTCTGGGATCTGTCTTAAACTCTGGTATTACATGTATGGTCGTGATATCAACCGCCTGAATGTGCTGATTGTCTCATCAAATGATACTTCCTCTACACAACATCGGCAACTTGTGTGGACCAGAAAAGGCACTCAGGGACCTGAATGGAAAAGAGCTCAGATCCACATAACTAGTGATGTCTTAGGAACCTCCTGGCAAGGAGATGTGAAAGTTATATTGGAAGCTCTCACTGGTGGTGGTAATCTTGGAGACATTGCAGTGGATGACATTTCAATGAACTTAGGTGATTGTCCCATAGGCCCTCAGTGCGACTTTGAAGACGGTGTTTGTTCTTACACACAGATGCAGACTGACAATTTTGACTGGGTCATCAACCGTGCTTCAACAAAAAGCACATTTACTGGTCCAAGTGTAGACCATACACTGGGAACTTTGGAAGGTCACTATGCATATATTGAGGCCTCATCCCCACAGTCTCAGGGTGATATTGCTCAGTTGGAGACCCCACAATTTAAAGCAACAATGTCCACCTGTCTTACATTCTGGTACAATATGCATGGTCTAACTATGGGTACCCTTAACGTCTACACTGGAGTTACCAGTCTTGGGGTGAAAGTGCCCCCTGCAAAAATCTGGTCAATGACAGGTGATCAGGGATTGGAATGGATACCTGCGCAAGTAACAATTCACAGTCCTGTTGACTACAGTTTGATATTTGAAGGTGTCGTTGGTTCAGGCAGTATGAGTGACATGGCAATTGATGACATTTCTGTTGCTAATGGAGAATGTCCTGGTCTTGGCAACTGTGACTTTGAAGGCGAAATGTGCACGTGGCTGAACACACAGAGCCAGGACAAATTTGACTGGGTCAGGGCGAAAGGATCAAGAGAGTATGGCTTGTATGGACCAAAGTTTGATCACACACTCAGGACAGAATATGGTGGTTATCTCCTCATGGACAGCATGCCCCCTGCCCTGCCTAATGACAATGCACGCTTTGTTTCTCCTGCACTCTTTAAAGGAAAGACCTACTGCTTTAGTATGTGGTACCTCATGAGTGGTCAGGGGATGGGAGCCCTACGTATTGACTTAATTACTGCCGGTTCAAACCAAAAAAACAACCAGTTCCAAGTATCAGGAGATCAGGGCAAGGACTGGGTGTACACCAATGTCACAGTGAAACCCATCGAGTCAGATTTTACCTTGGTAATCGAAGGCACTATTGGCACAACATCAAAGAGTGATATAGCTCTTGATGATCTGGCCATCCAGGAAGGCTCTTGTGACTCAGTGACCAACAAGTTCCCTCAGACAAAGAATGCCTTTTATTGCCAAGATGGGCAAAAATATCTTACTAGAAATCAAGTGTGTAATTTCCATCCAGATTGTAGCAAAGGAGAAGAAGAAATTGCTTGTGGCTACAACTGTAACTTTGAAAATTCAACTTTTCCTTGCAAGTGGACTGCAGATTCAACGTCTGCCTACATCTGGAAGAAACAAAGTGGTTCAACCCCACGACCAAACACTGGGCCTTCGGCAGACCACACCACAGACACAGCTGCCGGTCACTACATGTATGTGGATGCTAATGATGGGACCTATGGCACAGCAAACTTCATCAGTCCCTTGCTACAGAGATCAGCACCCAACTGTGAGTTGGTCTTTTACTTCCATATGACTGGCTCAAACATAGGAACTCTGAGTGTATCACGAAAAGAGGGTATCCAAACAACATTATTGTGGTCAACAAGTGCTGATTATGGCAACAAATGGCAATTCAAGGTGGTACCTCTGGGGCAGTCTCAATCTCCATTCACCATCTCAATAAAGGCAAAACGAGGCTACAGCACCACAGGTGATATTGCCATAGATGATATTTCTTTCAGAAATTGTGACTTCCCTGCACCTGTGAGCAGCTGTAAGGGAAGGAATACATTCAAATGTCAAAATAAGGCTTGTGTCCCACAATCTCAGGTGTGCAATTTTGCTGATGACTGCGGTGATCGTTCCGATGAAGAATCGTGTTTGGACTATCACAGATGCGACTTTGAGAGAGATCTGTGTGACTGGACACAGGAACCGTTCAGTGATGACTTTGACTTCACACGCAAGAGTGGCAAAACTAACTCTCAGAACACAGGCCCTAGTTTTGACCATACAACATCACTGCCCACGGGCCACTACCTGTACATTGAGACTTCGAGCCCTCGCTTACCTGGTGACAAAGCCTGGCTAGTCAGTCCTGTGATACGCCCAACCAGGTTTTGTATGATGACCTTCTTTGTCCATCTGTTTGGGAAAGACATTGATACCATTTCAGTGTATACTCGAGCTGCAGTAAATGGTCCTCTAACAAATAGGTTTAGAATTAAGGGAGAGTCTGGTAATTACTGGAGACAGATCAATGTTCCAATTTACAGTACAGATGCTTTCCAGATTATCATTGAAGCTATCAGAGGCTATGGCATTCATGGAGATATTGGCATTGATGACATTGCTCTCTCTAGTGGTTGTGTTGGTGTACCCAATGGGAATATTCCAACAGTAGTTCCAACTACACCATCAACCACCCCTAGCCCATGTGGAGATGCCAGCCAGTGGCAGTGTGCTGACAAGAGCCAATGTATCCCAAGATCTCAACTATGTGATTTCATCAACCAGTGCACGGACAACTCAGATGAGAGAAACTGTGGAGCCTGTGACTTTGAGACCTCAAGCTGTGGTTGGAGTGATGCTAGTAGTAATAAATATGTGTGGCAGCGAGCCAACACATCATCAGGTGACATATTTTCTAAGCCCCAAAATGATCACAGTTTAGGAATTCAGGGAATTGGCTCCTACATGCTCATTCGGCCTCTTGACTCAGGTTACTCCAGTGTTTCCATTCTTGAATCCCCTGTCCTTGGTGCCACAGAAGCAGGCTGTGAGATCAGTTTCTTCTTTTTTACCGACCAGGCTGGTCCGCTAAGACTTTATCTGTACCCAGATGGTGTGACCAAGTACACATCCTCCAGTGCAGGCACAAGGCTCTGGTCTAGTTACAAGACCACATCATGGACAAAAGCTACAGTGGGGATAGGATCCAGGGTTGGTGGGTTCCGCCTTGTGTTCCGCTATGATTATGGCAAGCCACAGACAGTGGATGGTACAGCAATTGATGATGTGTCATTCAGCAAAGCATGCCAGCGAGGACCACCTATCTCTGTGTGTCCACCTGGAGACTTTACTTGTCTGAGTACCAAGGAGTGTATCCCCACCACTCAGAAGTGAGTTTTTGTTTCTTGCACTTTGAAAGGTGTAAATTAATGATAGGTATCGTAATATTTAACATCTTTCCTGCTTTTGATAATAATAGGAATGTAACATTGGAAGGTTAATTTTTTTCTCAAAATTAAAAATTTTAACTCTGACAATTATTTGAATTTAACCTTGTCTATGTGTTCGTTTATGACAAATGACAGAAAATTAAATTGCTAATTACGGTAAAATTGTGTTCAAGATTGATATTGTTTCTTTGTAAATAAATGCTTGTAAAAATTTGTTGCCCTCGGTTTACTTTTTAGAAAGCCTTACAATATTTTTTATGTTACTTTCTACAGATGCGACTTTTCTAAGGATTGTTTAAATGGAGAAGATGAGACTGCTCAACAGTGTGCAAATTATGATCGCTGTAATTTTGAGAGTGGAACCTGTGACTTTGTACAAGACTATCTGGACAACTTTGATTGGACTTTAAAAAATGGTGATACCTCAACAACCAACACTGGACCAGGCAATGATCATACATTTGGTAATAACACTGGACATTACATGTATATTGAATCTTCCACCCCACAGAGACCTAACGATACTGCTCGGTTGAAGAGTCCTGTGTTTTACCCCAACCTGCAGAAGTCATGTTACATTCGCTTTTTCTATCACATGAGAGGTAAGCACATCAATGCACTCAATGTGTACACTGAACTGCGAGAGGGAGGACCTCTTACCCTCAAGTGGTCTAAGAAATTCGAGCAAGGCTATGAGTGGAAGAAAGCAACAATACTCCTAGATGATGCCTCTCCATTCCGTGTTGTGATAGAGGGTGTTCGAGTCACTGGATACCTGGGGGATATTGCCATTGATGATATTTCATTCACACCAGATTGCTTTAAGTTACAGAGAGCATCTCTTGCACCAGCCTTGCCAACAATTCCCTCAGGGGTTTGTATAGCTGGAGAAGAGTTCCAGTGTGATGGCAACAAATGTCTCTCTATCTCAGCTATATGTGATTTTAATGCAGACTGCTCAGATGGTACAGATGAGAAGAATTGCCCTGCTGCTTGTGATTTTGAGAATGGAGCTTGTGGTTGGACACAGGATAGTCACGACGTGGACCAAATAACCCCACCTCTAACAAAACACATTTCTGACCTCCTATTCATCTCTGCAGATGCCAATCCTGGGACTATCCAAGGAAAGGTTGTAGCTATCTCTGGAGTGAGAAGTGGCCAATATCATATATTGTCACCTCTATTTTCCAAATCAGGGCCTTATTGTACTTTCTCATTTTCTTATAATCACAGTGAGGAGAGCGTTGAAACAATCAGTCTTCGAGCTTCAGGCTTTGATAACGAGTTATGGAAAGAGGATCTAAGAACTCCCAGAACTATGGCCAGCAACAGCTGGACAAGAGTTTCTATCAGGATTCCTCCCTGCTCCTCTTATTTCCAGGTAGCACTGGGAGTGACTTTCACAAGGGTGTCATCTGGTTCAAGGGGTTACTTCCTTTTGGATGATGTAAAGTTTGAACAATGTGGCAGTCATTACTCCCGACAGTGTCAAGTGGGAGAATTCAGATGTTTGGATGGCAGCTGCATCCCAGAGAACAGTGTCTGTGATCTGCAGAAGGACTGTTGTGATGGCTCCGATGAAGATGGAAAGAAGTGCTATTATTATACCAAAACAACATTTGAAGACGGTCTCAAAAACTGGAAGAATATGCATGGGGAGCTTGAAGATTGGAGCATACGTCAGGGTTTTAAAACCAGTACCTTTACAAGGCGGCCTCAACCCAACTATGATCACACGACGCTGTCTCAGTATGGGCACTATCTTCTAGCGTCTTTCATATATGCATCTCCAAATGCAACTGCAAGCATTGCATACAGCTTACCAACACCCGCACAACGACAATGTGATGTGACCTTCTGGTATGCCATGCCAGCTGACAGCAAAGAGACTGGCAGTATGCTTCAAGTCCTGACAGATGAAGCCCCACAGGGTGAGAAAATCCAGCTGTCTCTACCTCAAGTTAGTCCTACCACAGGCAGCATAACTTCTGGTGGAAGAAACAGTTTGTGGCAGAAAGCACGTGTAACTGTCATCACAAGCCAGCCATTCCAGTTGGTATTCCGTGCTACACATGGCGTCAGTCTGAGCAGTTTCTTCTCAGTGGATGATGTGAGTTTTAGCCCAGGGTGTAAGGGCCCTGTATTAGCCACACCATCTCCCCTGCCTAGCACTACCACTGCATCAACCATCCAGCCAGCATCAAAACCAACCACCACATTGATTCCATGTGATAGCAACACACAGTTTAGATGTGCCAGTGGCTATCCTTGCATCTCCAAATTGCGTACTTGTGACTTCCAATCAGACTGCAGTGATAACAGTGATGAAACATTGTGCCATACCCAAGGTGTATGTAGATTTAACACTGACCTTTGCACCTGGAGTGAATTATCAGTAGACTCTTTAGATTGGAGGAGTGGTAAATACACACCCAGTGTCCCGAGTGTTGATGCTGACCAGACACCAACACCATATGCCTATATACAGAGCAGCAGTCCTGGCTTGACCAATCAAGTAGCTAACCTTGTCAGTCAGACGTATAACTCTGCCTCCGCTGCCTGCAAGATTCAGTTTTACTATTTCATCGAAGGTTCTGGTGCTGGGACTCTCTCTCTCAATCTAGACATGTTTAATGAGAAGGAAACTATGCTCTGGAAATCCTCAGAAAGCACAACCAATGGTGTATGGGTCAAAACTGTGGCTGGCATCGGCAGGCGTTCATCTCCCTTCACACTCAGATTCCAGCGGCTGGAAACAACATCATTCTCTGGCCATATGGCGTTGGATAACCTTCAGTTCATTTCCTGTGGTCTGCCCATCCCTGGTGCCTCCCAGTGCCAGGCTCAGCAGTTCCAGTGTGCAACAGGGGCATGTATCAATGAGAACCTTGTCTGCAACTTTGAGGATGACTGTGGGGACAGCTCTGATGAGAGAACCTGTGCTGGATATACACTCACCAACTTTGACAATATGAACTCCCTTGGGCCATTTACACAAAGCACTGAGGATAGCTTGAACTGGGTACACTGGCAGACAGGCATGACGATCCCCACAGGACTGTCAGGTGCAGATCATACTACTGGTATCTCCACTGGTCACTTTCTGTATGTCCAGGCTGATTCGTCCACTAAACCTACAGATGCTGCCTGGCTGGTGTCTCAGGTGTTTAGCCCAACACAGCAGAGCAAATTGTGTCAGGTAAGACTGTTGGTTTGCAGCAATTTATCTTAAATCAAAAAGGTGTGATTTTATTAGGTGGAACATTCAAACTAAAAACCTTAGCAGCATTATATCAGATAGAAAGTTTATAGTTATCTTATATGGCAGAAAGTTAAAATCATTCATAAAAGTTATAATAAGGCCAGTATGTGTACTTTTTAAAAACTTTTCCTGAAACAAAAATTATTAAAGTGGGAGGATCACTAGTAATGAAGAAATATAAAATATTTTTTGTTGATGAGACTCAGCTAACCTATGTGTCTGATATCTCATCCTTTTGCCCAGGTTCGATTCTATGCCTTGATTCCTACAGCACAGCAGAAGATCAAGCTCAGCTTCCGCACATTCAACAGTGGCCAGCCTGATGCAGATATTCCCTTACCAGATCCAAGACCTGGCAGCTACTGGCAGCAGATGGCTTACAGTCTGGAGATGCAGAAACCTTTCCAGCTTGTGCTGCAGGGAATTCCAGGAGTGCCTGATGGAGCATTGGCAATAGATGATATGGTTTTCAGCCCAGATTGTGTGTAAGTTCAGAGTGTGGTCTCATCTGCAAATTGGCTTTTGTATAACAGTAAGGACTAAAATTCATAATCAGCACTTGTTGCTTACACATTCAAACGTGCTAGTTTGTCAAAATTATCTGCCTTGTTTGATTTCCTGAGATTGCTTAGGTAATATCAGTTTGGTTTTTTTTAGGACAGGGAAGAGATTTTCTTGTATAGCTAAATATCTAAGAGTGATTTTTTTAAAATTCAGGATTAGAATATATGCATGCTGAATTTTAATGTTATGTCTGTTTAAATTTTTTTATCTTTTTTCTCCACCATCCTTTTTTATTTTTGCTGTTCAAAATATAGTCCATCAGGTCAGAGTCTGCCTGACCCCCCTGTTGTGTGCACAGATTTCCAGTTCCAGTGTGCCACTGACGGTTTCTGCATTGATGAACCAAGGCATTGTGATGGCAGGAAAGACTGTTCTGATTCGAGTGATGAAATAGGATGTGGTAAGAGAAAATTGATAGTGTTAGCATAAATAAATGTTCATTTTTAAATTAAAAATGTAACCTGCACATACCCACAAGAGAAATCCAGACACACAATAGAAATACCAAAACTAACTGTCCTTCAAAGCATGCTTGTTCTGAGTAATTTGAAAATCAAGTTTATTTTCTAACGTTCTGCTTTTGGATCTGGGGCAGGATTTTTTTTAGTTCATGAAATGCTTCACAAACTTTAATCTACCTTATAAAACATTGTAATTGAAGCAAGAAATCACGAAATGATTAACGAGTAAGGAAAAGAAATTTAAAATAAAAGTAAAAGGTCTCGAAATTTGGGCTCTATTGTTTACCTTGACAATATGGGTAAGATTTCACGTCAATCAAATGTTAACTATGCAGGCTCCTGTCAGGATCTAATTGATGGTCATCAGATAAATGAGAAATAAAAACAAGATGTTTAAAATATGTTACTGTAGCTAAAATTGCAATGAGAGGGGGTATAATCATAATACAACTGAAAATTATTCTGCCTCTTCTTTTGCCTTTTCTGACAATTATAGAATGTTTTCAGTTCATTTTAGAAAATCTAACAATAATAGCAACTAGGTTGTCAATGAGTAATGTAAATTGTGATGTGTCATGTTTTGCCAGATTGTAATGGATTCTGTTTGAACGGTGGGACTTGTTACACAGATGTCACAGGAGTAAACAAGTGCCAGTAAGTCCAGTATATGGCAAATACTGACAAGATTTTCTTCTGATGCTGCCTTCACCTTGGAATTTTAAATATTTTTTTTTCCTGCAGAAATAAAAATTGTGCCTTAAGCACAGACAGAAATCTTAAACTCTCTGGACAAGAAGTCAAGCATTGATCCCCAATTTCAATTCTGTAGAACCTCAAAATCCAGAGTGTAGATAATGGTGAAAGTAGGACATTTTTAGGACTTTATTAGAGAACAGATTTTTTCTAAATAAATAATATCTCAATACTGGAAAGATGCTTGAATAATTGGGTGTTATTCATTCTAAAGGATATAAAAAATGATTCAATTTTCCCTATGTTCAAAGGTAATTATTAACAGCAAGCATTTATTTTAAGATGCATGTCAGTGGGTTACAAAGACATTTTTTTCATCTTTTAGTAACCCCTGTGTTGTTAGATCTTAATTAAATGGCACTCTTAGTTAAAGATTTCCATTGTGTAATACATGAAAGGACTTGATGCAGTTTCGTTGCTGATATTTTTAGTAAGGCTCTGGTTTATGCTCAAGCTGATGATAAATCACATTACAGTTATAATCAGCACAACCAATCTAAATAACACTTACATCACTATGGATGCAATATCTTTTTACATTCTTTTTGAAT
Source organism: Elysia crispata (assembly GCA_033675545.1). NCBI lineage: Eukaryota > Metazoa > Mollusca > Gastropoda > Plakobranchidae > Elysia > Elysia crispata. The sequence continues at coordinate 130,506 of JAWDGP010002624.1, read as the reverse complement.
ATCCTTGGGGTAATTAATTTACTCAAAGAATTGTTGGATAGTATTATCAAAAGAGAAATCAATCACAAAGAGTATAAATCTTATCTTTCAAACAGTCAAAATTCTAAACCCATGTCAGAAGAAAATTTGTTTGCTCTCGCTCTCTGGATGTGGGCCACAATCAAGCTCTTTGAAAATTATCTATACTCATGTTATTAATTTTTTGTCTAAATTTGAAGAAAGGATATTAACATTGCTAACAATAAAATTGAATTGTATAAAAATATTGATAGTTCATGGACTTCCTTGTCTCTTTCAGGTGTACCTCAAGCTACCATGGCACCCGATGTGCTACACCTATTGGGCAAAAGGAGACCACACATAAACCACAGACGCCAAAACCATCTCGACCTCATCCAGCCAGTACTGGAATGCCTCGACCACCGCAAAAATCCAGGGGAGCTCCAAGCAGCAGTGATGGTAAGTTGATACTGCTTCGTGTTTTAATATATTATCTTTGCACTTTTTTTTATAGATGTTTTGCTTTGGTCTAAAGACTTTTCAAAGATAATCTTGACTGTAGACGAGGAATGTAAAAAGTGGTCCGGGGAGTGGGCAATAAAGATGCTCTTTGCATGATTCATCTAATAAATATGTGAGTAAATATTAGTCACACTTCTGAGAGAAAGTAATCTCCGATGTTTGTTTCTGTTATTCAAAAAATGTAACATAGCATTAGAAATAGACTTGTTTTCAACCTCAGAGGTTTGATTACCTCAATCCTTCCCTTCGAGACTCTTGTTTTTCTATCTCCCTCTCTCTCTCTCTCTCTCAACCTCTTCCCTCCCTCTGTCTATCTTTATAGGTCTCACAATACAAACAGTTTCTTACCGCCTTGCACCTAATCTCAAATCATCCCACATTCTCACCACAGATAATTGGAAGACACCAGTCGCTGTTGCTCTGTCTGTGCTTGGTGTTATTGGCATAACTGCGGCTGTGTTTGTTTATCTCAAGAACACTAATCGCTTGTAAGTATATAATCAAGACAAATTAACTGGATTTCTTTTTATTTTCAATATTTCCCATGTCTAAATATCCTTTTTTTTTTTTTTCAAATCTTTACAATTCCATTTTAATAAAATCTTTTATAGAACAACACTGGGACCATAACCCTACAGGTCAAACTCAAACTTCACAGATCAAGAATTTGAAAGAAATGTGTTATACAAGGTCAATTCCTTACAAAGTGAGCTTGGGAATGTGTTAGTTTTCACTATGAGCATGTACTCTTGCCAAAACTTTAGCATAGGCTATATTCAAACATTTGATTCAATCAAGTACAACAGATGCAGTCCTTTACAACTGTTTGTAAATTGTATCTTTCATCGGTTATGTATTTCAATTTTCAACTTTTTTTCTTCTTTCACAACAGGAGAGGTTTCAGATTCCAGCGCTTTGGTGATGAGCCTCATGATGAAGGTGGATTAGTCAATCCAGTGTATGACTATGGTAGTGGTGCTGAGGTAAGTTTGTATGAGTATGTGTGTGAATTTGAGAGAGAGAGAGAGAGAGAGAGAGAGAGAGAGAGAGAGAGAGAGAGAGAGAGAGAGAGAGAGAGAGAGAGAGAGAGAGAGAGAGAGAGAGAGAGAGAGAGAGAGAGAGATAGACAGAGACAGAGACAGACAGAGAGACAGACAAAGACAGAAAAAGAGGCGAAGGAGAGATGGACCTATACAAAAAATGAAGTTAACTTTTTTTTGCCTATCTTCTATAACATCCAATTATGACCTCTCTACAGGCCATGCAGGAAATTGAACCACCATCCTTTCAGAAGCATGAGGTCAAGCCCAAGAAAAGCAAACGCAAATCTGGTGTAAGTATAAATTTTGGGTGGGTTAAAAGAGAACCATTCGTTCCATCCTTGTGTATGTTCAATCTATTTGTCTAGCATGCCAGATATGGTTTAAGCTTTAGAAATAGTTATCCACAGGGCAGAATTTACACTTAAAAAAAAAAATTCTAAGATACGTAGGAAATGACAGGACAAATGTATGTACCACCTTTGTTGTGAAGCAAGAAGTGGACAATAAAACATTACAAACGTGGTTTATAGAGTTCTATTATGCCTTGCAAATAGTTGATTGGTCTAGGACTCTTAGGATATTTGAAATAACACTTGTCTTAATATTTAATAATTTTTAGTCAAAATTTTTATTTCTTAAGGTGTGGTGCATACAAACTTTGAATCAATATATAAATAATCCTGTACTTTATGGTGGAAAAGAAAAAGACACTTTTGTTGTATAAACTAAATAACTTTTTGCCAAACCCACATTAGTGTTAAAGGTCTACGCATATCATTTTTGGTGAGTCATTTTTTCTTGGGGGAACAATCCGCATCTGTTCCAAGAGCAGCCCGCCGACTAAAGATCATTTTGTGTAGATATGAAAAACTTAAATTAAAAAATAATTAATTAAAAATCATGCAAATTTTAAAATTTTTACATTATTGTTACATTGATCTGGTTATATAACTTCTGTTTTTGTTTAGTTCATCTTTTTTCACATTTGACTAGTCCCATTTAATGGTTGAACAACAATTAACTTCCCTCCTCTACTAAATTGAATTGAGAAGATGACACTGAACAAAATTCCTTCATTTATTCAAACCTATATTTTGGTATTATATTGTGACTTTGTCCTGAATCTTTTGCAGGCTATCAAACTCCAGGATGCGACAATGTCTATAGACAACCCCATGTATGTTGATGGCAACTCTGAGGCTTGAGAGGAACAAACAACCTAACAGATTTATAAATTTGCATGAAATAAACTAAATTTTTTAATGATAAAAGGTAGTAATTTTTATATACATGTTTTTTTTAACTTTGATAGAGCATGTGAACTGAGATCATGATAATTGTAAGAACATATCTTTTGAAGTCACTGACAAAGTTCTAAGGATAATTAATGGTAAATATATTTTGATTAGGTGTAACTCTGTTCGAAAGAACCTTATGTGACTATGAACTACTTACTGGATCAGTTTTGAAGTAAGGCTTTGAAAGAAACACTCTTTATACATTGATTGTAGATGCGTTTAAATCTTTTCTCAGTTTTCCTTTATATTAGATATGTAGCACTTGAAAAATCTAATCAGCAAAAGAAAACAAGGCAAAATGCAATAAATGTACATTGTTGCTTTTAAAACATATGGCCTATACCTGTAAATCATCAAAAATGAAAGTGCAATAATAATGCTCTCAAATGTTTTGTAAAAAAAGTTCAAATCCAACCAATATTTAAAACCCGCTTTTCAAAAATTGTATAAAGTCAATTGTTACTCTACACCAACTGAAAAATGAAGAGATTATGTAATTACCTGCAACTTCTCTGGTTTGTACATTTATTAGTTAATTTATTTGTAAATTGAGGGAATTAAATGTAACTTTTGTCAATGGTTTTCTCAGTTTTACTAAATGTTGTACTTATCCTTTTTCTCAATGTTGTATTAAAAAAATAAAATGATTTAGAAGATTTTATTCAGTCTTTATTTTTTTAAACTTTGTTATTGTCAACAGCTCGGTTACCTTTCTGTTGTCTTAAATGTAACTTTTGTAATAAATATACGAGACAGCCAGGATGATTCAGGCAAAATGAACTATCATTTCGAAAAATACAATCTGACCATTTCTTTTAGCTTCTGTCTTAAAATGAACTATCTGTGCAGCAGTTTTAGATCTGGATCTAGAACCGACATTGTTTGCTAAACAGTTGATTAATCACAAAAAATGGGATTGCTTAGCTATCCCAACATTATCATAACATATCAAGAGTAGCACCTAAATTGTCCTAAATTGCTTATTAATACAAAATTTGATGATCTCTGGTCATGAACAAAATTTCAAGCATGTGGCTTCTGAGGGTGATGGTGTTATGCAACCGAGTTGAATAATAGTTTAAAAGTCATGAGTCTCAGTTATCATCAATATACATGTATCTACTAGCACTTGGCATCAGTTCTGCTTTAAATCTAAATCTTTTTTTCAATTTATACGTATTACAATGTTCAGCTATCCATGGCCAATTAGTTCCTTAAACTAATGTCTGAAATATTGAGAGGATAAACTGATTTTTTTCCTCTGGTAGATCATCAGGTTATTAAGGTGTATTTTAGATAGATTCAAAATTGAAAACAAATAACCAGCATACCTCTGCACAAATAAAATCATGTTACTTGCAAATGAAAATGAGACAAGAGCAACTTTATTATTTTAGCCAAAACTGATTTTATTCAGAATAAGTAGGATTTGTAGCAAAATGAACATTAAAAACAAAAAAAGGAACATAGCAAATCAAAGAAACTTAAGCATGCATCATACATGCTACAGTAAAAAATTTAAAAAAGCACCAAAATATCTTCTTGTAGTTTTCAGAATTCAAAACATTAGATTTATGTATGTTAATTGTTAGTTCCATGAGTTGTAGAACTACAAAACGTTTTCAAATCTTGATTGCTATACCTCGACCAAAAAAAAAAAAGCAAGGAATGCTGCAACATTATTTTTCTGATTGGGTCTCACTAGTCATCAACGAGACGGGTAAACATATTTTACAACCGCGACTATTTTGATTTGTACAAATCTGATTATGATTTAGTTTAATGAAATAAACTGAAACAATCAAGTATGGAAAAAAGCTGACATATCTTGATGTACACGAAATGCTCAAACTCAGGCTTCATATTTATGAGTATTCTATAAAGCAATTGGCACACCTCAAATGTTAAGTCCAATGAGGAGCCCCACAACTGATGTACAGTTGGGCCTGTATTGAAAATAGCTTGGAAAAACAATTATCCTTAAATCAGTTTTGATTCCATAATTAACGTGTATTAGAGAAAGCCAAGCATATTTATATCTCTGTCTCTTGTCCTGGTATTTGACTTTCTCTTTGGAAATAAACAATCCTAGAATGAGGGATACCCTTATAACTACCCTTGGCATGACAGATAGCTGCTGTTGCAGAACTAAATACAGTATAAAGTATTTGTGACTAAAACACAAATTATGTACTGTATGAAAATTTCTTCCCAGAGCACTCAAGCTAAATAGAGATATGTTTACATATAAGAAAATTCCTACAAAGCTTTAGCACAACATAAATCACATTAATAAAAATCTTCTCTTTTATCCCATCCCAAAGTCTTACCTTACTTATCACTTCAATTAAAAGGCAGATCATGCATGAAAGCAGCTTATTTCGAAGTAAAATAAAATTAGCTGAATAACCAGGCATAACACTTTACTCACCTCTTCATACCATATCTCTTAATCACTATTTCTCCATGAAGTAATGTTCAACACCCTCTCATCCATAACAAAATCGAATCTCACTTTGCTACTTCACATAGAAAGTTTTTTCTGTGTCAATGAGATACTATAAAGCTTTTAATCCACTGTATTTCTCAAAGTGCTTTACATATTAAAACATTGACTTGATTTCCCACAATCACTCATGGTTGGTTGGTTGAGGAACTCTGGTGATTTTCCAACTCATTCCATGCTATTGAGCTATTGTCTTTTCAACCCTGCCTATCATCTTGATTTTTCCTAGCCTCCAAGTGCTGAGATTTCCTTGGTTATGCATTATGTTTGTAAATTGTACATTCAATCAATCACAATTACCCTCTATTGCCTGTTAACAAATCTTGATGAACAAAATAATTTTAAATTTTAGAATTTTCATTTGTCTCTAAGAATACACCTCACTTTCATGTAAATGTCTTTTTTTTTTCATTTCATCAAAAAAAAAAAAAAAAAAAAAAAAAATTAGAGTGAAAGTTAAGATGTTTTGCTTTGTTCACAACTGCCAAGCTCAGAGGGGACAATCTTACTTCAAGGACTCTTCCCATCCAATCATAAAAACAAATTACATAGTCAGGAACAGTGAAGAAAAGTATGCCTGAAAAATAAGCAGTTCTATAAATTATATCATTATCTTTGTAATGTTTAAATTTCATTAATTTTTTCAATCCATTCAGATAGAAAAAACATCCAGCAGAAAGGGCATAGATTTTTTACACAGGTGCCCTCCTTTCATCCTCCTCTAGATTTTATCCTTTTCCCTAATGTGTGCTAGGCCGTTCTTGCATTGTATGTCAATTATCATATACTAATATAGTAAAAGAAGTGCTTTAGCTTCAGTGCTTAGTATTCAATCTGTGAATCTACACCTTGCCTGAACTCTCTGGCAACAATACCAACAATTTGACTCAACAATGATGGATTACAAGCATTTGATCAATGATGGAGAAGTAAGCAAAAATGTAGAACAAATGTGATAAAATAAACTGTCGTGTTCATAGATCTGCTCTACACAAGTGCTTGGCCCTAACTCTACAACTGACTCTACCAATAATTGCATTGGTTTTTGGATGCGTCAGCACTGCATCATTTACATCAAAAGCAAAATAACAAGTGTTTATCTATCAAGCTCTTGATGCTGTAAGCCATGTTTTGATACCATAGAACTCACTAACCATAATATATAATTGTGTTTACAGTTATCTCCTTAGTCCAATTTAACCAATACATACCACGGCTGTTAAAACAGACCAAAAAGCGGCAACTTAGTTTGCTTCCAAGCCCAACCTCAGACGCCCGCAGTTAGTGGTCGGATCGGCGATCAATCACCTGTCAGGCAGGCTACAACCGTGTGTGCCCGTGCATGACGATGTGTTGCTGTTAATCTAATATTAGGGTTTTTTACTTGTTTTTGCATCGCGATAAATCTGGCCTCATTAACTCCAAGTATATCAAACAAATAACCATTTTAAAGCTGAATTTGTCCTGAATACAACGCTATATTTTTTATCTCTCAATTATAAAGTGTTTAGATGTTGCAGGTGAATCTTCATACTTCTAGTAAAAGAACAGAAAAAAGTCTTGACTTTCATAACATCTCAGTTTAATAGGAATATTTCAAAAGTGAAACAATTTTATCGCTTAAAAATTGTTTCCCGATATTTAAAAGATCAATATAAAGAACTTGTGAAAGTTTCAAGTGCAAAGAGTTTTTCAGTGATTTTATATGATTTTTTAAAATAATTCCACACGTTCGGGTCTGCACGAACTACCCGCAAATAACACTCTGCACTAAAGATCTCCTTAGAAGCCTCAAACCAACACAGTTAAATATGGAGCAGCACTTAGAATCTGAACACAACCAAACGGCCCGTTACTAACTTTTGGTGTTTACAATCATTTCCAGTAACAAAAAAAAAAAAAGATTTTTACAATATGCTTTTAATATTCTGACGTAAATAAACTCAAAGCACTTAGGCGTCAGAGGTTTGAAGAAAGTTATAATAAAATCTTGAAAATATTACAGACAGACAGACACACAGAGAGAGAGAGAGAGAGAGAGAGAGAGAGAGAGAGAGAGAGAGAGAGAGAGAGAGAGAGAGAGAGAGAGAGAGAGAGAGAGAGAGAGAGAGAGAGAGAGAGAGAGAGAGAGAGAGAGAGAGAGAGAGAGAGAGAGAGAGAGAGAGAGAGAGAGAGAGAGAGAGAGAGAGAGAGAGAGAGAGAGAGAGAGAGAGAGAGAGAGAGAGAGAGAGAGAGAGAGAGAGAGAGAGAGAGAGAGAGAGAGAGAGAGAGAGAGAGAGAGAGAGAGAGAGAGAGAGAGAGAGAGAGAGAGAGAGAGAGAGAGAGAGAGAGAGAGAGAGAGAGAGAGAGAGAGAGAGAGAGAGAGAGAGAGAGAGAGAGAGAGAGAGAGAGAGAGAGAGAGAGAGAGAGAGAGAGAGAGAGAGAGAGAGAGAGAGAGAGAGAGAGAGAGAGAGAGAGAGAGAGAGAGAGAGAGAGAGAGAGAGAGAGAGAGAGAGAGAGAGAGAGAGAGAGAGAGAGAGAGAGAGAGAGAGAGAGAGAGAGAGAGAGAGAGAGAGAGAGAGAGAGAGAGAGAGAGAGAGAGAGAGAGAGAGAGAGAGAGAGAGAGAGAGAGAGAGAGAGAGAGAGAGAGAGAGAGAGAGAGAGAGAGAGAGAGAGAGAGAGAGAGAGAGAGAGAGAGAGAGAGAGAGAGAGAGAGAGAGAGAGAGAGAGAGAGAGAGAGAGAGAGAGAGAGAGAGAGAGAGAGAGAGAGAGATATAGAGAGAGAGAGAGAGAGAGAGAGAGAGAGAGAGAGAGAGAGAGAGAGAGAGAGAGAGAGAGAGAGAGAGAGAGAGAGAGAGAGAGAGAGAGAGAGCTCTTACTCTTAGCACACGCCCCGCCGATTGAAGAACGTAAGGCAAAGTAAACGTATGACTTACCTGTAAAGGAAGACAATGGGCAACCCTACACAAGTTTTATTTTCTTCTTAGTGCGTGTTTTTAACTTTGTTAAAAGTTAACACCAGGCCTCCCTCATATATATTGACGCTCCACAGCTTGAACTACTATGTTCTATCGTTAAGATTTATTATTTTATATCAAAACGCCGTACCAGCGCTGTAAGAAGTGGACTATCACAACTCAAACCCGCATAACTTGGAAACGGAGAACTCTTCGCTAATGCCCTTTGTTGGGTGTTAAGTTCAACATATATATAAAATGCTGTAAAAATTTCATCCCCAAAAATTGTTTCAATTTTTCATAAATGTCCCGTAAAAAACGTCACCAACTTATGATTATTCCAGATTCATGTACTTATTAAAGCGCTCAATAACTCCGTCAATTAAATGAAAAGAAGAGGAAAAAATATATCCTCGTATCGCTGACATATTGATGTAACAAATTATATGATTTTTGTAGTTCTTCCTTTCATGCATAAGCTTAAATTCTCCATTGTTTTGGTGTGAAAATTAGATCTAAAATCTAAAGTTGCGAGGAAAGGGGAATCCCCGTTCTGCAAGGGTGGTTGACCCCATGACCCGATCGGATTACAAGCTGCTTCACGGGTGTGGCAGGCAAACTAAAATGCCGCTCTTTAACAGCCGTGATACATTTTCAAACACCACAACAAAATATTTACATCTTATTGCAATTCACTTTGTTTCCGACACGAAAAAGCATCAAATTCTATTTCATAAAAAGATAAAAAAAATAAAATGAGTCACAACAAGAAAGAATAGCATGCAGTACAAACACACAAAAAGTAGACATTGTAGTTAATCTGGCAATATTATGCTCAAATCGCAAATTTATAATCACGTTGAGCCACTAGCACCATCTCATTTAATCCATTTAAACTACTGCATTTACTAGTAATGTGCAACTTAAGTCCTAGAACTTATTCCTGTACACACTGAATAAACATTCAGCGATATATTCTGAATATTTGGTTGATTTAGTAAAGCACCTTCATTAAGATCTACCGGCACTTTCAGGACCTCTTCCACAGAAGATGCATTTGGGACCTTATCTTTTCACCTTTGCTTTGAATAATACGGGGAATCTTTAAAGAGGAAAAGTAAATCCTTTGATCTCTCTGTAATAGACCAGCTATTTCAAACAATCAGCAATGTAGCCAGAGAACCTGCAGAGCTGTTTGTTGAGGAAATGTGAACTCAATGCATCAAAAACAGCAAAACGCATTTAACAATGGAAAGGTTCAAAATGACATATTTATAAAAATTATACAATAGTTAATGCCTATAGAGATGCAGCCAATCATATGAGGATTTTTGGAATCTGATCTGGGTAGGAAAACTTCTCTAGCTTTTTATTCATGACTTTACATGTGTCTTTACTGTGGATATAAGACAGATGAAACAAAAAAAGGTAAATATGATTTAAAATCATTAATGCAAAATCATAACATTGATAGTACAAGTCTTGTATACAAAAAAAAACCAAAATGCTGCTGCTGCTACCGTTATGATGGAATTCCAAAACTTGGGAACTATTAAAAGAATAAAAATTATTTGGGCTTTCTATTTATCAGACATTATGGGATATGGGATTTCACCTGACAATCAAAAGGTTCACCAAGCCCTCCTGATATGTTGTAAGATGCCAACATTTTGTTCTCTGTGCATTTTACTTCTGTTAAGATTTCAATAGATTTTATACAGAGGCAACAACCTTCTTTAAAGTCAAGGTTGAGCTGCTTCAAACCTGCTACTAAATGACCCAACCAAGGTTTCAATCAACAACTGCAATTTCTATTCAATGTTCAATGTGCCTTTGGCTGAGGTATGGTGTTTACTGAACTCTCAAGCATGGCCTTTACAAGCAGGATTATTGCTCATCATTATATGTCACATAATGCTAGATTTTATCCACCACTATTGTGGAAACTTTTAATTTTATTCCATCCTAGAGGACAAAAACTCCCCTCTAATTTATATTCTCTTTTTAACTAAATGTATTTTAGAAAAAAATCTAGGACCCTTTTCAATTCAAGGTATAAAATATGAAGAAAAAATTCCAATTCTTTAGAAATTCTCTTAACTTTCAAAGCTCATAATTTCAAGGTTTCATTGTTCTACAACTACAAAAACTAGCAAAACTATCATAAGTAACACTACCTTCACTACAAAACACTGCTGCTACTACTACTATTAAAAATTTAAATTTAAACTTGGTAAACCACTGGAATAATAAGTAGGAAATAGAGATTTTAGAAGCGTTCACTAGTTTTGAGAGAAATTGATGGGAAAAACACTTGTTTTCGAAGTTCACAAAGGACAGGCATCTTTTTTAATCATTATCAGTCAAAGCTTATTTCTATCTATTGCTTAGCACTACTAAAAACTCTATCACTACATGGTTTCGACCACTTACACAACTAGAAAGTCAAATGATTACAAAGTTACAACAATTTTTCCATTTTTAGGTAATCTGGTGAGGCTTCCATAGGAAAACTGGTTGGCCAGACATACACAAGTCAGTCAGAAATGAATTAAAAGTAAATTGGTGATGATGAATTAATCTAAACTAAGAAATCTAAAGACTTATCTGTCTCATGATCAACTCTAAACAGTGATTTGTTAAACTTCGAGCTAAAAGTACAAGCAATTTATGTGTAATTGTTGCCTTTTTTCTACCAATATTTTATCTCATTAAAACATTGAAAATTTGAATATTTCAAGGGAAAATCTTTGCTTCAAAAAAAAAAAAAAAGAAGGAAAATTATCTTTAAATGGAAACTAAGTAATTTAACTAATAAAGACGACACATCCAAGAAATAAGATCAAACATTCAGCCAAAATGAAAAATTTCGACTGAGAGGAGAATAAGGAAAACTTTCAATGCATAAAAGTACTGACCTGCAAGTCTCTACTTTGGTAGGTGAGGAAGTGTTGATTTTTGAAAGGGGGCTTGTCTCTGAAATGTTAATGATTCTAAAATTAAAAATAATTTAACACAATGATCAACGGATCACCATGTAAAAAATGTTTCAAATCACCCAATTCAGAAACATTTGTAACTTTATGTAGTAACATTGGCGATAATTAATTTGTAATAATTAATTACAGATGTGGCTAAGAATGTAATTCAAAGTAAAGAAGTGGATAATTTTTCCTTGATTTAAGAAAAATGTTAACTTAAGTTTCTCATTTAAGGTAATCATACATAAATTATGCCACATGTCTACCTATTTTTTTTAGGTAAAAAAATAACAATTGGAGGACTTTTTCCAAACTTTACATTCCATTTCACTACAACTAAAAGACTAATACTTATCTGATTTAGCAGTGGTCAATAATTATAAAGATTCATTTTTGCAAGAGCGATTAAACCTAATCTCCCCTACCCAAAAAAAAGTAAAACAAAGAAAGCATTGTCCTCTTGACAAGAAACAAACCTGTCAGTAGCTCAACATTTCGCACAGAGCCAAAGAAGTCTGTCAGTAACGTGTGAGAAACGTCTCGGGGGAAGAGATCAGTGCGAGTGCTCACAGTGCTGATACACAAGTGTTTCGGACACACCTTGAACTGGTAGAAGAAGAAATATATGTAGTTAAATATTTTGGATAAACAAAGTTAAATGTTGTTTTAAGGACTGCAGAAACTATTTCTGGCACATCTCAGCCTTTTCACCTTTCATTTGAAACGTTTTATAGTTGAGGAGTATTTTACTGTGCAGAACAACTAGGCTAGGAGAGAAAACCATCCATCCAATTTACCCTTATCCTTTGAGCCTAAGATTCCCATCACTCAATCAATCATCTCCATTCAACTTCAATTAGTCCAAAGCATGTTCATTCATGGCTATACTTTCTTTCTCTCTTTTACTTTTTGTATTTATTTGTGCTGCTGTTGAAGCCCACTCAATTCTTTCTTTCTAGTATCTATCTTTGATGATATTTTGACACTGCCCTCCAAACCAAGCATCTTTCTGCTTTTCTAATTCTTTTTCATTCACTGATCTACTAATAACTATGCTGTTCCCATTCTCCAACATCTGAATTTTTCTTTCTTGCTCCCTCAGTATGACTGGTAAGTGAAAGGTTTAGTGATAACCAAGTGTTGAATGCCTTTGCTGGCTATGTGAGTCAAAGGGTCAGAGAATACAGCTCCAACATATTCTCAACGTTTTCTCCTCAGCTGTTTACTTAAAAAATTCTTTTCACATATGTTCTGCACAAGATAGTAGTCTTGGGATGCAAGAAGGAAAGAAAGTTTGAAAATAGAAGATTTGCTCTTAAATTCTTTTAAGAAAAATATGGTTACAGTTCATCAATTTGGGACAAATATCTTTTTGTTCACAATAAAAATTATTTCTAGAAGCACAATAAATATTGCAAGACAAAGGAGATGTTGCATTTCAAATCAATATAATCTCATTTTTGAAAGAGAACCTCATTCCTGGAGAGATAATCAGTCATATGCTACAGCTTACACTATGTCAATATCTTAAAATGTCAAAAGAACCTAAGATTTTGCACGGACACTAAAGCAGGAAAAAAAAAAACTAAGGCAAGTATTAAAAGGCCAAAAAGAAAAGCAACTTACAAACTGGGCCATTGTTTTCTTGGAGCCCGGCTTGACATTTTCAAGGAATTCCAGAGCATAATATGTGTATCTATCGATAACATACACACCCAAAGCTGGATCTACATGATGCTATGGTAGAAAAAATATATACAGAATACATATTCTGTTAGCAATAAGGATGATGGTAAATGGACACAGAAAGAAAAAGAAATAAAAAAGGGAAATCCTCCAAATAGAAAGAATTATCTAAGGAATCAACAAAAGACAGAAAAAAAAACAACTAGTGCATGAAAAATAAAAAAAAGGAAATTACAGTAGATAGTTAAAAAGTTAGCAAATACTATGATATCGAATCAGCAAACGCTTTAGTGAATTTTGATGCTTTCCATTTACTTCCTCAATGATGATGTTTTGCTTGATCTGAATAGTAACATCTTTTAATAATACCACTTATACTGTGAATCCTGAAACAGATATACCTAACAAATCACAAATCAAATATGGAAAAGTTCAAAATCAGATAAAATTCATAAGTTCTTTAGGATATTTCTTGATTATTTTAGGCTTTGTCATCACTTTTCATACACATATCAAAGGTATTTTTTTTCAACCTAAATGAAAAAAAAAATTACAATTTATAGTTTCTATTCATGTCCACTTCTCACACTCTGATCAACTTTGCAAGAACATTCACTATAGTTTTATCAAGATTAATAGTAAACTAGTCTGGGAAGGACTCTTTTCTTGGAAGTCAGCTCTTCTATTTATATTTTAGGTTTACACTAAATAGTTTATTGTCTCTATTGTGTTCATAAGTGATGATGAGCAATGTTTAAATATTTTAAAGTTAAATGGATTGCTTTCTAAAGATATTAAGCTTGCATACACTTTAACACAGCTCCAGAACTTTGTTGCTTTAGTCTCTTGTCTCTGAAATGTTTGATAAAGGCACAATTGTTCCTTCATCGTATATAACTGTTTCAATAAATAATGTTTAAGGGTTTGCTTAAATGTTTTTGACGATTGATAGTAATGACACAGAGACTGAAAGCTTTCTGCTATTTAACAGATTTTCTCATTGGATTAATGTCATTTGAATCAATAAGAGTTTCCACATTTTTTCAAGATCAATAAAAAAAACCCAGTCTGAAAGGTCTTGCTCTCTATGAACCAAAAACACACACATTTCACTGCACTCTTATATTCCTTTCACCAATTCTGAATTTAAATAGTATAGTCAAAGCCTTTGAAAATCTGAACCAAAGAGTGCTTGTATTGAAGTCTCAATTACACGAGAACACACATAAAGCATGCCACTCACTGAAAGAGAATCCTCTCCAACCCTGCTACTTGCCACTGCCAAGATGTTGGGGGAGTAGAATTTCTGGAACATGGACTCCGCCTGGCAAGTGTCAATCATAAAGAAAAGTTCGTGGTACCTGGTCACCGGAGACATAGACCATTGATTTGTTGAAAAGCTATTCACATATTTTGTTCATGACAATTCAAAACCATATCTTTCCTAGAAGTCCTTTAATTAAGTATAAGAGAGTCACAGTAGTTGCACATATTTGCCTTACACATTTTGTATTGACAGTAAGCGTCATACTGACCTTTACTTTAAAACTGCAGAATGCAAATCACAACAATAGGGAGAAAAACAAAAGTCGATCTAAAGCAATGTTATAATAGAGTACCAAGAGAAAGAAGTAAGAATGTAAATTCCATTTAAAAAAACATTTTATTTAGTCAAAGCTCTATGTTTGATTATACTGAAATGATTTGTCAAGCTTCATAAACACAGCAAAAAGCCTTCTGTATAGGAAAATTTTTCTTTATCAAGGAACATTTTTGAGATTATACTTATTACAATTCCATAAACTAAAAATGTATCCCTGATAACATGTTAGTTTTCTTTAACAGCTCATTCAAAAACTGAGCGGCATTTTTTTATGATGAAAAGAATAACAAAAATAGCAGAGGAGACAGTGGCTATGTCATTGTATAAAAATCTGACTCAAAACAAGGTACATCAGAATTCAAACAAACTTGTGACTACTTTAAAAGTATATAATCATCATGTATCTCAATTCAAACACCTTGATTCAAAGATTTAATGATTTTTTTAAAACTGAAAATCTCATAGCTAGCACCACAAATACTAACCCCTTAATCAAACTGTTTCATCACTGACCGTATCCCTTTTTGAAAATGCATTGTCTTCCCATTTTGGTGCAGTTCTTTTACTAACCTCTGCTTCTGCCACATTTGTTCAAATGCATCTGCTAACTCTACATTGGATACTTCTTCTGCATCTTGAAATTTGAGAAACCCATCTCCTCCATGACCTGAGGAAAAAAAAAGCAAAATTAGGTCGAATGAAAATTTATTTCAACAATGGGGAAGCTTCTTCAGGTAAGGGTTGAAAAGGATAATTGATAATGATCTGGTCACGGCAGATGATACATCCTCCCCAACCAGCCATAAGAGATGATCACATCCTACATCCAAGAACATGCTGATTTTACTGATCCCTCTGACGTAAGAATGCATAGTATACTTTATTTTACAACAATTTTATAAAAACAATGAAAAAAATTCAACACAAAAGAGATATCATCTTCGGATTCAGCAATATTGACAATAAAAGAATATGGCTCCTCCTTTTCATTATGAGTACACTATAACTCATTTATCTCATATGGTAACCATTTTTTGGTAGTAACTATATTTAAAGCATAATAGAATCTTTGATAAGCAGCGAAAAACTGAGTCAGGATTATTTTTTAGTGGAAAAATATAGCATTTGTTTCTTTTGAATTTGAGACCAAATAAGCCTTATAAATGAAATAAATATAAAAAGAAGGAGTTACAAATAAAGATTTCAGTGATTCAGCCTGTTTTTCCTTTCCTAAAAAACTGTTCTGTCATGGCATCACCATGGGATTTTATAAAATGAAATGACCAAAGATTTGAATACTTTTTAAAATGGTAAAACCCCCAACTGTCCTTGTGGAAATGTTGCTCAAACATCTGAACACATACTACAGGAATGCCCAACTCAGAGTTAAGACGACAGACCTGGCCCCAACCCACAACCCTACAACTCTATGGCACTGAACAAAAACTGGTCCTGACATTGGATTTATTAAGAGCTACTGGACTCCAGATTTGACAGACTGCCAATGTCACGAAACATGAAAGAAGAAGAAGAAGAAAACTACTTTTTGAGCATTTAAATGTACATTTTTAAAACATTTAGCAAGTTATAATTTTTCACAGATAATTTATATTTGTAAAATTCAAATTCTTATGGCTAAACACTACTTTTTACCACCTGTGATACTAGATACAGACCTGTCATGTAGACCAAAATGTTGCTGCGCTCATCAGAGAGCAGACGTTTGGAGCGCGGGGTGCTCTCTGGCAGTCGCCCTGTCAGAACTCGGATGAAGTTCTCTACTGTAACCTGTGACAATCACAATAATTGGTCAAGCAGAAAATCAAGTTTAATTTGCTGATGCCAATTACAAAAACCCTGGGACAACATTTGCACAGCTTTAAAATTACGGAAAAAAAACCATTCCTTTCAACCATGAGAATGATGCAGGTTTTGTATTATTAAAGCATGGTTTAGTATTTACACCAATGCAGTCCCAGGCTTAAAAATTGATAAACATTTTATTCCATGATCATCCTTTCATTTATAAAAAACAAACAAAACAAAAAACCAAAACTGATTCACATCAGCCAAGTATAACTCTCCAAGATTATATGATATATTATAGCAGTAGAGATCTCCTGATACAAAACACAAAAAGGAAATGGTTTTGAAAGCCCTTTGGTCAGAAAGACGATGACTGTTGTTTTCTCATTAATTATATACCAACAGCATAGGGCCTTTAACTGTAGTGACCAATTGATAGACAGCTTAAAATCGACTTATATCACACAGAGCATTGCCAAAGATAGTCCAAAAGTGCCATTCTTTTGTCTCTAGAGTATTGTCTTCATTATTTAAAATATATGTCTTCACAAGTCTAAAACAATTAGACTGATACACATTATTCAAAATGATAATTTTTTCTCTCAAGTACACATTCAGCCCTCACTCAGTTACTGGAAGAAAACAATCACATCCAAAGATGCACACAAATATGATAATGATTTTATAGACTTTTATATTTAAGAGCTTTCTTGATTCTATACTATGAAATATATTTTTATTAATCATTTCATTAAAGATTATTGTTTATGGAACAAAAACTGAAACCAGTTATAATAATTATCAAACACTCACCTCATATCCTCTGTAGTCAACTTCCACATCATCGCCGTAAACATTGATATGCTGGTTCTGATTATTAAAAACTGTTGCTGCAGACATAAAACAATAAATTCTTCAAAATGAAAAAAGTACACATTACATTCAGTTCATAGAGTCAATTTGCAGAATATCTAATAATGAGGTTTGAGGGCTGTTCTTTGCACAGAAAGAAACCAATAAAAGAAAATAAAAGAGTTCTTGCTTTAGAAAATATTTCTCTCTCATATAAGGAAGATATATTTAATATTCCTCATAAATTTAAATAAATATATATAAAATAAAAAAGCAATTGATAGTAGATCAACTTCTAACTTCTTTTTTATTATGGGATAGACAACCATAAATGGTTTTAAAAAGCTTCCATAAAAGTTCCTTCAAATGATTAAAAGGAAATAAAGACATAAAAAAAAGAGAAAAAGAAGGGAAGTGATTTGTATGGCTAATAATGTATTTTTCTGTATAAAATTTTGCAGAGAAAAAGGGCACGGCTGTTTGCCAGCGCTCGTTTAGTTTTCGCCCGGCCTATCAGGTGACACCCGCCGTGCCCCTGTGAACTTTTGACCTGGTTCGCCCAGCCTCCTTGGTGCGGCTAAATTTAGATCTGCACCAATTGTGTTTTTGTACCAAATCTTATCGGGAAAAATACAATTTGAGCCATAAGATTACATTCTAGAGCCTTAAGAACGTGTATTTTATTAACAAGGATAGTTTATATTAATATGGAATGTTAAACTGTCTCAAAAAATGGTTTTGAAAGAATTTAATGGGGTTTTCTTAATACAGGTTTTTATTAGGTCACGATGACACACATAATGAAAGGTAATAAGAAACCATGAATATCTTCAACAGCCCACGAGTTATAGTTCCAAAAAAAGAATTAATGAAAAGACAAAAGGTTCTACCTTGTATTTGGTGAATATCTTGATGGACTCTGTGTAAGTTCGGCGGTGAATTAAGATTGAAGAATCATTTCATAAATTTTCCAATCCGCATGCGATGTTATCCAAATCCAGGTAAGAAAAGTTACTGATAACTAGAGGTTCAACTCAAGTAATGAGTGAAACTGTTCATCTTATAGCTAATTTAATGTTGATACATCACAAAAATATATGGAAGTTTAGAATTATTATCGTTTAATACTTCACAATCTAATTCCCTTTTTCATCATTTTATACCTCCACATACACAGACTCTCTCGCTCTCTTCTTTCAACTCTAATCCTTTTTTTCATCCCCTTTCTTTCTCGCAAACTTTTCTCTAGAATTCTTCTTCTCATTTTAGTTTCTTCTTCTTGCTTACGGAGGATTTCTTTCTCTTTAGTTTTCTTCTTCGCACAGGTACATTTACTTCCTTTCTTAATTGTAATCATATTCTTTTTTAACTCTCTCTTCGTGCACCTCTCTCTCTCTCTCTCATATATATATATATATATATATGGTAAATCAATGTTTTTCGCTTAGATTTGTCTTTCTGTTTTTGTGTGGGATAAGTGATTGTAAATGTTTCGATGTTTGGAGAAGGTGAGACTTCATTGTGCTTTGTAGTTGACATGCTTCATCTTTCATCGCTTGTGTTCTTGTTTGTATTTTTCCTATTGTTGAGTGTAAGAGTTCCCCACCCTGTTCTCCCAGTAAACCCAAACCAAATCTATATCTTTGTATAAAAGGTATGCAATGATGCTCTAAAACGGTGTGCTTTGGAAGAATTTTGTCTGGAAAGTGTCTGCGGGAAACCGCCATATAATGATCTACTGCTTGCTGTATTTGTGTTATGACGCTAGAGTGGATAGGATCACAGTGTGAAACTAATTTGTGGACTCTCGAAAATGCAGCGTTAATACATTCTAGTTTTGTTTTAAGAATAAATGCTTTGTCTATAATGTTTTGATTGTTTGTGCATTTCGTTGTTTTATAAAAAAGATGTTTCGTTAGTTGTAGATGGATATCTGTTTTTAAATACTTGTGGCTGTGATTTTCTATAAAACTACGTCCATAGTATGCTTGTGGTGCAATGTTGTTTTTGTTGAGGATAGCATCGAGGGTGCTGCAGATAGGACCACCTCTTTTAATAAGGTCTGTCTTGCCAAAACTATCAATTTCTTTATCTATTCTATCAGTTTTTAATTTCCACTTTTTTTCTTCATCGGAGTTGTATGATACAGCCTGACACGTTCGGGTAAAGTTTTATTTTTTTTTTCATGTCTGTCACACGATTGCCACACAATCTACTCAGTTCGTTAAGTTTTTGTCTATGGCTCGCTGTAGAATGCTGCTCCATTTTTTAAGTTTTTTTTAAACAATAAAAATATTATGAGTTTTATAGGAACAGTTTTTTTCTCTCGGTTGAACAAGATAACTTTAAGCTTTTAGTTATCTTTAAATATATGTTGAATTGTCAGAATATTTTTTTCTTTTGTATAACTGTACGTGGTAGGAATCTTTTCAGGCTACACACTGAATGACACAAGCAAGAAAAAAAATCATGAAAAAAAAAGTAACTGAGAGACCATTTAGCTATTTTCACACACATGTCATCAAATCCTAAGTAAAGTAATGACACTATTTGTTTTTAGAGCAACCGCGGGGTATTAATATAAAAAAAATAAATAGAAAATTAATTGAAATTTAAGAGAAAATTTTCTAAAAAATCACGTACCACAGAAAGTAATGAATAAAATCACAAAATGAAGAGATGTGAAAATGAATTTTAGTCCGTCTTGTAGTGCAAGAGAAGATCTTTTAAATGATATTAAACTTGACTATGCTTGAAAATTAGGATTTTGTGACTAAGTTAATGGAAAGTGCGCATTTCCGACCAATTTCTATTGTACAAGCCGGCGCCCGCGATGCATAGGCACAGACCCCGATAACGCCGGCCCAGCCTGTCAGATCAAATTACCGGCAGGTGATAAATCTACGCCTGCCAGCCACCCGTTTAAATAAAATCGTCTCATAAGCACAAAGGGGGTTCTCGCCGGTCCCCAAAACTAAATTCCTGCCCTGAGCGTTAGAGCAAACAGCCGTGAGGGAAAAAAAAAACGGCACAATATCCCACGATAATGCCAACCATTATTTAAATGGTTCATCTAGACTTTACAAACTTCTCAACTTGCCTGGTCGAGGATTCCGGGGGTTGCACGCCATGTCATCAGCCACCATTAGTATAATTTGGCTGAGATTTGAGATACAAAATGTTATTCAACAATTGTTTATGTCATTGCTCTAATACTTATCCATGGGAAAATCTTTTAGAAGTTAAGATTTTCTACTGGAAAAAGACTCAAGAGTAAACTATCATAAAAAAATACAATATTTCCACATCTTTTTAATTTACTCATTTAGGTTACTTTACAATCCATGTGCCTATATGGGCATACATGTGCATTGACTGGCCTAAAAACCATACAAAAAGCATGAATTTGCCGTTTAGCTAGCCAAAGTAAGTGCAATTAAATCTTAATTTTATGTAATATTAAAAAAGTGAGCCCAAAACTAGGCTCTGGCTGATATATAGAAATTCATTCTCAGGTACTTCTAATGCAAAGGGTAAAAAAAAAGTGAGTTTAAAGATATGACTAGTGACAACTAAGAACATTTTTAAGGTTGTCTTGTGACTAAGACACAGTTGTTTTCTTATATCAGTTTGAGACAAGTACTTCAAGCTCTTTGTTCATTTTTCTTCATAGGTCTAGTGAGAGGATGGACAGTGTGTAAAGAGAATGGTTCTCCAAAATATATCTTTGTCATAATTTCATGGCAGGCAAAACTGCAAAGAAAAATTATGATTTAGGTCAAGCGTAATATAACTGCCTCTTTAGTTCAAGTGACTATAAGCTGGAAGATCATTTTGATAAGGCGTTAGTCAGGGAGAAATATTGAAAGAGAGAAATATAGGGGCCTATATAGTGAATAAAAAACACAGGAATATTAACCTGTGAATGAAACTTATTAATATTTCTGTCACTTACGAACAGAAAGATTATATTCATCACTTAAAACTTCTACTGCACTCGAAAAAAGACATACCTATCTGGGATTCCTAAGCGCTTGACACTGCGATATAAGGACAGCACATTAGCATGGTGGCGATAATTGAACCAAAACCTTGAAGCATCCACTAGCACAGCCCAGTTATTTGTGTGCCCACTTTTGAAAAACTCGTTTACTTGCTCCTGCAAATAGAACACCCAATAACTGATAAAGAAAAAGAAGAAATGATGACTAAAAGTAAAAGTCAAATGGGACCACAACACTCAAATGAATCATTGAATGGCCAAAATTTATTACCGAGTTGATCCTTAGACAACTTGAATCTAGATCTAGAATCTATATTCATCTGTACTTGATTTAGGAAAAGAATCTAAACTTGAACATTTCAAATACCAACTCACATCGTGATTTGCGTTTCCAACATGGACATATGTTGAAAAGACAATTAAAATACACGAGTTGAAAATGAAAGTGTACTTCATGATGCTGTTTTCACCGGTGTCCACCATCTTGGAAATAGTATCAAAACAAAAATGTTCATACGACAAGTTCCGGTTGATTTATATTAAAATTTACTTTAGATTTATTGGAATTAATATCTAATTAAGTGCTTAAATTAGTTAAATATGAAACGATTATTGCGATGTTCAAGATTTTTGCTTTTTAAGATTTTACAAAAGTTTTAACTTATAAATTTACTTTTACTGCGGATGAACTCGTGTGTTACTCGGTTCATGGTGGAGGTTTGTTGTCCTTAGAAACCACTAAGAAGGATTTACAGCCTCGGGTGTGAGGGCTTTCCAACTTCACGAGTGCAATTACCACCAGTCGCCAAAATCAGTTCCCCGAAGCTATCATTTATCCGCTGCAAAAGCGGCAAGATGTCAACCGAAGATGCCAAGGCATACCTTTCCAAAAGGGAAGTGCCACGATTATTTGAGGTTAGTGAAATTCACCCCACACATGTTGGATACTCGGTACATCAAGGGAAGCAGAACGTGATTTTCCTTTGCTTCCACACTCATAAGGAGACTGTTTTGATACTTTTTTTGTTCAATTATCGCTACTTGGACATTAAAGCGTGATTGTGACAAAGTTATTAAATAGATCGCGCTTTTTTTGTCTATTGTTTCTTTTGAGTTTCAGTTGAATGAATCTTAAAGATACATAAATCTAGCCTAGCCTACATATAATCTCTAAGGCTTCTTCAATGAAGTTTAAAAAAGAATATGCAAAATCGACGGCTGCTGCTGCTTTTCTTGACCAAATGCCAGACTTTGGCATTAATGATAGTGTTAAGAACTTCAATGTGATACCGACCGTTGGTTTTAACATGTGTTTGTATGTGTTCAATTTTAATTGAATATATATATATATATATATATATATATATATATATATATATATATATATATATATATATATATATATATACATACATAGGAAATCAAACTAGTCAGTCAATTTTTTTGTCTCTCAGAATACACTCACTGCATGGCAAATATGCACGTCCAGCATCGTTTATTGTAAATTTTTAGTGAAGTAGCCGACATTGACGCATTTGAAATTTTTTACTTGTCTGAGACTGTGTGAAGAGCTAAAATCGAGTGAAGTTTTAATTACCTGTATTCACCTAGAGAAAGATAAACGTGATACTATAACTCTTCACTACAAAAACAAAGAGTCACCTCCCGTGGTTGATTGATCGATCAGTATCGATTATCACCAGCGGGGGTTGCTATGTGCCGATGTCATAAGTAAATTAATGTAAAGTGGTGTCCTGATGAGAGTCCCCAAGAGGATCAAGGGCTGTAACGTTATCACATTACCTGTATAATTATCGGAGCTAATGCTAAGTGCATTTACAAAGATTGAGATAAATGTTCGAAAGATTGAGAGAGAGAGAGAGAGAGAGAGAGAGAGAGAGAGAGAGAGAGAGAGAGAGAGAGAGAGAGAGAGAGAGAGAGAGAGAGAGAGAGAGAGAGAGAGAGAGAGAGAGAGAGAGAGGCGAGGAGGGAGGGGTGAATGGATCAAGTGATACAAAGAGGAAGCATGTATGTAGACATACATGTGTGGGAATGGTTCATGGAGAGGGTATATAATTGTAGGACAGCTCCGACTAGTGGGTGTAGGTATCGTGACAGCAGTAAAAGAAACTACATAACAAGATAGCGCTCATGATTTGCCTTCAACCAAATGTATTTTTTCGAAGGATGTAATTTTATAGCCTTAGCCCTTGACCTCTATCTTTATATATCTTTCTTTCTTTCTCTCACATGTAGCTGTAAGACTTCTCAAGACCCGATGTTGAATTATTATTACAAAATAATATATTGAACTCATCCTTAGGAATTGGATAAAATACAAAACTGCGAGTAACTTCACAAATATTGTCAGAGCTTCGGCTAATTAAAAGATGACTACAGTAAATTTCCTAAATGTCTGTTATGACGAAGAGAAGAACAAGAGTGGGGGAGGGGGGGGGAGGGGGGGTGGAGACAGAAAGAGAGACATAGAGAAATAGACAGAGTCAAAGACAGAGCGAGAAAGAGAGAGAGAGAGAGAGAGAGAGAGAGAGAGAGAGAGAGAGAGAGAGAGAGAGAGAGAGAGAGAGAGAGAGAGAGAGAGAGAGAGAGAGAGAGAGAGAGAGAGAGAGAGAGAGAGAGAGAGAGAGAGAGAGAAAGAAAGAAAGAGAGAGAGAGAGAGAGAGAGAGAGAGAGAGAGAGAGAGAGAGAGAGAGAGAGAGAGAGAGAGAGAGAGAGAGAGAGAGAGAGAGAGAGAGAGAGAGAGAGAAGCGCGCGTGTGTATGAAAAAAAAAAGGGTGGGGGGTATTGAAACTATCATCCAAACATTATTATGGAGCCTGAAGCTCAACGAATTTTTTTTATAGCCTAGCACCTTCCGAAACAAATACGCTTAATTTCTTCCCTCCTAGAAAAGGGACACTTGTATTATTATAATATATTTTATTTCATTTTTGCTAGTGCATGATATTCTCATTTGACATTGTTTTGGAGATGCTCTGATATTTTTAAGTTAAACATCCTTTATCATCGTTTTCCTTGTCCCACTCTTTAAGTTTAGATGAGATCATATAAAACAGTATTGTATTATCAACAAAGTAAGTTTTGTTTTGGGCTATATTTATACATATACAAACTCAAATAAACAGCTGTAACCTTTACATCATAAGTCATACTATAGACATGTTCTCTATCTTCATTCTTACGCTATTGGTAGACATTTGTCCTGTCAAATTATGCAGTTGGAAACAAGTCTTCAATGATATGCATTAATTTCGCTAAATTTCTGGTTGCTGTTATTTCATTTAAATGTTTATTGAAAGACTAAAACTTTAAAAAGGTCATCAATGTTAAGCTTTTTCCAGTTTTATCTATGTATCACTTATGTGTCAGTTTTGTTCCTTGTCTGGCTATTCTGCCTGCACCTTAATTGCCTAAGATTTGACAAAGGTCAAAAATCGATTGGAGGGTGCCATCATACTTTGCATTTCCATGTCTGTAAATATTATTCTGTTGAAGATATGGGCACATCGTTTTATTGTTCTGCTGGGCTCGCACAGCAGCTTTGGTATCTATGAGAAAGACTATTTTTCTCAAGAGTTACCCACAATAGTGATACCAAATTGGTAGTTTGTTACTTCTCACAACTCTGTAAATAAAGATGAAGACATTACAATGCATTTAAAATCCAAGATCAATTAGAATTAAAAATATTAATATAATAACGTAAGGAGAAATTTTTTAAAGAGAATGGACCGTAAGCGAGACCTAAAGCAATGCAATTCTATCTTCTGAGCAGTGCTGATGAGGAGGGAACGAATGATTTCCAATGTTTGCCAGTTTATGCGGAATGACTCGTCCACTGCGAGATTTGATTTAAAATTCCGTTTTGAGTCTTTGATATTTGCCTTTGAGAAAAAGTTCCCGCTTTCTGTACTGCGATATTTTCAATCTGGTAATCGCGAGTTGCAGGCTATTTGTACATTTTTTCTAGCCTTAAATAAACTTATCATTCCCTCGTTAATCTTTATTCTCTCATTTTAGATGATCTCTTTTAGATTCACGCCTTTATTTCCATGATAGTTTTAATTTTATTTTCAATCCGATATTAATGCTTTTACTAGGAATGGGATCTGAGCCTGGGAATTCTAAAGTTTGTTAAGCTTATCAACAAACAAGTCTGCAGCTTTTGGAATTTGTGATCTCTTACTGTGTGACTGTCCATTTTTACCACAATAATTATATTCTGTATAATTACTTCAGACGCAAGTTCAGGAACCATAGTTTTACAATTTAGTTCTTTCCTCTCAGTGTCTGATGCCTATATGCACAGATTTCAGACTGTACGTTATCAAGATATATATTTTTGTCATTCCTCTCAGAGCATGCTTTTCAGGTCTACATCAGTATGACTGATAAGAATCGAGCATTTTTCTTATTTGTCTGACACCCAGACCTCGATGTCACATGTTAATTCTCCTCTATGTTTCATGACCCTGTATCTTCTCCATGCTTCATGGCCCTGTATCTCCTCCATGCTTCATGACCATGTATCTCCTCCGTGCTTCATGACCATGTATCTCCTCCATGCTTCATGACCAAAGAACCTCCTCCATGCTTCATGACCATGTATCTCCTCCATGTTTCATGACCATGTATCTCCTCCATGCTTCATGACCATGTATCTCCTCCATGTTTATGACCATGATTGTATCTCCTCCATGCTTCATATCATGTATCTCCTCCATGCTTCTTGTCCGTGTATCTCCTCCATGTTTTATGGCCATGTATCTCCTCCATGCTTCCTGTCCGTGTATCTCCTCCATGCTTCATGGCCATGCATCTCCTCCATGCTTCATGACCATGTATCTCCTCCATGTTTCATGACCATGTATCTCCTCCATGCTTCATGGCCATGTATCTCCTCCATGCTTCATGACCAAAGAACCTCCTCCATGCTTCATGACCATGTATCTCCTCCATGCTTCATGAACATGTATCTCCTCCATGTTTCATGACCAAAGAATCTCCTCCATGCTTCATGACCATGTATCTCCTCCATGCTTCATGGCCATGTATCTCCTCCATGCTTCATGACCAAAGAACCTCCTCCATGCTTCATGACCATGTATCTCCTCCATGCTTCATGAACATGTATCTCCTCCATGTTTCATGACCAAAGAATCTCCTCCATGCTTCATGACCATGTATCTCCTCCATGCTTCATGACCATGTATCTCCTCCATGTTTCATGACCAAAGAATCTCCTCCATGCTTCATGGCCATGTATCTCCTCCATGCTTCATGACCATGTATCTCCTCCATGTTTCATGACCATGTATCTCCTCCATGCTTCATGGCCATGTATCTCCTCCATGCTTCATGGCCATGTATCTCCTCCATGCTTCATGACCATGTATATCCTCCATGTTTCATGACCATGTATCTCCTCGTTGCTTCATGGACAATGTATCTCCTCCATGCTTCATGGCCATGTATCTCCTCCATGCTTCATGACCAAAGAACCTCCTCCATGCTTCATGACCATGTATCTCCTCCATGCTTCCTGTCCGTGTATCTCCTCCATGTTTCATGACCATGTATCTCCTCCATGTTTCACTTCCGTGTATCTCCTCCATTTTTCATGACCATGTATGTCCTCCATGTTTCATGACCATATATCTCCTTGTTTCACGACCATGTATGTCTTCCATATGATTCATGACCATATATCTCCTCCATGTTTCATGACCATGTATCTCCTCCATGCCTCAGGACCATGTATTTCCTCCATGTTTCATGACCAATCGTTTCTCTAATTTATAACTACAGCATTCCGCAGCCCCATACATTTGATGATGATATTTTGTAGTCTCTTTGTTTAGCACGCCTTTACGTATGCTTGTCTAGCCCGAATTAATTTTTTAGTTTGCCTAGACCGTTCATTGTCTGAGCCTTATTGGTGTGTCAGTGCTCGTTTGTGTCTAAAAGTTACCCACTCGTCGGCCATTTTCCACATCTCTTGTCTGAGGATCTTTCTTTTTAGAATTTAAGTTGTAATTATGATTACGTACCATCTACTATGACCGATTTCTTTGTAAAATATCTCTCAATCTTAATGTCTAATTATCTGCTGCATCTGTATTTGATGCCTTGTTAACAGTTCGCTCTCTTCACTTTCTGGTGTTCTGCTACTTGAAATGCCACCATTTACAATCTGATTTTTGCCTGCACGCTTGCGATTCTAATCGTATTACAGCTATACGCTGATAGTCATATTGACTGATATATAACCATCCCTTAGACATCCCAGCTGTTCGTTTCAAGAATGTCATTCTTTCCTTGTACTAAGTGTTTTTTTTTAACCTGTCGTCTCCTATTGTCTGTTATGTATTTACTTGTCTGTCCTGCTTTTGTTTGGAAAATCATAAATTTCCTGCTCTTCGATCCCTAGCATTTGATTCACAACAATGTAAACCATTCCAATGGAATAAAATGTCTACCCGAAGCTGATCTAATTCACTGTCAATATAAAAAAGCGTCTCATCTTTTTAGCTCCATCCTGCCAGAAGGTGGCTTTAGTTTGATGTGTGAAAATACCATAGTTCATCGTGTTGTGTATGTCGAGCAATAATGCTATGAAACAACAAACACCCCAAAACATCTCATTGTTCTCATAAGTGTCCGATTCTGTCTGTCACCTACAGTGCCTGATGACGGGCCTCATGTTCCACCGACCCAACGACCACATCCAGTACCTGATTGACAGCCTAGAGAGGGTGAAGGTCAAAGGTCAGGCCGAGATGACCTGGAACATGTTCGTGGAAGTCAGGTCAAGTAAGACTCCTCTCCCTCCAATCACCCCTGACAACAGCAAGCGACCGACGTCCCGTGGCCGGATTACGCCAAAAGGTTGGTTCCTCACCAATCAAGTGATACTCGAGATTCTCCTTGCGCCTGTATCAATGGTTTTATTTTTCCCTTCTTTTTTGAATTATTGCTTTTATCTCATAAGGAGATTTACTAAATGGGAGTTTATTTTATTCATCATTAATTTGTCAATTAACAAATTTGCAACTTTAACATTTTAATGAAATCGCATAAGCTCGTTCCATGAAGAACTATTACAATGTAAAATGTCCTGAAATGACATTAGCAAAGTATAGAAATGTTACTTTGCAGTGAAAGTAGTTTTATGCATCCATTTTCGATGTCCGTTTCTCAAGACAATGGGTTCAGCCTATAATTGCGTTTTCGCTCTAAAGCTTTTCCTATAGTCAAAAACTTATTTCTTTGTTTTTGCAACAATTTTCAAACTAATTATCCACGTTAGTGGTGTCAATAAAGTATGAAGCTACGTGCTTTAAACTAAAAGAACCAAACTAACCAATGTGTTGCTTCCTTTACGTAGCTAGATTGAAAATAAAATATAATTAAGGCAATGTCAGAAATTTAAAACACTCGATATCTTCGAAATCAATTTTAAAATGAACTAAATACAGATTCTGCAAAGCGCAACAATCGAGATACAGCTTTATGTAGCACCCTATAGAATTTATTTTGCGCCACATTGACTACCAATTGAGTATGTCCATACGCTTGGTTTATAACGTTATACTCGAGTCGTGTAAAATTTAGTCAATGAACCTGGCTCTTTTTTTAGACAAATAATTACAAAGTGTGCATTAAACCAGTGTATAAATACGTAGGTATATAGTTATTTTTCCTTGATGTTTTTTATGGATGGAGATGGCTTCTGATCCATTTCTCTTTTTGATGCTTGCCATTTTTTTTTCGTTAATGCTTTATTTTATTTCCATTTCTTCCTTATGATAAACATATTCTTCTGATTGAAAGGATGGACACTTTTAATATTTTTTTTTCTTCTCGCTTAGCAATAAATATTAATGAAACAACATATTCATAAAATGCTCTGTGATTTTCTAAGAGGCGTTAATTTATTCGGTGGCGTCGTTGATGTTATGCCAAGGCTTCGCCCCATGGATGGGAGGGTCAAAAGCTCGAATCAAAGCAGATACTAAACTTGAAAAAGTTATTCACAAGGTGAAGGGGAATCATTTTTTTGCTGGGCCAATCTTCTACATCAGTGTCATGTCCAGAGGATGGTTGTCATGTTCTCTTTCCACCTAATCTACTGACAGGAACAAGCTGCGGTTTCTATAGTACTTGGTCTGTAGGCTCCGGTTCCTATTGACCTCTTAGAGAAGGCCTCTAAACGTCGGCTCAAATGGGCCTCTAGGCCTCTAAAAGTCGGCTCAAATGGGCCTCTAAGCCTCTAAAAGTCGGCTCAAATGGGCCTTTAGGCCCCTAAACGTCGTCTCAAATGGGCCTCTAGGCCTCTAAACGTCGACTCAAATGGACCTCTAGGCCTCTAAACGTCGGCTCAAATGGACCTCTAAGCTTCCAATTTCTGGTTCACATGGATCACTTAACCTCTAAAAGGACATTTTTCCTTACTTAAAATAATATACAAACAGCGCTGAAGATTACTGTTATCAATTTTTTGAAAGTGTTACGAAGGAAATTAAGACAAGAGATTATTTTATCCTCCTTTCCTTAAAGGCCAGTGTTTAATAAGGAAACATCAAGTAATATATTATTATTATTATTATTATTATTATTATTATTATTATTATTATTATTATTATTATTATTATTATTATTATTATTATTATTAATAATAATAATAATAATAATAATAATAATAATAATAATAATAACAATAATAATGGGAGAACATGATAATAGTGGCTTAGAATTTGGCACAGATAATAATAATGAATTCCAACACTCATTACATTACCCATATGTTTCAACGTCTCTAAACATGAGACAAAAAAATACGGGCTATGAAACTATTAAACAAAATAAATTTGGGCGCAGACTCTTATTCTAGTTAAAGTTATATAACCTCTTATGCAAATGCACTTGATGACATGACTATGAGTGTAAAAATGACCTAATCATGGGAAAACAGACAATTCTCTACTTTTCAACTCTATTTCAAAACCATTTTAGATGCTTATTAAAAGGCTATGATTTCTTGCCAAAAGTGCCTTAAATAACACAGCCCTGCAAAAATTCAAGATTCGCGTTGATTTAAAAGTACATGTTAATGAATGTTTAATACGCTTTGATCTATAAATAAATATGAATTGAGCAAGATAAGCTAACTATTCCTAATATTTCAGCACATATCGTGCTCTCAGAAATATTCCTCTTGAGGCAAAACCTGAGACGACGTAAGGTAAT
>JAWDGP010002624.1:0-95000 GCA_033675545.1 Elysia crispata | reverse complement strand
CTCTCTCTCTGTCTCTCTCTCTTTTCTTATATCCAAATAGAGAAGCAAAAACACAACACTTGGAGGACAACTTGGTAATTATAAAAGATCCAAAAGGACGATTGTGTGTCTGTAAATAGAGTAATACAGGGTCTAAAAGGAAATAGGCAGTCAACTTTATAACTACGGGATAAAAAAAAGAAACAACACAACTATATCCTTAACATATAAACGTTTCGCCTTTAATTTGGCTTCATCAGAGTGTCTTTGTGTGTGTGTGTGTGTACCCCCCCCCCCTTCCCCCTTTCTTTCTCTCTCTCTCTACTGCTTGTTGTGAGCTTTCTCCCAATGGCTATTAATTGCCTATCTTTCTCTCTCTCTCTCTCTCTCTCTCTGTCTCTCTCTCTGTATCTCTCTCTCTCACCCTCTCCATGTTCTTTCCTCTATCTCTACCTCAAACTCTCTTTAGATGTCTCTCCCACAACACTTTTCTCCTTCTCTATCTTGCTTTCTTTTTCCTTCTTTGTTTAACATTATATTTGCCTCTCTCTGACTCTCCCTCTTTTTGTGTATCCAAATAGAAAAGCAAAAACACCACAATCGGAGGATAACCTGGTAATTATAACGGATCCAAAAGGACGCGTGTGTGACTATAAATAGCAAAATACAAGGTCTAAAAGGAGATAGGCACACAACTTTATGACTGCGGGACAAAAAACAACAACACAACTATAGATTTAACCTATTAATGTTTCGCCTTTAATCTGGCTTCATCAGAATGTCTTTTTTTATTTCTCTGTCTGTCTTTTTGTATTTCTTTGTCTGTCTGTCTGTCTCTGTCTCTCTCTCTGTCTCTCTGTCTCTCTGTCTCTCTGTCTCTCTCTCTCTCTCTCTCTCTCTCTCTCTCTTTTTCTCTTTCTCTCTTCTTTTTCCTAATTTCTCTCTCCACTGCCTGTTTGTGCTCTCCCCCAATGACTATTAATTGCCTATCTCTCTCTCCCCTCTCTATCTCTTTCTATCCCTTCCTCTCTCTGAACAAACAATGTTTCTAGTTAACCTGCCCGTATCTGTATTTTGGCTCTTCTTGCATATTATCGCCTGTTTTTATATGTATTTTGTATAATGTTTTTTTCCCCCTCCTATTCTGCATCAATGAAGGAGCGATTCTTCGTATAAATTTTCTAATATGGTGATTCAACCTAAACACTCAGCGCTTGTTGTCTTTTTTACCATAAGTAATGACATGGTAGTTTACAAATAAATTTTAAAGAAGAAAAAAAGTTATAAATAGTAAAGTCTTTGTCCTTGATTTTAGGTCAAAAATAAAACTAACAAGAAGAAAGATGGTAAATATAATTACCATAGTCTCATTCGGCGATGTAGATGGATCTGCTTCATGTGTAAGGATACATTTATAAAGTTGTTCTTAACAAGATTTAAAGAAAACTTTTTACGACTTTCTATTATGGTAGAGGAATGATTTTGTCGTTTTCGTCAATGTGATACACATCCATCCATCCACAAATGTACACTGACTTTAGAGACTCCTAATTTGCACTGGCCCATTATTGTGGTCCCTGCAGACTGAATGAAAACTCTCAAATGTAAAAGGACAGTTTATCGATAAAAATTTATATAATTGGAATCAGAAGTGGGATTTAAAAGGTTAAGGATTTTTGGGCGTATCGTTTTGTTAAAAAACTTGTTATTTCGATCGTTCATTGGCTTTCCAAGATATGATCAAAATAAGGGAAAGGTTTTGCACTGTTTTCAAAATTTAGGAAACAACAAAAAATAGCTATTTGGAAGATAATTATTTCCTCATGAAGGCTATTCAAACAACTCAATTCAAATAAGGAACAAAATAATGAGTGAAGATGCGGGAGTTTTGTCTTAATGGTTTTACAGAACTTTGAGCGGAATCTGAACCAACATGATGGTTAAGAGCACCACTCTTAAAACTGAATAGTCTGGTGGGGAAAATACGTTTGCATCAGCATAAGGTCTTAAACTCTACAAATACACTGTGGAAAAGAACTGACCAGAATCATCCACACACAGAGCGGGAGTGGTACGATTCTATATATATATATACACAGCGCATTGGCACAAGGTTCCGGGCAAAGACCGTGACAATAA
This sequence comes from Elysia crispata, assembly GCA_033675545.1. Taxonomy (NCBI): domain Eukaryota; kingdom Metazoa; phylum Mollusca; class Gastropoda; family Plakobranchidae; genus Elysia; species Elysia crispata. The sequence goes on along the minus strand of JAWDGP010002624.1, from coordinate 92,882 downwards.
CACTAGAAACAAATGGTTGATCCGTATGCTGGCAGTAAATCATGCGTATCAATTAAGTGTACCAACCGATCGTGGGCGTAATTGTGCTACTCCGAGATTATAGTATTGCTTTAATATTAGTAGTTGGTATGTGCAGGCAAAGAAAAAAATTAATATAGCTGGGTTGTGTTGCAGTCGTCATGTCCAATATTTACGTTAACAGCAACGATACTAAAAGTTGAAAATCAAACCTTAAGTATAGTAGGAAAAGTAGTACCAGTAATAGAAGTAGATGTAGAAGGAGTAGTAGTAGAAAAAGTACATGTAGAAGTAGTAGTAATTAAAGTAGTTGTATAATTGGTAGTAGTAGAAGTAGTAGTAGTAGTAGTAGTAGTAGTAGTAGTAGTAGTAGTAGTAGTAGTAGTAGTAGTAGTAGTAGTAGTAGTAGTAGTAGTAGTAGTAGTAGTAGTAGTAGTAGTAGTAGTAGTAGTAGTAGTAGTAGTAGTAGTAGTAGTAGTAGTAGTAGTAGTAGGAGCAGTAGAAGTAGAAGTAGTAGTAGCAGCAGCAGCAGCAGCAGTGGCAGTAAATTTTCAATCCAAATACTATAAATCAATAGCATTTAGCTATAGGGCACCACTATTTCTATTGAGTCAATTCAATGGAGAGTTTTAAGATCCAAAGCTTAGATTATTGATATTATTCCCTTTATTACAAAGAAAAAAATGTACACTTATCTTGCCCATTGGCCGATATTAAGACTTAACAAAGTTATCATTAATTCCCCTTGTTTGTAGGTGCAAATTAGTTGCTTTGCCGAGTTTCTAAGTTATATTAAAAACCAGTAGTTTGATGGGGAACAAGAAACAATCTTATAAAATAGGAAAAGGGACATTACCGCCTCAAAAAGAAAATTCTAGGAGAAACTGAAAACGGAGGGGAAAAAAGAGCATTTTGAATGTATTTTAAGGTAAACTTTTAGGAAACAAGCTATTTACGCAGTTTCTCATTACCTGCAGGCGGACCCGGAAGTGGAAAGTCGATACAAGCCACCAAACTGGCCGAGAAACACCCAGGCTGGCTGAATGTTAACATCGGGGAACTTTTACGGGAAGCGATCATGAACAAAGAAGCAGACGATCGCTGGAAGGCGGCAAAAGACATGGTTCTCAACGGCGAGTTAGCTCCAGAAGTAAGTCGAAGTGGATCACATGCTGTGTCTTGCGCTCAAAACAAGTTAAAAAGACACTTCTAGAGGACACCCATGTCTGAAGAAAATTATAGAGTTATAAATGTTAAAGTCATTTTTCCAACTTAAACTTCGAAGACGTAATACTTACACTGTAACGCGCAATTTTTACATAATTGAGTACTCTCTCTCTCTCTCTCTCTCTCTCTCTCTCTCTCTCTCTCTCTCTCTCTCTCTCTCTCTCTCTCTCTCTCTCTCTCTCTCTCTCTCTCTCTCTCTCTCTTTATTTTTATTTATTTATTTATAAGATTAAAAAAAGGCTACGAATCTGTGTAATATAAATTATACAGATACTATCGTGCACGAAAACAAGATAGCAACAAAACATCCTGTATAGTCAATTCAAATATGGTCAAATGTACTTAATAAAAAGAAAATTACTATTAAAGAATCAGTAATGCTGAAAGTTTTTGACGGAAGCGCGTACTTTCCTATTCCAGGACCTGACGATAGACCTAATCCACACCACATTCAAGAACAACACAGAGGCGAACGGTTTCATCATACAGGGGTTTCCCAGGGACATGCAACAGGCACACGACTTCCAGACGATGGTTAGTTCTTTGTGCTGAGGGAGAAACTGCCGAGCTTTCTTTTTTCCTGAAAAAATACTAGTACAGGAGGAAAAGAATTTGCAGGAAATCCAAAAGAATGCAATAGAAAAACTTCTAACATTCGATAGGTTTTGGGTTTTTTCTTTTCTTTTTCTTTTTTGTTTGTTTTGTATTGTGCGGAAACTCTAAGGGTTTCCCAATCTTCCACCCCTGTTAAGAAAATCGATGCTTTTCATTATTAAAGAAAATCCTACCACTCTTCAGGTTTTATTATTTTTTTTTAAACGCAAATTTTGTGTCTTTGCTTTCAAAGATATACTTTAAAATAAAACAAAAAGAAAAATTGAAAAAAAATAATTAAATACCAAAATAGCAACGAAGCGTATTTCCGCTGTATGTCCATCCCTTCCTTGTTCCTCTCCAGATCAGCCGAGTGGACGCGGTGTTCCTGTTGGACTGTGAAGAAGACAAACTGACCAGTGCTGTACTCGAGAGAGGCCAACTGACCGGCAGACTGGACGATGCTCCCAGTGCCCTTGCCAGGAGGATGGCAACTTTCAAAGACAAGACCCTGCCTGTGTTGAAATATTTCGATGATGCAGGCAAACTCTTTATTGTGAGTAGAATATTTTAGAATGAGGGCTAAAGGGGAGAGGGAAATAATACAGGTGTGCAGAGAGAGAGAGAGAGGGGGGGGGATGTGAGAGGAAGTGAAGGGCGTAGAAAAGATAAAGATGGGAAGAACCAGAGAATGTGAGAAGGAGAGAGAGAGGGAGAGGGAGAGAGAGAGAGAGAGAGAGAGAGAGAGAGAGAGAGAGAGAGAGAGATAGAAAGATAGATAGATAGATAGAGAGAGAGAGAGAGAGAGAGAGAGAGAGAGAGAGAGAGAGAGAGAGAGAGAGAGAGAGAGAGAGAGAGAAAGAAAGATAGATAGATAGATAGATGTTGTTTTAAATTCTGTATGAGAGCACTTTAAAATGAATAATGAAAGACGAAAAAAAGGACTCCCCAAAAAACAACAACAACGTTTTTAGAAGGATACACATTATGAAGAAAGACTATGGTGTTATATAATATATCTTATGAAGAATTATAATTTCTGTATTATTGTATTTACGAGAAACGAACAAATTGTCTTGACCGACCTTGTGTTTGTTTGCCTGTATGTACAGGTGGACGGGCATCAGGAGGAGGAGCAGATCCATGACGAGCTGTCAATCATCTTCGAGACACTCCTACAGAGCCGGGAGAACGGGAGGATACCCTGTAAGTTTGATACACTGAACAGATGTAGACAGGTTATATCCCTTGCTTCTGGACTAAAGACAGCAACATAATCAAATTAAAGCTTAAAGATTTGATATTTAGTATAAAAAATATTTATATACATATATATTATATAATTTACATGAACATATACTGGACGACTCTTTGGGGACAAAAGGTAGAGATTTTTAATAAATTCTTTGATTGTTTTTTTTAATCCAGTAATCTGCCAAAGAATCTTATTATAGATGTACTGTTTACTATTACACCAAGGATAAGATTTCTGTGGAATCCAAGCCCAACATCAGACGATGCATGATGGAATAAAATTCAGACTCTTTTTATTGTAACCTTAACACTTTATCAACTGAGCTATTGAGTTCACCACATCCTCCTCCTCCCTATACACGCACACGCACATTACTTACCTACCAAGCTTTGATTGAGCTAGTAAAGATCTTTTTGTAACTACTAGAGAAGCGAGGATGTTTTTTTTTCCTTTTAAACAAGTATTCCCTATTGATAGAAGATGCATTTTGTTTTACTTGTTGTTTGTCGCTGTTGCCAGCACCACCTGCCGAGGGACGGCCCACCTCCAGTAAACTCGGCCGGCGGCTCAGCTCCAGAGAGAAGCAGAGCAAACCGGAAGCAATGACAGACGCTGAAGAAATTGGACTTCCGTCAGTTGTTTTTGTCCCGCCCCCTGAAATCAAAGTGAAGGATGAGGGGCGAAAAGATGACCTGCCCAAGGGAACAATCATATTCCTGGCAGGTAAAGTTGCATCCAATACTTGGAAGAATATTGTGATGAAGAGGTACGGCTATTTTTTCTTGGTTATGAAATTAAATTAAGTAAGTCTATTCATTATGATAAGATGTCAGTTTAGAATCATTTCTCATTAGACATGAAAATAATGTCCTGTTCCCGCAAATAATTTGTATTGAAATAGTTACCATTGAAATTGCAGTTAGATTCTTTCCCTGTCCTCCCCTGTATAGTTTTGTAAGCTGTAATGGAAGATGCTAAAATATCGGGAAAAGGGATGCGTTTGTTAACAAGAGAAAATTTTTTTATTTATATCATATCATTTTATTAAATCTGTTCCCATCAAATCTTTTGAAAGAGGATTTTTACAAGTCTTATTTTATTCTGGCAACATTGCGGAAGATGTATAAATACACTCTGCAACGACAATCTATTACTGTTCTACAAAATCACATCTTATTATCCTCAATATTTTACTTTCTTTCTACAGGTGGCCCAGGCAGCGGTAAGGGCACCCAGTGTAAGAAGATCACAGCTCGGTACCCAGACATCGTCCATCTCTCTATGGGCGACATCCTACGCAAGGAGATCAGTGATCATGGCACGGCCGATGAGAAGTGGGCGATGATCACAAAACTGCTCAAAGATGGAGACATGGCGCCTGTGGTCAGTCTCAGAGGCCCACATTCTCTGTCCTCTGTCCATTGCTTTATGTTTTCAAAGTTCCCTCTTGGTTATTTTTTTTTTTTTTTTACAAAAAAATCCGAAAGTATTGTTTTGGTATCTTGTAATGAGCAATTTAGACACGCCACTTTGAGGTGCTAGCATCTTTTAGACAACCAACGCTTGCTCATACCCTTTTTTATGTCACTGTAGCTGCCCAATCTCTTAAGTTCATCCACTATCTCGATATCGGATTGCTTAATTATATATGATGCATCAGACTAAGTCTAGCAGTTTTGCATGTAAATTCTGGCTCAGGCACTTTAGCACACTAGGCATATCAACATTTTATTTTACTGCAGACTAAGAAATCTTTTTTTTTTTTAACTTAAGACCTTATCCCAACAACATTCTGCTCAGCTTTGCTTTCAGCCTTTTTATTGTATAATCAAAACAAAAAAAAATTGAAAAATCTGCACAGCATTTTGAACAATCTGCCAATTGTCAGGAACATTCAAGATCAATTTTTTTAAAAAGTAGAATGAATCAAAGAACTTTACCGTGGAATCCATTTTTGAGTGAAAAGAATGCTTGCAATGCAATCATGGAAATTTTAAAGTCATGCATAGAAGTGATTTTAAGTTTAAATTGGCCCCACTGTACATAACTCAGCAACCTTACCACTCATCCCAACCTTGACCCTGTTCTCTCCAGGATGTGACGGAGGAGCTTCTGATCCAGTCCCTGAAGGAGCACCCAGACGCGAGAGCATACCTCATCGAGGGTTACCCGAGGGATGCTCTGCAGTATGAAGACTTCAACAGAAACGTGAGTTCTAGAATGATAGATAGCTGAGTCTGTTAATCTAGGTTCTTAAGTATAGATATCATATGTGTCTACCAGCCATTTCTTTTAATACATTTCTATCAAAAATACCCACATAGCTATCTGTCTTATCTCATGTTCATTCACTTAATGTAAATAGTTGGCTACCCACTTGACTCAGTCTATCTAGTTGTTCGTTTTTCTATCATTTTCTATTCCACCGTAGATATATTTATAAATATGATCTTCTTGTCTAACTCATTATTATTTGGTGTTTGACCTGCCTATATATAGTCGATATATTTTTATGGAATCTACCCAACAGAATTTGCACACTGTGCACCGAGCATTAAAGTCAATTCAAATTCATCTCCATTCCACGCCACCCCTAAAAATAGACAAAGAATAAAATGAAATATTGAAAGGCAAATAAAAGATGATATTAAATTAGTTTTTATTTCCACAATGATTAAAAAGTAGATAAAATAACCTTTAGGAGTTTCAGAAATTGATCCACTTGTTGAATATTCTCTCGCATTAATTTTCCGCTCCAGATTGGTGGTCACTCATTCACCATCCTGCTGGACTGTGATGACCAATACCTTCACGACCGTCTCGTCCTGCGAGGCGCTGGTGGAGATGACCGTATTGACGACAATGTGGCAGCCATAGAGAAGAAGCTGGCCTTCTTCGCACGCAACACACTGCCACTGCTGAAGGCCATAGAGGACGAGCAGAAGCTCATCGTGGTAGGTGTAAGTATTGTCATGTTCTAGATGTGCTATTTATACTGTGTGTGTGTGTCTGTGTGAACATCTGAAGCTCATCGTGGTAGGTGTAAGTATTGTCATGTTCTAGATGTGCTATTTATACTGTGTGTGTGTGTGTCTGTGTGAGCATCTGAAGCTCATCGTGGTAGGTGTAAGTATTGTCATGTTCTACATGTGCTATTAATTCTGTATGTGTGTCTGTGTGAGCATCTGAAGCTCATCGTGATAGGTGTAAGTATTGTCATGTTCTAGATGTGCATTCACTACTGTTTGTGTCTGTGTGAACATCTGAAGCTCATCGTGGCAAGTGTAAGTATTGTCATATTCTAGATATGCTATTTATACTGTGCGTGTCTATGTGAACTACTGTGAATTGTGTTGCGGTTTTTGTGTTGTACGTTTGTAGACTTAGAATGGAAGGGTTCTAAGAACTTTGGATCCCATGAAGACTTAAGACCCTGACTTCTCAGCTCACGCTTTTAAGTGTCGCTCTGTCCGGATGTCCATTGTAACATGAAGTTTTTTGATAGTTTGGAAAATCATCTTCTCCTTTTTCTGTCTCTCCTTCAATTGATAGTTAAGATTTTGACGATAATACCATTCTTCAATTCAAGGCATTGTTCTAAAATGTTTAAAGCATAAAATCACTCAAGAACAAAAACTTTATTAGTGAGTTGAAAGTTAAGACGTTTAAGTAAATCTTGTTTCGAGGAGGATTATTAAATTGTATTTATGAAAAAACTTTCACTGCTTCATGTAACACTGGTTAAAGCAATAAATCAGTGACATCTCTCTCTCTCTCTCTCTCTCTCTCTCTCTCTCTCTCTCTCTCTCTCTCTTTCTGTCGCCCCCTTTCCTTTCCCTTGTTATCATTATAATCATCCCTACATCCCTAGATCATACATTATTTATCTCTATTACCCATCAACTAATATAATGTCCATCAAACACAACAACTTGCTTATAGTCTGACCCTTCTCTCAAAAACAAAGAAGTGCTTATCTTCAATAAAATTACCTTCGTTTTTAATAATATATCAGTACTAAATAATCTTCTTCTAGCAGATCTGACAACTTTGTGGGGAGAGAAATGAAAGGCGGTTATAATTATTTTCAATAGGACTTATAAGCCCGAGATTAAAAAATTGTAACACCAAAACAATTATTTTAGTTAAACAATGCTTTAGGTCACACGCCATTGGACCATTCACCAGGTTCTGGGCCTGCAGCAGTTTGATTCAGCCCTTAACATAATAAAAAAACTTGGCCACAAACAATACAAGCGAAAGTCAAGAGAGACCATTTGTTTTTCAATTACATTTTAGCGAAAATTTGTTGCAGTCCTAAAATTTATCAGCAGAAGCGAAGAGTGCCAGATGCTCAGAAGATATGCATGTTTAAATGCAACGCTCAAAACTAATTTGTTAATAAGTTGAAAGGATAAATGAGTTCATCAGACAGTCATGATGCAAGAAACAAAGAGAAAGAGAGAGAGAGAGAGAGAGAGAGAGAGAGAGAGAGAGAGAGAGAGAGAGAGAGAGAGAGAGAGAGAGAGACAGACAGACAGACAGAGACAGAGAGAGACAGAGAGAGAAAGACAGAGACATAGACAGAGACAGAGAAAGAGACGGAGAGATGCAGAGAGAGAGAGAGAGAGAGAGAGAGAGAGAGAGAGAGAGAGAGAGAGAGAGAGAGAGAGAGAGAGAGAGAGAGAGAGAAAGAGAGAAAAATTAGAGAGGATATTATATCGAATCTCTGTCGATGTTTTCTGTCTCACTTTATCAGCCTCAATGCAGCTACCCTATTTGCCCAGTCATTTTGAGGTATGACCAAAGATTTGTAGAATCAAAAATAGAACTATGCAGAGTTTCTTGAAATTCTTTTCTCCACATCTCGTATCTTGATGAACTTCAATGCCTGCACCAAATTGTACTGTTTTTGTGCTATGTATATTACCGCTGTGGACATTCAATCCTTTTACAATATCATTTAATTATCATGAAACAAACCTATGATAACAATAATATTTAATTATCATGAAACAAACCTATGATAATGATATCAAACTTATATGATTGGATTTCTCTCTGGCGGGCTCTGAACGGATTTTCCCCCCGTGTACTTGTAAAATTTTTTTTTACAAAAAGAAAGAGTGGTTGGATGCAATAATGTCATTCTTGAACGATTCATACCAAAAATTTTATTAAACACTAAAGGTCGCCACTTTTATATATAAATATACATCATTACACAAAATAAGCCGATCTGATAGAGAAGATATCAGAGTTTACAAATGTTTGAAGAAAGTTTCTTTAACATTGCATTCTTAATCAGTAAGGGCCATCTTTACAATCTATCTTTTGATGCCTCATTTTTTTGCAGTACGAATAGTAAGGATGCCTTGAATTATTATATGGAGGATTGAAAGAAAAAGAAAAAAGAGACAAATCAGGCTTATACTTTTCTTTGTTTTGATATTTTTAAATTATATTTTGAGGAAAAGAAGTACAAAAGGGATTTTACTAAAAAAAGGGCTGCTTTTTAAAAACATCGATAAATTCTAACGACACTATTCATAGCATATGTTTCCAAGAAACGATCTAATTAAACACTATAGCGGCTGTAAATTTGAGTCTTTGATACTCGTAGCACATACAAAGGCAGCTTTACTAGCGAGAGACTCAAGGCAGATACATTTCTCATTCCTTTCCCATACAGAATGGAAAAAAAAAGTTGTTTTTTGAAGCATGGTTGTGATATTGACTCCTTCATTCTCACGCCATGAAATTAATGTTTTGAGCTTGAATATTCTGGGCAGATGAAAAAGTTGACCGGTTTTGCATACAGTCTGCATGGTTAAAAATTCAAAGTCCTTAGAACCCTTCCGTTCTAAGTCCACAAACGTACAACACAGAAAACACATTGATTTTTATGGTGTAGATACCAGCCTCCTCTTGGTATTAGACTGCTATGGAAGAAATAACATAGAGACACAAATCATTCATCTCATATAAAACCACGAATAATTGAAATGAATTACATTTTTACATCAACTCATATTGGCTGGAGGCCGTAATGAAGATACATAATAATTTTTTTAGGAAGAAACAAAAGAAGATCTCGAAGAGTACTTTAAATTGGAACGAAAATCAAACAATAGCAAAATTGGAAATTGAAATACATGTACATCATTATAGGTTCTCTCGAAAAACTTGCATCAAACACTGTATGCCTCAAGATCCTTATGAGAAAATTTACTTGCATTAAACTAACGTTAACATGTTTGATGTTATTAGATTATTAGCTCTGATTTGTGGTTTCTTGGTTACAGCGAAGTTCAGTTATTGTTTCTCAGGGCGAGGTGACGTATCACCTTGGCGGACCGCAGAAAGATGGAAACATTACGTTGCTCTGAGTTTGGAGAGTTACTTGTAGCTGCAGTAACCTATTTTTTTCAGTCGTTTTACTCCTAATGGTTGGCATAAAGATACATCTCAATTTAAATAGTTATGTTCGATAAGGAAAGCGTAAGAACGCAAAATAATGTCGGAGAAACAAAAGAAAACCAAAACACCATGAAGTTACGACATTTTAGCCGTGAACCCAAAAATGCTTATGGATATGCTTTATCAAAATCTGAACAGCGCTGTTGTTAAAGTATAACAATGCCATCTCTTTAATCTATTAAATCCAAGTAATCGTATTTTGTGTGGTAACTAATTCAACCGTGACAGAGTGTCACGTGACCGTCCTGGCTTAACCTATACCGCTATTCCCTTCCCAGGTGGACGGTGACAGGGACGAGGATGAGATCTTCTATGACATCGTGAAAACCATCGACTTCAGTCTCTACGGTATGGAGCTGGAGGAGGTAAGATCGTCTAAGAACCCTTACCGTCATTTAATTAACTTGATGTGTGTATTTGCGACAAGGCCATCTTATTACCGCTATTAAATATACAATTTCATGAACTACATCAGTGTTTTTTGTTCGTGAGAGTAGTAGGTTAAAATTAGATGAGGTAAATACTGTTATTCCAATCATTCATTTCTAGCCCCAGACTATAAACAAGCGTTCACGGTGCATCTCACTGCCTTATCAATCTGATTCGCAAATGCTGGACATCAAAGCACTTTCTTGTCTTGTTCATTCGCTCTCGTTAACTCGCTCTAAAAATCATCGATTAATTTGCAATTAAATCCAAATTCAAGAACATGCATTATATTTTAAATTGATATTAAGATTTAGTTTGTAAAAGGTTGAGCTGAAAACTATATGGCGTATTGTAGTGCGTAATCCAACCCCTCCCGTTATTCCTGCGGCTTCGTTTCCCTCATTTAATCATAAAATAGGAAAACAATTAATGAAACACTGTTTTTGCATGGGAAATTCCGATGCTTATTAGTAAAGTAAGTATTGCAAGTTGTTTCTTTTTCCTGTGTGTTTACATAAAACATTTATTTCATTTTCAAAGGAAATGCGATTTCTTTTTTTTTTTCTTTTTTTTTCCCCCTCTCTGCCTTATAGATTTATTTCCTAAATAACTTCGTCTCTTAGCTAGAATCTAGATCGAAATCTTGTTCTGTGAACTAGCTTTCAAGATATCTTTATCGAGCTTAATTCACAGCTGTTGATCGACTTTTACACTGGTCCACATTCTCATTTCTTAGGATGATCTTTAAAAAAAGCTAGGGGAGATCTTAACAATACACTTTTAATTTACAGCTTCAAACTTACAAACTCACAATAAAAGATCTGGACTCTGTTGTAGAAGGCTAACTAATTAATATGGAGCGAGCTTCATTTAATTCGGGATCTAACACAGTCACCACATTATTATTATCGAAAAGTTTAAGAAGCTCAATTTTTACATGAAAATGGTGGTTTGCATTGTCGTATCTGCCTCAAATGGGTCTAGACTTAAAATTTCTCTATATAAGAGCGATGAATAGTAAACAATAGAACCGAATTCATCACGAACACTTAACTAGTTCTAGGTCTAGGGTTTAAACTTGATAAAGGCTTTCTTTATGCCTGGATCTCTCTTCGGGTGCTGTTATCAACGCAAGAAGAAGGTAAAAACGACGGAGCGTGGTTGTTTTGTCAATCTTCTCGGCAAGAGAATATTAAGAAAATAACAAGTGTATAAAGACATTTTAAGTGTTATTTGTTTTCATTCTTTTATTAAATAACAAGGTTTTTATTTTTATTTTTTTTTGTAATACATTCAACCGATATGCACCTCGTCCTGATATTGGTGGCTTACTCCAGTTTTCCCTCTTTTGCTGTATCTTTTTCTGGGTACAGTGGTTAAGTGTATTAAGTTATGATAAAGGATATATGTTGCCGTTGAATTTTATTGGTAAGTCATTGTTGAAACTGATTTATACATACCTGAGGCATTAATAAGTTCTATATGGAATATATGGGAGAAATATGGAATAAAAAAAAAGATGCATTTGTGTGTGTATTTGTGTTAAGGTAAAGAGAAAATAACTTCCTTTTTTGCAACTGGCTAATTCAAATTGAACCTCTCATAGAAAAAAGAATATTGTACATAATACGATCTGTCGCTATATAGTTAGAAATTTAAAAACAATAAATAAAAAAAACAGCAGATGAAAAGTATCATATCTGGTAATATATTTCAATACATAAACACTGAGGTGGATATATCGACGGTTGATTAAATTGGAAAGCAGAGTGCTCTACAAAAAGATGTAAATCATCATTAGATGAGTCGGTCCATAGGTACAGTAGGCACATTAACCTGCACTGATCGATAGTGACTCAATAGGAAGAAATATAGAAGGGAAGATATGCCTCAGATACCTTTAATTTATCTCTAGTCATGAGGGAAAGAAAGTGAAGATAGATGATTATAAAGAACGGGACAAAGTTTAAAAAATTATGATGGACAAATAAATGAGAGCAAATAGACTGAAATTGAAACCCAATAGGCGATGGAGAAAATTATTTTAGAGAGATGGATACGTAGATAGATAAATAAAGAGAGAGATAGAGATAGACAGAAATAGATAGATAGATATTTAGATAGGTAGATGGATAGAGAGAGAGAGAGAGAGAGAGAGAGAGAGAGAGAGAGAGAGAGAGAGAGAGAGAGAGAGAGAGAGAGAGAGAGAGAGAGAGAGAGAGAGAGAGAGAGAAAGAGGGAGAGAAAGTCTTTGCTCTACCAATCGTTTTCTACACGCCCAGTGGGTCCTACTTCTCACCTTGACCTTCAACACGCTCTCTCTGTGCTATCATAGTGACCCAACTTACCTGAAGCCATTCAGGTTTTCCTTTTTCTTTTTCTTTTTTTTTTTACCTGAAGTGAGGTAGTTCCCCACGGGGTAGGGAAATGGGGTGAAGTATTGCTGCACACAATAGTAATTATCTGTGTCGGTTGCTGTTTGCATGGAGGCAGATTTGAAAATTAAGTTTGAAGTTACACGAGGGCCATTTTACCTCTTGTAGCTGCGATGTCAGGAAAGGCTCAACAAACCGAATCTGATCAGGGCTAGGGAAGCATGCATTTAGTAACATTCCTAATAAGTCAATCTAAGATCTGTTTCAGTCGGATAAAATTCATGAATCAATTAAACCGGCTTTAACTGCTCCTCTTCTTGCATGCTTAATGCAATTCTTAGGCATTTACAGCTTGTTGTGAAACCATAACATCCATAACAAAAGTAATGTTCGTAATTACAGTCAAGAGGTATTAGGATTATGAAAGATGATTGTGTAGGTGAATAAAATCTCGACTGTAGGATTATTGTAGGGGAACTACCCATCTAACAGCGATGACCTTGTCAGATCCGCATGAGTACCAGTGAGCACCCATAAACGGCTTCGTGAGCGCAGTCTGGCACTGTTTTGACCTCCTTTCTAGCTCTGTTTCACCTCCCTTTCTTCTTCTCTATCCCCCCTCCTCCACCCTGCCCCCTCCTTTCGATACTTCCTATCTCCCTTGTCATTGTCCGTTGTTCTTCTATTTCACTTGTTGTTATCCCTATGTGAGTATCTCTTATCTTCCTTCTCTTTCTTTGTTTCTTAACCTTTTTCTCTGTCAGTCCCGCCTTCCTTTTGTCACCCATTATCCTCTCTCTCTCTCTCTCTCTCTCTCTCTCTCTCTCTCTCTCTCTCTCTCTCTCTCTCTCTCCTTTCCTGGTTCTGGCTCTCTTTCTGTCTGTCTATCGTTCTCTTACTGCCTCCGTTTGTTTCTCCTTCTTCATTACTCCCAACCTCCCTCTGTCTGTCTCTCTGTCTCTGTATCTATTTCTATCTTTCTTACTTTCTCCGTCTTTTTTCTCTCTTTTCAGTATTTATCGTTTGTACCCCCCTTTTGCTCTCTCAACCAACTCTCTCTCTCTCTCTCTCTCTCTCTCTCTCTCTCTCTCTCTCTCTCTCTCTCTCTCTCTCTCTCTCTCTCTCTCGCAATACATTTACATTATAAGTAATATATGTGTATCTATTTATCTGTCACCTATCTACCTACCAATCTATCCCTCTAGCTAGCTTTATTCTTCTCAATTTGCCCCCCCCCCTCCCCCCCCCCGTTCTGTAACACGAATCCCTCTCTCTCCAAGGATGGCTCAGGAGCTGCGGGGCTCCAGAAGTTACCGTGCAGGTGGGAATCCTGGTGGTTGTGCCATCTTTTCTATTGCTGCCTCACTAGATAAAGCGTTCAGCCTGCAGTAAACAGATTTGTATAACATGTAAACACTCAGGATTTTACAGATAATACTTAAACTATTCTATGCCATTTGGTGCAGCTGTGGCAATGTTTAAATAACCAGTTATCAAATTATTTTTCAAAGCGTTTATTAAGAGTTTATCCTCAGTGCGTTGTTACTGTAATCCCATATTCTTACCTGGCTGAGATAGCTATCAGTTATATACTGTGCTTTATTTCCAGACTGTGTTTTGTGAAATTTCTCTCGATTTCTTGTAAGGTTTTGCAAAACCGCTTCAGAGTTTGTTACTTTAACTAAAACAAAAAGCGATTAATAACAAGACCTGAATAAATAGCTGTCTCTAGTCAATTCCCTACCTCGTAAAAAGTACTCTCTAAAAAAAATGGACGTGAGACAAGCTTGTCTAACCCTGTAAGTAAGTGGACGAAAAAAATACTTTAAAAAGAAGAAAAACTGCCACCAAATTTGTTTCTATTTCAATTATATTTCCATTTTGTTAATGTCACTCTCATCCTTTTCTGAAGTTATTTGCTAAGGAGATAAAAAAGATCCATATTTCTACTTTTTCGTGCTTGATAGAGAATCAGACCAAACCATTTAAAATTACTTATAGTTTAATTATTTTAATACCAGGAAGGCGAAAACCTGGTTTGAAACCGAGCAGGAAAATCGGGGTGACACGAGTTTTTTTTTTTTTAATCCTATTTCTATCCTACAGTTTAGTTTTGATCACTTTCAATCAGAGCAAAAAGTCAGCCTGTTTGGATTACTGCTTTTTGGACTCTTTTGCTTGTGTTCAAACAAGATGAGTAAGGACTAAAATTGGTGTTTTTCAAAAACTAAGTTTTGAATTTTTCCTAGCATTTTCTTTCTGTCATCCTTATCCATATCTAACTTACTTACTTACTGCCCTTTTTTGCCGTAGGCAATTAGGGCAGCAGTTATCCCTATCTAAGCTTATTATTTATCCTTTGCTTCATTTGATTAAGTCTTTGTGTTGTGATCATTCTCTATTGCTATTTCTTGATTACCTGCCTCTGACTTTCTCTCTCTCTCTCTCTCTCTCTCTCTCTCTCTCTCTCTCTCTCTCTCTCTCTCTCTCTCTCTCTCTCTCAAACTATCTACACGTACATCTCTTCCAAGAGATGAAAAATAAAAATAACCACATGATCATAGTTTTGAACTGCTCAAGCAAAAGGTAAACTTGTAAGGCCGGCTTTTCTAATCGTGTTAGTTTCTAACACTTTGTGTCTTTTGTGAATGTTAAAAGCCAACAGAAGAACGAACAATAAGGACACACCCTTCCCGTCTCTCCTCCCTCCAAAAAAAAAATAAACAAATAAAATGAAATAAAACGAGTAAAAAGCAAGAAAAAAAGATGTTTGAGAAATGCTTATCCCAGTCATTACCAGTGTTGTTCATTTTTTTCGAGAAGATATAAAGTGTTGTTTTTTTTTTCATAGCAAACAGGTTGAAGTCAAGTCAATACATAGAGAGAACAGGGCTGCGGGGACAGTTTACATTTTTCTTTTTCAAATCTCGCCTTTTACAGTAACTTCTTTATGTTTGCTTCTCTTTCTTTGGATTCACCTTAGGCATGAAAGGTTGATCTTTCTCTCGTCAATGTCATAACTATGATCTTAGCACACCTTAAATGATACATTGAGCCACTGGTGATGACAAATGAATTCAAGTGGTGAATAAGCTCGAAACATGAACAAAAGTTCAGGATCATCGAAGCGCATTCGAGGCAAAGGTTTTCCTCTGTTATAGAATGAGTAAAAAAAAGCAGATCACTTTTTTCAATTGCCTATTGCATACAAGGCGTTCATGTACAAAAAAAAACCAAACAATTATTTTTTTTTTAAATTTGACAAAGAACAAATTGCAGCGTTGGTCAGTTTTTCAGCCACAGATGAACCTCCCTTCTGTTTAGCGACCTTTGAAAGATTTCAAACACTTATTAAACAGCTTTGTCAAGGTCTGGCTGAGCAATCAATTAAAACGTGGTTTTTTTCCCCACCATTAGTTTTCGCTAACATGGCTAGTTATTTCCCCTTAACAGTCTTATTCTCGCGTCCTCCTCCGTCTCATATAAAACAGAGGGTAGTAAGCTTCATACTTCTGTTAATATTGGACACGGGAGGTGCTGGATCTGTTAGTGTTCAATCGGGATGTGCGTAGCAAAAAGGAAATATAGTTTTGTTTAGTAAGATTATTATAGCTCTGTTCCGTTGCTGCTTAGTTTCCACAAGCTCAGTTGTGACAATGTTGTTTTATATGGTTTTAAAGTAACCTTGCCTGAAATAATTTGAACAATAATATATGTAGGCTGTTGCTTTTCATGTCAATAATATATCAAGCACGACTTGGTGAAATTAAACTTTTCCTTGTTAGTAGTGGCCAACAGGAAAGAGCGTGTTTGTAAATAAGAGTTTCGAGCATTGTTTTTATAGCTTTCGCGATGGCTGTGTAAATATCCCTCAGTCGTAGGTGGAATTAGGCTAAAGAAATCACAAAGTCTGTGCCATTCTGTGCTTCTCGTTGTCTTGCCGATCTTCCATCCCTCATCTGTATTAGTAATGTTGCTTATTGTCTGCTATGATGGCTTTGTCAATAAAAACAAACGTTTAATTAAAGTCTTACTGGACGCTCTCCATGGAACATATCTCTATCTGATGCAGTTCAAAGTTTTCCCAGCCTAAGGAATCCTTATCTATGACACATAACGCCGTATTGAAAAGCAAAAAGGCTTTATAGTTGCGCAATGCTACACCATAGTTCCAAAAAATGATTATATTACGATTGGATTATACTCTACAACGTAGTAAAACTAAATTTACTGCCAAAGAAGAGGCCTAGTTACGACTAGCAACCACACCTTACAGTTGTATCGTAAAGGCCCATGATGATAACATGTTACTTCTGATTTCTTTAAGACCTTCATTACAATGAGTCGCTGCAATGGCACATCCCACTTCCCACACCAAGAGAGTTCCCTCGTCTCTCAGTTCTAATCAAAATATTCACATAATTATGATCTCTTTTTGAGAATTGGTCTTCCTGATCTACTCCATGGTCGTTCTCCTTATTAAAAAAATTCAAAACAAAACAAAAAGAAAAACAGCAACAAAAAAAAAAAAAAAAAAAAAAAAAAGACTGTAGGCGTTATAGGCTTCAGTATTACTATGTGTTACATTATTTTATCAATGGAAATACAGTGATGTTGTTTTATTCTCTCTGGATGATGTTTTCGATAATATGGAAAAGTGATTTCATTTGATTAGAGCGGTGTGATGACTGAACGTTTCTTGTGAAAAACTAAAGCAAAAGAGTGACAACAAAAATCGAAAACGTAATTCAGTAGAACGAAAATATTTCTATATTCTTTTATTTGGATCACTTCCTACAGCAGCCTTAAAACCTAAATCATGCCTGCCATCAGGGTAAGTTTTTACTTTTTTGAAGCATCAACGTTCATCAAATAGTAATAGATGAACGGTGTATTGAGCATGTAATAGAGAGGGAAATTACCATGAATAGATTTTGCATTCTAAGATAACGTACTTTTCCCAACATTTTTATACAGTTTAGTTTTGCCTGGAGATTTTTTTCTATTGATGTAACTAACTGTGCTTGCTCCTATAGCCCCTCCTCTAGATGGTCAGGATTATGCACGTCCAGCTTTGGTAAAGGCAAAGACTTATAATTACAGCTTTATAAAACTGGATTTAGTAAGAAAATGAAAAAAAGAATAACATCAGCAAGTTTGAAGAGTATTGTGTCGTATAAATTCATCTTTCTGTTCATCATGTTCCTTGCTTATTTTATTTATGGTTTGCTCTGTCCCGACCTTCTCGCTGTGTGATAACTATAACTTGAACAACTGGCTTAAACCGTAGTGTTAGCGATTCACACAGTGCAGCATCAGTCGCGCATTCCTGCTCACCTGCCTCTACCTGGCTCTGCTCTCCGTGCTATGTTTACCTCTGTGTGAAGACACATACCTGGCACATTGAGTTGTTTGTTTCTACCTGGTGTAACTCTCTCTCTCTCTTTCTCTCTTTCTCTCTCTTTCTCTCTCTCTCTACCTATCTATCTTTAGCTTTATGTATTTTTGCCAGTCACTGCTTGTCTCTGTTCCTCTTTCAATCTCTGTCTCTTCACCTGTGTATACAGTTATCTGTAATCTCTTTTATCACTTTATCGATTTTGAATATAATTCTGTCCATAATTTCATCAGTCTATCAGTCTATCGAGATATGCATCCATGCCTAAGTCTTTCGTTTAGACCAATCCTTTTCTAGCTCCAACATTTCTTATTTTTTTTTTCGTTTTTGTTTTGTTTTTCTTCATATAATTATACCCCGACAATGACATGGAGTTAAAAATCATAAGGTATCCATGTTTTTAGCCTGTTCTCTTTCTATCTCTCTCTCCTCCCCCTCTCTCTTCCTCTCTATGCATCTGGTTCTCTCTCTGACTCTCTATATCTCTGTCTTTGCTTGTCTATCTGTCTGTCTGTCTGTCTGTCTGCCTCTCTCTCTCTCTCTCTCTGTCTTTGTTTTTTTCCACTACCTATTCCTCTCACACACTCCCACACCATCTTTCTATTTCCCATCTTCGGACCGTTTTCTCATTCACTACTTCTAAATCTTTCTCTCTTCTTCTTGTCCGTTCTGGATCAGGTTAGTTCTCTGTTATTCTCAAATCTACATCATTTATGCCATTTCTCTTGATTTATTTCCCAAGCAATTGTTACAGAGTGTGTTTGTGTATGAAGGCTTGATTCAGTGCCAGTTATATCTTTTCTCGTGTTCCTTTCTGTTCCTCTTTCTCAGAAGATTTCTTTCCCTCACTCACGGATCTAGCCAAGATTGGAGGTGCAATTCTATTATGCTGACACTGCACAATCTCCACATGTTCCGTTCCATCGTTTTCCTAACCGTGCACTAGGGTTCTACAATTATTGCATAACACGACTGATTCGCCCTTACCTCAGCAAGTCTTTGTGAATACGGGAAAGCAGCTTATTCTTAATTTTCAATAACTAGTTTACGATTTTTTAAGCCCTCATTAAAAAGGTTTGTGGGTACGAACAGCAACAACAACAACAACAAAAACAATAACAACAACAACAACAACAACAACAACAACAACAACAACAACAACAACAACAACAACAACAACAACAACAACAACAACAACAACAACAAAACAACCAACCAACCAAAAAACAACAACAAAAAAAAAAATAACAAAAAACAAAAACAAAATAAATACACCAAGTAAAAAAAAAGCCTGGAGATCAATCCTTTGTGGGAGTATATAGCTTCCCCATTTACTCGTAATTAGGCCTAAAATTAATGATAAAAAAAGAGTTATTAAAAGGTATATAACTAGATTGGGACATTTTCAAATTAATAGTTGGCTATGCTTATTTATGACGGAGAACTTAAACCATGGCGCTTTTTTTTTTAAAGATTTGTTGAGCAAACATTTAATATTTTGTAGTTGTTGTTGAATCGATCGGTACCAGCTGATTCATCCGATCTGCGATTGGGTCGAAAAAAAGATAAACAAAGAACCGAACTTTATCGGCGGAACTGAAAGTGTAGGCTGGTTTTGGTATCAATGATGCCATTCCTCCGTGACGTTCCAGAGTCAGTAACTGTTGTTATTTGGTGTCGCCCATATCTAGGCTGTAATAGTACAATGATCGAAAATGCCTATAATTAGTAAAGTTCATTGAATGTTTTTGTTATTGCCAAGGCCATCAAAGTCCTATTGATTTTTTTCTCTCTGTCTTTTCTTTTCAGGGAAAGCCATCAGACGGTAAGTAAAAGTTTTAATTTCTTATTGTTATTTTTGTTTATATTTAATTCATCAATTCAATAAGTTTACAAACTTGTACATTACAGAAGGTTTTCCCCCTCAATTTAGTAATTTACATTGTATTCAGAGAAGGGAGAGAATCGGAATCTCAAGTCCAACAATATTTTATTGTGGGTGATCTTCTATGACGTTTCGCAAATTTGATTGGAAATTCCTTTTTTAACGTCAAGAGAAGAAACGAAGAGGGCGTGATATGCTTTGGAGTAAAATTATTCTGTGCTAAGTATGACTGTGAGTAAGCTAAAATAAAACCTCATTATTAAGAGTGCACAAATTAGGCCAATGGTTTATGTAGAGTTATCCAAATATATTTTGCTTAGTATTGATATAACAATTTTGACTTGACATTAATGTGCATGATACACCGTAGTGTGTGCTGTAATATTAATGGTGAACTGAGATAACCTGTTCTTACTTCAACAAATCAAGATCGATAAAAGAGATCTGACACTCATAAAGATATAAATAATACCCCCCCCCCTCCCCACATAAAAAAGAGGCCCAACAAAAAACAAAAACCTTCATGATTATTAAAGTGTTTCGGTGCTGTGTTACATTTTGCTACTGATCTTAACAATATCTCAGCCTAACACACGGGAACGAGAGCTGTAGAGTTATTTACCTCGAGGATTGCTAGCACAATGCGTGACCGACAAAATAATGGTTTATATGATTTTTTTTTTAAGTTGCCAATGCTAGGGATAATTTAGCAATTTCATGTATTGATTGCACTCTGTGTTGTAACGCTCAAATAACAGTTATGTGAAAACTCAGTGGTAATCGTAACTCATGTCAAATCTACTTGTTTACAATTATCGTCAAATTTCTACTCATTGTGTTACATGGGCGTTAATGGAACTAGCAAATGTAAACAAATTTCAATGCACCCAAAAAGGCAAATTCAACCACACGCATAGTCACACCAAAATCTCTACAGGGACTCAGTTCAACCATCGCATTTGAGAACCTTTTTTTTTAACCTATCGGATATTCAACCACCACATGCAACAATGAGTTTTAAGAGAAATTGATTCCTCCATCCTAATTACACTACTTTGTAATGCTACCCCAGACGCCCGTGCATCGAACCTTTGGGGCGATATTAAAGAAGAAAACTCTATTCCCATTTGTTCTGACAAAACCAGGCTGCAATTACACGTTGCAGCGGAAAGATAGTGCGCCAATAACCCTGGAAATAATTATGTTGCTTAGTGATTTTCAAAAAAAAAAAACAAAAAACGCAAATGAATACACAAATCAAAGACAATTTCAAGACTTGTATGAGTACTTTAATTATGTCAATACAAACCATAGTTGTAGAGAACATTTTCGTAAAACTTTTTTTTTAATCCTTTGATAAACTGGATTTGTAAACAATGTCAGTTTGAAATAGCCTCCTGAATAAAGTTAAAGTAGTTTCAGCCGTAAAACAAAACAAAAATATCTTTTAACACTTTTCTGTAAATTAGAGGTAACCAAAATCAATTTGCCAACTAAACAGAAGTCGACGCCAAACCCGAAGTAGTTGAGGAGGAAATGACCTCAGCCACAGCTACCACCACTGGGGGTGACACGGGAAACCCCGAATACACGGCCCAGTTAGATGCCCTGGGTGGTAAGGGTGAAGGTGAAGAAGGCGATGTCAATAAGGGTGGTGATGGGTGTGTTAACGACATTCATGAAGATGACGCACGAGTTGAAGGTCAACACGGTGAGCGTGGCGCACCATAACCGAGCAATCACTTTGTCTTTTCTAGCGCTAACACCTTTCCTTTAGGGGCAAAACGAGACTTTTGGGCTTTTTATAGATTGTATTATAGGATAGAAGCATATCACTTGGTATAACTGCTTTTATAGATTTGTATTGCCAGGCAACCCGCTTGTAATATCTGAAGTATTTGTTACCTTTGTTCCGCTAGCGTCTATACATCTTAATAGATATCATAATCTTGGATGTATTTTTTTTGTTTTTCTTCCTTTAAAAAAAAAAGAAGTTTTCTCATTACCTCATTTAACTCAATCCTTACCCTCTTAACTCTAGCTAGCTGTTATAAATCTTTTATAAATTATTAGGAAAACTGATTGAAATTATATCATAATGCAGTATGAGGTGCAAAATCGTGATTCTGATGCCATAAAATGAATACTTAGTGGCCTATTATTGGCAAGGGAATGTGTATAACATCTTTGAAACGACAATTTCTTCAGTCCCGTTCTGCCCTGATATTTTTCTCAGATCATTTTACTAGCCTCCACTAACCTTTTTCTCTCTGGTTTTGTAATTTTGGAAGCATATCCTTTTCAATTTTTTTCTTCCATTTTTTTTTACCTCTGGCTGCTTAAATAACCCATAAAATTGTAAGTAAGGCTTCAAGAAATGTGACAGATGGACAGACTAATAGAGAGAGAGGTAAAATATAGGAAGAGAGAGAAAGGGAGGGGGAGAGAGAGAGAGAGAGAGAGAGAGAGAGAGAGAGAGAGAGAGAGAGAGAGAGAGAGAGAGAGAGAGAGAGAGAGAGAGAGAGAGAGAGAGAGAGAGAGAGAGAGAGAGAGAGAGAGAGAGAGAGAGAGAGGAGGGGGGGAAAGAAAAATACAGACGGATAGAGAGAGAAACTAGGATTGTTTTGTAAGGTAGTAATGGCAATATCAAGCTGGTTCCATCTGCAAGAGAGTGGCAGACTAAACTTTAAGAAATATAACCAGCGATAAACCTTTACAATATAACGACTAGGAATCGGAATATATTCATTGCTTAGTTGAAACATACAGTCTGCAGTGGAATTAAGGAGAATGCGACACAAAAATTTGAAATGAGTGAAACCATTGTGTAATCTAATTATTAGAACGCGCTGCGAGTGAACAAAACGACCATAAGATTGATACAGGAGATCGCGTGTAAAGTGATATACAGTGAGCATGAAAGTTCTCTTTCAATGATTGTCCAACCACTGATTTATTCATGTCTCACTCACAGGGATTCTAACTCTAAACAGTCATTGTCTTCTCATGCACGAATCAGGGCGCGTCGCATCCCCACAACCCTAACTAATTAATGATAAATATGTCTTTTCTAGTTTCACTCAATATCCTTATCAAACTAAGAGGCAGTTGCAGTCTAGTATTTCTTTTACAGGTCGTTACCACCTTCATTTTTTTTAAGAAGAAGTCCAAAAAATTATATGATCGGATATTCTTCCCTTAGTAAGAACAGATTTCCACGTTCCATCTTTAAGATTATTACCTACCCAGTTCTTTAGCTTACTGTCCCCAGCTTTACCTGGTGTCTCAGTTCTTTTATCCATTCAATCTTTGTTTGTTCTTGCTCTCTATTTCTCTCATTTTCTCACTTACTCTACTTTTTCATATAATCTTTATATATTTCTCTTTTTCACTCTACCCATCTCGGTCTCTTCTCCCTAATATCCTTACCTGTCAACTATTCAAGTTGCGACTCATTGTCGCACAAACCACAGATTGAAATAAGTCATGTTACAATTCAAACGCTACAAGCCATGTTACAGCACAAACGCTACAAGCCATGTTACAGCATAAAAGCTACAAGCCATGTTACAACACAAATGCTATCATAGGTTGAGGTTATTTTTTAGCAATAACGACATTTCTCTGTTGTTTAGCTCTCCAAATAAATAAGTCAGTGATAACAGATGCTAAAGCAGCCCAAATTAAATTTCGTTGATCTAACAATTTGATGGTTTTTATTTTAATTACATATTTCCCATTCCACTGTTTTCATTTAATTTATAAATCACATAATAATCTTTGAATCATATAAACTGTCATACTTACCTCTCTTTCTAGTATTAGAGAACATTAATTTTGAGAATTGTCATAGCCTGTGGTTTTTCTATAATTATCAACCATTCATGTAGCTCGCTAGCATTGTTACGCCTTTGTTTTTTTCTTTATCCTTATTAACTTCTCATAACTGATTTCATTATCGAGCTTCACTTGTAAAGAGAAAAATAAATAAAAAAAAAAGATCAAGTGATTGACTTGTTGTTTATAGGAAAATCTAAAATTTAACTCAAATGAAATGGCCCTGGCTCGTAAAACTTGTTGTTTCTGCCTGTAACTCTATAGTTGAGCACTGATCCTTGTCAAAGCAATATTTTGTTCCGCTTTATGGAGACCTCAGACTTGTAGAACACTTTTTCTAGAGTATCGAGAGGTTAAGCAGCTTGGTCTATTGTTCATTCGACTTGTGTAATGAAAATTTGAATATTTCTTTGTTTGTTTCTTTAGTTTCTTCTAATAACAAATTAATCTTTGAAAATGTGATCAGTGTCCTTTTTATTTCTGAATTTAACTTATCTTGTAACTATTAAACTATACACATTTTATGTATTGTTTTTTTAATACATGATGCACTTGTATGGTGTGAATTTTGAATCTATCACTAGACCATTCTCTATGCACTTTTTTAGATCACATACCATGTCTGTATCTTTTCCTTTTAACACGCACCTAACACATCGTGTCAGCGTGTCAATGTTTGTTTTTACTTTTGTTTTAATTTTTTTCCTCCCGCATGCAGCATGAACAGGTAATCCTTCATGATTGTCCATGATTGTCCATGATTGTCCATGATTGTCCATGAATGTGCTCGTGCATGTGTTTTTGTCAGTCATCGAAATTACACGGGGCTACAGTTATGTAGGTTCTAGCAGAATTCTACGTCAATCAGGATTTAGACGGGCTTTAGTCTTTACATGCCTCGGTATCGCAATTTGAGATTAAATCCAAAAATGCAAAACAACTGCAATATGAAGGAAATTAAAAATACAATGATGCAAAATAAGTGATGAAGAACAAGAAATGGAAGTAGGAGTAATATAAAGGAAAAATGTGTTGGGAAAGAGGGGGGGGGGGGGAGAGGAAGGAGAGTAGTGCTTGTTATTGTTTTTACCAACATAATAATAATATAGTGATCAGGAAAAAAGGGGGAGGGGAAGGGGGCAGAATGAGAAGGAGGAAGAAGAGGAGGAGGAGTGGCAGAGAAGAAGGATAGGAAGAGAAATAAATTATGTATTTATGGAACTATTTTTATTGTTTGGGCCACATAATTATTTCTTTAGCCAAGTCATTTTTATATTTCTTGAGTAGATATATTTTTCACCCAAAATTACCTTTTACATTAGAACAGACGATTTATATATCTAGAATTAAATTTTGGCTCAAAGGTTAGACAATTTCTTCAAAGATTTATGAAAGTTTATCCTCTTATGTGATTGGTTCCTCAATGTTGTTTCCTTGTTAGATACTTTCTTTCTATCCAACGCTGATTACGCACTGAAGTGTATTAATTTAGTGAGTATATGCCGTGTAGAAGATTTTCTTTGCTAGGCAGTTGCTTGAAAATCTTAAAATGCCTGATGTCAAACGTTTAAAAGATAACAAAGAAACAAAAATGAATCTATGGGTGTGTTGCAAGGGTGCAAAGGGAATAGTATAGATTTTTTTCATTGCATGAACTCTCTAGGTCTGCTTTTCGGGTTTGTTTTGTTTTCATATTTTAAATATTGATGCAGCTCAGCTTCAATGATTTTTCATACGTCTTTAAACTAAGTTTTACAGGAAAAACTTACATTTTTTTATGTTTGATTAAAAGCTTTTTTTTACGCACACTAGCCCTAGAATTGAATGCTATTATTTTTAACACATTTTAGTGCATGCACGCTGATGCAATATAGCAATAGCTCGGTGTGTGATATACTCGCCCTAACTTTAACCCTTCAGAGCCCGCACCAGCGGCGCAGCAACAAGTGACGATGCAGGAGGAACAGGAGATGGCGACGCAAGAAGAGCCAAAAGCAGAAGAGGCGCCGGCGGCGGAAGTGACTGCAGCAGACGATCAGCAGAAATCTGACGGAGCAGGAGACACGTCTGCCGCCCACGCCGGCGTGGAAGGAGAGCAGAAGTCAGAAGATGCAGTTGCTGGTAGCGAAGAGAGTCCGGCCCAAGCAGGCGGAGAGGCGGACAGCCAGGATAAGCCAGCAGAAGATGGAGAGCAGACAGCTACAGCCGACTCTGAAGAAGCGAAACCTGCAGAGGAAAAGGCGGAGCCGGCGGAGCAGCAAGCTGATGGGCAATAGCAGAAGTCTCAGGCAGAGATATCGGCGGACTTGTGATCAAGACTGTGAAATCAAAGTATAAACAATTACATTAACAGCAGAGTTTTTCGTCGATAGGAAGTACAACCTCTGTTCGGACAAGACACAAACGTTGCGCCGTTGATTGAGTTGATGTCTTTAGCATTAGAGTGGGCCTGACTGATGCTGGTGAACCTCGCTTCTGTTACTCCTCGCTTCACTAATATCTGTGTTTACATTATTGTTTTGAGATATTGTAAAAAAAATTGATTAAAAAAATCTCGCACTTAAAAAATGATTCTTAGCATACAGATTGCTTCCTCTAATAACAGTTTTAAAGACAGAGAAAGAGAGCTAAACAACAGAAATAGGACGCTTCTTTCTTCTCCATCTCATGCTCTCTCTCTCTCTCTCTCTCTCTCTCTCTCTCTCTCTCTCTCTCTCCCCTTTCTCCCTCTCTCTATCTCCTTCCTCTCTTCCTTTGTCCTCTCTATCTGTTTCTCTTTCCTCTTTGACTCTTTTTTTTCTCTCTATACTACAAATACATATCCGCGAAATAGCCGGTCACTTTACGGGCGCCTCCTTTTATAAAAGTAGAAACTATTGCTAATGTTTTCCTAAATCTTAGGGTCCGATTAATATTTTTTTTTCAATTTATACCGTCAATTAACGAATAGTTTCGAAGGTTAAATACAGAAGAGGCGGGGATAAACTCCTCAAAGTCTCTCTAAAATGGCTCTTTGTGCAACAGTAAAAAAAAAAGAATAAAAAATAAAAACTAAGCGAAAACTTTGACCGAAAAATAACTAAAAAGCCATCGAGGTTTAAGACATAAAATGAAGGATGAAAGTGAATGAGGAAACGGAAATCTCCCTTGAACAGCGCTTTTTGGACACTCAATGAAGGATCGTAGCTTCAATCCTAGTCAAATTGAGACTCTCCCTCCACTCCACCACTTTCTGCTAAAATAGGTTTAAGAAAATAATTTAGTGCAGTCCAAAGTTTTTTTTTTTCTGAAATATGAAGACAAAAGTGTATAACATTTTGAACCTTTTTTTTTAATTGTAGTTATCGAATGAACTTTGCGAATTTTCTTCTGTAAAAATCAATGACCATTCCTTAGAATCCACCCTTTTGTCGTGTTTCGTAACTGTTCGTTTCCCCAAAGTCGATTCACGCAAGTTCTTTGACTGACATTGCGTTTTATTCGGCTCCTTAACGATACAAAGCTGTACATGACGACGATTTGCTGCAAGTTCTATGTAAGCCGGAATGGATCTAACACTCAGTTACTAACAGTGGAATTGTCTATCATACGTTCTGTTAGAAGCAGCCAGTCCTAGTTCACAGTGAACCTTTACTCTGTCAGGGGAATCGAGCGTACAATATGCATGGTTTAGAATCATGTCTCCGTTTTTGTTCAATTTACTGATATTTCATTACATAAATATGAAAATGTGTTCAGATATGATAGATCTGATATTGTTATTCGATGTTTTCTGAAGAAACGCAGGACGTGAAAACGTTTGTCATTAAAATCTTGTCATCTGCGCTTTCATTATAATTATCTCACTGACAAATGTTGAATGTTTTGTTTTCTCATTAGCCTTGCTTGGAGCAAAGAAATACATCATTGTTGAGCTTTTTTAGATGCTTTTTTCTTAGAAGTTTATAGTAGTGTTTGTTTCTTTTTCTTTTTTTTTTTTTTAGCTTTTTTTCCAAGAGGAATTCGGGTTTGACTCCACATTAAAGATGATGGTTTCTGTGGGTTGGTTAAGTATCACCAAACTGCCATATTATATTGATATTAGATTTTCGTCCCCTTAACTTCTGGAAGAATTATATACCGACAAGTTGCCATACTTCAACATCCAAACTCCTTTGAGATATCGCATCTCTTAGTAATAATTAGTCCACACAATAATTTATTTTTTTTGCAAAGAGCTCAGTCTTATTCCCTCCCTACGTGATATAAAGGTTTATTTTTAACAAAGCAACAATGTGATGTGTAAAAAGAGATAAAACAATGAATGGACACCAATGATATGGCAATGAATTTCTTATTTTTGAGAGGTAGATTCCGTAACACATTGTTGTGTCGTTAGTTTTTTGTTTTTTTTTAAATTAAAGATTTTAGTTGACGACCCATCTTAAAGTAACCCACATGTGGCAATAGAAGGCTCTTCATCGAAAACTTTCTAAATAAGGTAATTAGAACCCCCCACCCCCTTTCCATCCTCCTAACCCAGCCGCCGCTAAAAAGATTCTACGCTCTATAAAGTAAATAACAAGTATATACAAATTAGACCATACCGGTTTTTTTGGTTCACATTCCACATTTTTTTCACTTTTCAAATTTTCTCCATTTAAGAGCTTTTATGACAATCTTTTCTACATGTTATATACCTCTATAATAATTTATATATTTTATTCATGTTCTAGATTGTTTCATGATTTAATTTACTAAAAACATTTATCTGTGATAACAGTCGTGTAGTTTATATCATTGTACACGCATGACTTTCTTAAAACTTATTTTTCATGTCGAACGAAATTTAGTTTGCATTTTTTTGCACATGTTAAAAAAATATGAAATAATTCATAGTTTGTGTCACGTTTTCAACATTACTTTACTTTTGTTGTTCAT
Organism: Elysia crispata; assembly: GCA_033675545.1. NCBI lineage: Eukaryota > Metazoa > Mollusca > Gastropoda > Plakobranchidae > Elysia > Elysia crispata. The sequence goes on along the minus strand of JAWDGP010002624.1, from coordinate 64,464 downwards.
TCAGAAAAGTATTTAGATGTGGTGATTTCTTTCATGTTATTCGCTTTCAATAAACAGAAACGCTGTTTGGCTAATTTATAACTTTACTTTTTACAATCTTCTAGTGGTAATCTAGAAATTAAAATTAGATATATGTATATACTTTTTTGTCAACATAATGAGATATTTTAGAATTACTATATTTGAAAAAGAGTTTATCGTGGTCCAATAACTATGTTTTTTTCATAAGTGACAAGGACGTTTCCTTGCAAAAGGTTGCAATTTATGGATCTGAATGATTTTTATGACGTTTTAAATTTCGTGTATACCCTGTTATCGCAAAATAATGTCGGTAGTAATGCAAAATTTCATTTCCAACATAGTGAATAAATTACTAATTTACTTTTACATCATGATCATATTTCATTGTTATGTGTGTAAGCGTATAGTACACTCATGTGTTTAAGGTATGATTTCTGCAATCAGGTATTCAATGTAAAGGACAGAGAAGTTATGATTTCTTGTGTTAATCTTACTGAGCAAAATTTTTTAAAAAAGTGTAGGGATAAGGAGACACCAAGCTGGGTTTTTTTAATACCAAAAAATAAGATACGTTTGCTGTTTATGTCCCATTATTTTGTCGTTTCATGAACCGTATGTTTACATCTTCAACACAACGTTCTCAAGACTTTGAGCTACTTCACGTTCTTTTCTCTCTCTCTCTCTCTCTCTCTCTCTCTCTCTCTCTCTCTCTCTCTCTCTCTCTCTCTCTCTCTCTCTCTCTCTCTCTCTCTCTCTCTCTCTCTCTCTCTCTCTCTCTCTCTCATAGATAAGCACCTTTTTAAATCTATATACTAATGACGTTGAAAAGGATCTGTAAAGAGATTTGGATTTCACTAAATAAGCTAACTATTTTTATTAGATGCTCAATCTTGGGGGTGTTTGATGTGTCCACCGTTGTCACAACTTTCATGCGAAAGTTGACAAATAAGACAATCAGGAGGGATAGCGGGGAGTGAATGGACAAAAAGAAAGAGTATGTATATGTATGTAAGAAAGGGTAAGAAAACTAGATAAAGAGATAGGCCGATACCTTAAGTTACAAATGCGGGAATGGTTGACGAGGAGAGTTGGGAGGAGTAATTCGGACCTCCTGAAAATTAGAAATAATACTGATTTCGATCTACACTATGATTATCGAGAGTTTTTACGTGCTCTGGTTTATCCATTTTGAAGCCAATCGGTTTGAGGATAAGAATACACTTGGAATGAGTAAAAATATTAAAGTTTTAAAAAGATTGCAAGGAGAGTAGACTTACATGTAAAGTATATAATATCTTTAAGCATACGTCCATGCACATCATTAGCAGTAGGAAATAAAACCATATGTTCTATTCGGCGCCAGAAAGATGCTCTACATAATACAAACAATCGCTCTATCGACAGGATAAAACCATGAAAAATCTAGTCGCAACCAGGTGGAAGGATTTATCAACATACTATGACAGTATTTGCTTTATGACTTTTTTTTTCAAACCTGAGATAATATAATCTGGCGAGTTGCACGAAAAAAGAAAGACCTGGGAGATTAGAACGTAGAAATTAAAGGTGTCAGCCAGTCTTGATTTAAGGTGAGATCTGGTCAAAGCCTCTGGCAAGGTTATCTTTCTTCCATCGTATAACTGAACGAAAAATTACAGAGCACAAAGTCAACTATCTTCCTCACAGATTGCCTTCTGTCAAAAGGGCAACAATCCAGGTAAAACTTATAAAACAAAAAATAATTCCAATAAGAGGCCATTATGAACAACAACAATGATGATGATGATGATGATGATGATGATGATGATGATGATGATGATGATGATGATGATGATGATGATGATGACGAAGACGAGAGTGAGGATTACAATGATAGTGAAGATGAAGATGATGATGATGATGATGATGATGATGATCATCATCATCATAATAATAATAATAATAATAATAATAATAATAATAATAATAATAATAATAATAATAATAATAATAATAATAATAATAATAATAATAATAATAAAGCCGCAAAATAATTCAAATTCTTGCAATTTATGTTCAGTGATATAGTTACTTGACTCTCTACACATTTTAAAAACCCATTCAAACAAATTGGGGCTTAGAAAATTATACCTTACAACCATTACATATTTTCTTTATTTTGGTCTTTTCTTTAAAAAGTTTGACTGAAATGAAAGTGAGGTTCATGTGGTAATATCCGAAGAGCTCCGAATAATACAACTTAAATACAAATATGGGCACAAAAACGAAGTTAAATGTGTCTTTGAGATCTGCTGAAGTAAAATCATACCAAAAGGACCAATTCACACAAGGCAGAAATAATACATCTAACTGCTTAATCACAATTGAGGATCTCTATTGTGCAAATTTCACCAATAACCTGACGATGCTGTTCAAGAATTTGTGAATGTCAACAGGAACTGTAATCCGCCACCTTTTCAGCATTATTTTGTGATCAATCAGTAAGGAACAGAATGCCATATTATGGTAAATCTATGTTACTTTACATGATTGCTTTTCCTTGCGAGCCTATTTTATACTACTTTCCGTCCCTGACCTTTGGCCACCCATGCTTCACTGGGTTTTGACAAACGAAAAAAAAAACAACAACACAAAACAAGATGCATCATACAGGGCGGTGTATAATCTTCAAGATGACGGGGGATCTGTAACTCTATGACCCACTTGTTGATGCTAACCTGGCTTTATCTGCCCAGCTAAGAATAACTGAAAGGGCTTTTTTGTCGTATTCGTTAACATGAAAAGCTTTTGAATCTTTAAATCAAAGAAAAAAAAAACTTAATAAAATTACTCCCAGTATTTTTGCCGTTATTTTTAATAATGCTTAATTTTATGTGTATCAAAACGCCATGTTATGATCGACCCGCTTCCATTAATGTAGATCTCGCAAATTGTGCTGTGCTGTAGCAACATCCTGTTATTTTCATCTTATATATCTATTTTTCTGTTCGTTTTCCTCAGCTCTCAAGGACGTCCCTATCGTGTTTGTGATAGGTAAGTAAGCGCCTTAAGTATCCATCTGTGTTCAGTATCGTGCACTGTTTACTGATGTTTTTTTTTAACCTTTGCCACCTTGTGGGATTTAGGAATGGAAGCTCTTTCAGAACTACCTTGGCTGCAACGAGTTTCGCCTGGAAAACACCTGTCCAAACACGCTCTCTTCAATGCTGGGATTGTTAGATTAAAGATGGCCTCGCAATGATAAGCTATGTCAAACGTATCAAACGCACAGATTCTGCTGTTCCAAATTGTTCTCTACTGTTCGGCACTTAAGTCTGGTTCCAAAGTTCATATCTCTACGCGTCTTTATCTCATCTTTTCTACCACTATTTTTCTCTCGTTTTTCTCACGTCTCTTCCTCTTCCAAACTAACGCCCTCTATACTTAGCATTATCGTTCAATCTCGATTGAGGAAGAAAATGGACAACAATAACAGCAAAAGTTTTACCCTTTTAGATACCTGAAACCTGCAAATTTATAACAGCTCATTTGTTGTGCAAAGGCATAATGATCACAACGTGGATCTTTTCTAAGTTTTATGGATATTGTGCATGGGGGAAAAGCTGTTACTTATTTTCTAAAAAGTAAAAATAAAATGAAGTAAAAACTAAATTCAAAAAAAAAAAATTGAAAAATGTCATTCGCTTCATTCAAGTTGAACAAGTCTGAGTCCTTTCTTCATCTTTATGTCTGCGCAGGCGGTCCTGGCAGCGGGAAGGGTACGCAATGCGAGAAGATCGTCAGAAAGTATGGCTTCACCCATCTGTCGTCTGGTGACCTCTTGAGGGCAGAGGTTGCTTCCGGGTCGGAGCGCGGAAAACAGTTGACGTCCATTATGGAGAGCGGGGCCCTCGTACCGCTGGTGAGGAAATAGTTTCGTCTTTTACCATGATCACATCTGTTTCAGGACATTGTTGATCGAGCATGCTTATGGTGTCTTCAAAATCTTTTTTGAGGAGGGGAATCGATGTGAGAAAGAGAGAAAGATATATATATATATATATATATATATATATATATATATATAGATATATAGATAGATAGATAGAGAGAGAGAGAGAGAGAGAGAGAGAGAGAGAGAGAGAGAGAGAGAGAGAGAGAGAGAGAGAGAGAGAGAGAGAGAGAGAGAGAGAGAGAGAGATGATGATGAAACTTGACGAACACTAGATACACTCACACATAACATAAACATGCATATCAAATTAGCTCTTCAGCAACAAACCAGTGTGATGTCGTAGTTTTAAAAGGATGCATTGAATAAGTTTTCATAACGCCACGCAGATAGGCGTTACCTGCTTCTAGAAACATATCAAATGAAATTGCCGTTCGAGACACAAGGCGATATTTCCCAGTTTAAGCTTCTGTCGATGCTCTAACGCCACAACGATAAAGGTATCACTGACTCCCGCCTGATGTTTCCTCTGTGTCCCCAGGACACTGTTCTTGGGCTGATGAAGGAAGCCATGCTGGCCTACGCCCCTGTGAGCAAAGGTTTCCTCATCGATGGCTACCCTAGAGAGCTGGAGCAGGGCACGCGGTTCGAGGCTGAGGTTCGGTTTGGGTTTTGTATTTGTTTTGTTTTTTTCCCTTAGGATGTTTATATATTATGGCCCTGAAAATTTCGTTTAGAGTAGTACACATTATCATGTCAGATTTGTTGAAAAGTTGTTGAAATATCGATTTCATTGATAAGATATGGTCGTGTTGCATTGTTACAGTAATGTAAATTATAACGACAAATAAAATGCAACTTTAGTCTCTTGCACTTCTATAAAAAAGAATTGAAATATCATGATGATGAAAGAAATGTAAAACATTAATTATGAAGTCATCTTAGCTTTTTTCTTCCTTTTTTTATTTTGATCACCCTGACATTGTGCGAAACTGATGTTTCAGTCTGTTTCTATTTCTTGATTAGTTTCTCTAGTAAAATATTCTTTTCAAATAGATTTGAGTCAGAGAAAGTGGGGAAAAAAGGGGGGCGGGGGGCGGGGAGGATGTCCCATGGTTCAATTTTCACTCACTTAGCAATTCAAACTGTTTATCATTCCTTTTTATCGCCAGGAGATAGTATCTCAAATACTTTTCTTTTAAGACTTTAATAAGGGATGTTTTTGTTTACAAAGGTCTGAAGATAATTGTTTTTTCATCATTAATTTTGGTTCTTTTGGTTTGAACGCACAGAAACAAATGTTATCTAAAGTTAGAGGAATGTAAGGAGACACCAAATATTTCTAAAAAATCTATTCGTCATCTGAGGAAAGGATAATTTATTAGAAAGCCAGTGAAATTATTGATGGCAAAATTCTTTATCTTCGATGGATATAGAAGAAAAAGAATATAGAAATAAGACTCCATGGAAAATACACCCGCTTTATTTGTTTTCACCACTGAAGATTAGAGATCACGCAAGTGTATCTTAGAACCTTTGCCCTCTCGCAACCATTTGAAATCTCTATCGCTCGAACAGTGCGTGATTCTCTGTACATCCATCCATAGATGAAATCCAAATCCTAACTCTAATGTTTTAATCTGCAGGTGTCTCCAGCCAAGTTTGTGCTCTGTTTTGACGTGTCAGACGACACAATGACGAAACGGCTGATGGGAAGGGCTGCCACCAGTGGGCGCGCAGATGATAATGCTGAAACCATCAAGAAAAGGCTAGTGACCTTCCATGACCTTACCAAGCCGGTCATAGACCATTACACCGGGAAAGGAAAAGTCAAAATGGTACATTTCCTCTTTGATTCCTTGCCTTTCGTTTCCTGCTCGTCCTTTTGTCAATCATTATCACCATGACCACCGCCACCACAACCACCACACCATGATTATTATTATCATCATCATCATCTTAATCATCACCACCACCTCCACCAAATTCATCATCATCATCTTCATCTTCATCATTACCACTATCGATAGCGTATTTTTTAAGAGCCTTCATTTACATCTATTGTCATCATATGCGTGCGTCCTCGACATACTGCCATCATCGGAAGCTTAAAGATTGAAATTGATAGAATTACTATTTTATATTTTTATTCAAAAGAAGAAAAAAACACGCTTAATATGTTCATCTACTGATAAAAGAATGCGAAACAGATTTAAAAGAAAAAAAAACGTACAAGGAAAAAAGCAAACCAAACGAAATTCTACTAAACACCAAAGAAACTTCCTAATGGACTTAGTAAAGGATGGTTCATGAATTCATTTTGCAAATCGATAGATGCAGACATGCCATCTTTTATCTACCAAGCTCAATTCGGAATCGCCATTTTGACAAAATGGATTTTTGAAACTTTATTCTGTCTCTTATTTTGCGATGGCACTTCTAAATAAGATAATCACACTAGATAACTGATAGAAATGTGGGGGAAAACAATATACTCAAGTGTGGTTTAAATTCGATACTTGGTTTACCATTGCTATCACGTCGAATCACAAGAGCGCTGAAATAGTATGATAGACAGGCAAAGTCTAATGCCCATTTTTTTTTCCTCTTTCTCTAGGTCAAGGCCGAAGGTTCTGCCGATGATGTCTTTGACATGGTGGACGATATCTTCAAGAAGGAAAATATTGAGCCTGCGAAGAGTAAGAGATTACAAATCTTAACTTCTATCTGTTAAAGATTATAGAGTTATACTAACTCGTTGGTGATGGAGACCAGTACAGGAGAAGGAGGAAAAAGAGGAGGAGGGCCACTTAAGGAAAATTTATGAAGAATATCTGAACTTTTAGTTCTTTTTTGCGATAAAGAGGGAGTCAAAGAAGAGATGGAAAGAGAGAGAGAAAGAAAGAAAGAGAGAGAGAGAGAGAGAGAGAGAGAGAGAGAGAGAGAGAGAGAGAGAGAGAGAGAGAGAGAGAGAGAGAGAGAGAGAGAGAGAGAGAGAGAGAGAGAGAGAGAGAGAGAGAGAGAGAGAGAGAGAGAGAGAGAGAGAGAGAGAGAGTGTTAAAAGTTAAGAACAAAAAAGATGCACCAAGGAATAATCTCTCTTCATACAGCATGTGATTAGCCTGTAATGTGTTCTCTTTCGCTAAGCTGTTTTACCGCGTAATTCTGTTCTGACTCTGACTTGGAGCAAAACCAAAACCAGTTATAATAACTCCAAGCTTTGTTTCTTCTTGCCCAACAGACTGCTTCGGGAAGGTGGTCTTTGTCGTAGGTAAGTAACTGAGCATGATGGCCTCTGCAATTTGTCCCGATCTAAAATAATTCTAATGCTGGTAACATAAGCTTGGACACGCTTTGCGTGTTACATTGTAAAGTAGTTAAAGATTTTCCCAACAATTCGGAAATAGAAAGTTAGCAATGTATTGCCTAGATTGGTATCTTGCAAAGCAATTTATTCAACGTTTAGCATACTAAGTTTTGAATCAGCCTGTTAGTTCGAATGATAGGCTATATTCTAAAATAATTTAAACAAAAATGTCCTTCAAAACGTTTTAATATCTTGTAATTTGGGCCTAATTTATATTTTACACAATGTGAGAAGAAGCGAGGATCGGTTGCACCAATCCTTTTAAATGGCGATTCTTCCATATTTCTTTTTTTTTACAAAGTTTAAATGTGAACATAAGTGGTTAAAATTAAAAAAAAAAAATTATTTGGCTTTAAATAAAAATGCGACAAAGAATTCTAAAACATAGAAAAAATATCTCTTATCAATGACAACACATTTACTTAGACCAAGAACCTGAACGAGAAATTTGTTTAAAAAAAAAGGCGGGAAATTCTATGCTTAAAAATACTTCTCAATAATAAGATAGAAGCTCATTTTCAATCTCTATCACATTTATTTTGTCTTTATTAGTAACTCCTGAAGTTAATACACTTTAATTAACGGATATTTTTTACCCTCTAGGCGGACCGGGCAGCGGCAAAGGCACCCAGTGCGACCTGATTGTGCAGAAGTACGGTTACACCCACTTGTCTTCTGGTGACCTACTTAGGGCAGAGGTCGAATCGGGGTCAGAGCGAGGCAAGAAACTCACAGAAATAATGCAGAAGGGAGAACTTGTGTCGCTTGTGAGTGTCACTAGATCCTGCTGTGACCATGATTTCCACTTGTATTGCATGGAGAAGAAAAAACGATATTATGATATTTAGGAATATTGAGTTCTTCGATTAGAAAGTTTTGGGTTCTATCTACATTGCGAAGAGATATCCTTAGTCAACATAATGCTGTGTTTTCGAATTACGGCCGTTCTGGAAATAATAATGATGAAGAATGATTTTTCTTTAGTTCGTCTTTGAAAACTAAAGTCTAGTTTGGTTTTCATAATTACTTACGCTCTGGTTGATCTGTCTCCTCAGGAAACTGTGCTGGAACTTTTGAAGGAGGCGATGCTGAAGAAGGTCACCAGCAGTAAGGGATTCCTTATCGACGGTTACCCAAGAGAGCTCGAGCAAGGCGTTAAGTTTGAGAAGGAGGTTCGTATAAACCGAGATACGCATTATGAATAATGGCACTGGAGGTTGAATGTAGTAAATAGCTGGGTTGATATAGTGAAGACTGTACAATATTGTTTTAGTTATGCATATCAGAAGGAAAGGATATATATGTTACTAACTTTATCAATTGCGTTTTCCAAACAGTCAATCACTAATCTTTCAGTCCACCCACTGAGATAGAGAGTTGGGTTGGAGTTGAAAAAGACTGAGTTAAAAATTTCAAAGTTTAGGTAGATGAGCTTAAGTGAGAAGTAAGATTCGTGGAAAAAACTGCCTAACAAGTATTGCTTGCCCAGCACGCTAACTTAAGTTTGTCGAAAACGGTACGTCTGCCAATAAAATTGAAACTGAATCTATAAATTTTAAACTTCAAAATGACTGCATATGTTTAATAAAACCCACTATTTTCTTTTAAAAGATAAGGCCCTTTGGAAAATGCACAAAAAGACTTGCTTACTGGGGTCTTTTATAATTTTTTAAGAAATTTAATTATAGTTTTATCTGTTGTTTGCATTAGGTTTTTAAAAATGATTTTTACATTTCTGATTTCCAGATCTGTGCGCCACAATTTGTACTAAATTTTGATGTGTCAGACGAGACAATGACGCAACGGTTGCTGGGAAGGGCGGCCACTAGTGGTCGGGCAGACGATAACGCTGAGACAATCAAAAAGAGGCTCGTGACCTTCCACAGTATCACTACGCCAGTGATAGAGCATTACAGCAAGTCCGGGAAAGTTAAAACTGTAAGTCTGTTGAAATTGGTTGGCTGCTTGATTGAATCGGATCTTACAAAGCCTGCCTTAAAATTTCAATGACTAATGCAGGGCGATTTTAATCAAATTGATGAACAGGCTTTTCTCAATATTTTAAAAACAGAGAGACAGACATATGCTGCTTCTCCCTTAAAGTTTCTAGGATTATACTATCCTTCAGGAAATCGCATACTTACATAACAAAAGTCGCCTGCACCTGTTTAAATGTCTATCTAATGTCTCAGTTATGTCGCAGTACGTGTGGTGCTTAGCAGCTTCTCTCTATATTGTCCTTTACAGCTGAGAGAAAAAGACGTGACACTGAAAGTCTGCAAGGGTTCTTTTTTGTTTCCAAAAAATCCATCTTGCATTATTCCGCCTGATGAAAATAGTTCCTATTGTATTACAAGGCATTAAAGACTTTGCTCTTACAATACTCTATATACTTTGATAAAAAGTCACTACTTCATGTAAAATTTGTGCAGATTAGAAGATATAAGGCCCATTTCCTTTTGTTCTAAGATTGTTATGAACCAGTAGTAACTTCAAAATGTTTCCTCCCTATTTGCTTTGACTGAAGTTCCCATCCCATGGAGTAGTGAAGAATATCAGGCTTCTTTGAGGGGAAGGTTGGTAACGAGCAAGAGGATGGTGCGACTTAAAATATTCCTGATGTTTGAATTTCAAGACGTCAAATCTTTAAATCTAACCAGTTTAATTGAGTACCTGCGAAAATTTACAAATATTTAATTTTTATCACAATCAATGACTCAGACACTCAGTGAAACATTGAGTTTGTATAGAGACAGAGAGTAATAGAGTGACTTTAGATCTCCATTGCCTTCTTAACAATTAAGCAACTCTGTACAACTTCATCTCTGAAAGGTCTCGGCTGAGGGAGGAAAAGATGAAGTTTTTGCCGAGGTACAGAAAATCTTTGACGCCAATATTGGTAAGTAAAGGCTCTCTTTTCGTCTTTCTTTCTATAGTTTCTTTAATATTTAACCTTAAGTCCAAAGACTAGTCTGTGTGTTTGTTTTCTTTCTTTTCTTTTTGCCATATTACATTATATACCCAATAAAGTGATGATTTTCTTTCATTTTACTGCTATACCATATCCTCTTTGCCTTAACCTGAATGTAATAAATAAAGACGTTTGCTACCTCTTCAGATTATTTTCCAATATATTCGAAATCAGCGTCGTTATCTTCATTCCCACCAAAAAAAAAAAAATAAAAAAAAAATCCCGTACTATTTTCTCTTCATTTTTCACTATTTCATAATCATCAGTGCCATTGTACCATTTTGATAAAAATCAAAGTCCATACCTTCACTGCCACTGTTATCATCATCTATATCTTCAAAATCAACACCGATATAATCACAGACACCAGAAAAACAATCATCTTCATCCCCCATTAAACAACACGAGTCTGTCAACTTTATATAACTATCATCATAATTAAAGTCACAAACATCGTCAAAAATACCGATTCATTCCTTTCTTGACTGTCGATCTGGCCATTATTATCATCATAATCATCATCATCATCATTATCATCAACTCCCGTGCTACAACATAGCTGCCCGCAGGATCAGCTCAGAGCTTGATACAGTTGGTTGGTCTTACTCTTCCATGACTTTTCCTCATTCTCTCCTCTGCTCATAACATCTCAACATCTCATTCTGAAAAAAAAACAAATTCTTTTTCAATGATTTGGTGACCTGATAACTTGGTGATTTTGTTCTGTGAAAAATAACCATTTAGACTGTTACAGAACCTCCTTATATTTCCACACCACCACTCTCAAATTTCTCTTTTTAAGCCTTTTGACGCGATGTTTTCTTCCTTTCTCTACCTTTTCCTGCAAACTGTTTGGTCTAATGCTATCAGTTGTTTGTAAACTGCGAGTTTTACACACCAGTCCAGTAGTCCCGACTCCGGCTGATCTCTCACATCAAGGCCTTAAGTGTCTACAATCTAACACTCTTCTCTGTAGAGATCGATACCTCCACATGAAATAGTCCTGATGAGCAGGCCTTGCCATCCATCATATTATTGTTTGATCAGAGCCCATAACTCCTCGCTTGACATTTTACTGTGGCCCTGCGCTAGAGTGATGTTTGCTCAGGGTGATAACCTGATCAGTAAATTGAGCGATTGCAGCTAGACTAGCTCAGTTATAGTTTTTTTTTCCATTTCTTCGTTGTTTTTTTTTTGGGTGGGGAGCGGCTCAAAGCCTAATTATGGATCATCCAAATAAAAGAGTCGTAATGTTCGAGTTGGACATTACTGTGTTTTAATCGTTTGAATCGACTTTGGTTTGATTTGGTCCAGCTCACCAGCCCAGGTACCCAATGCCTGGAGTGTATGGCTCGCCGCGCCCGAGACATTAACCCAGTTTGGGCGACTCTTTTAGAAGACCAAAAGTTTATTGATTAGAGAGTAATTTAGGCAATGGCTCTTTAATCAATAATGAAGAAAATAGTTTCCCCCCCGCAGAGAGGCAAAAAAGGAGAGAGGAAGAGGGAGGGGGGGGAAGAGATAGAGAGAGAGAGAGAGAGAGAGAGAGAGAGAGAGAGAGAGAGAGAGAGAGAGAGAGAGAGAGAGAGAGAGAGAGAGAGAGAGAGATAGGGGTAGATAGACACAGACGACCAGAGATGGAGTTAGAAATAGGCAGACAGAAAACAAATATTCAGAGACAAAATACAGAGGCCGAGAAATTGACAGACAGACAAACAGAGCGACAGAAGGACAGACAGGAAAGAAAGCATACATAAACGCGCGTAGTTCTCATGTAGATAAAACTGGCGAGTAGTCATACTGAGCTCAACATTGAGCAATATCTAGCGACCTAGCGACGAACTTTTCTCCGAAACCATGACTAGTGTTTGGTCCTGAAGTGTTTCCTAAGTGGATGCAATAGAATAACGGCTGCCTCCCCAAGTCCAGGGCTCAAATTTACGAGTTAGGCCTTTCACTAATCGATTGTCCTAGTTAGGCAATGTGTATGTCTGCTGGTATTCTATATAGTTCATTTATATAACCCCTTCACTTTCTTCTCTGCTTGTAACAAACTCTCTCTCTCTCTCTCTCTCTCTCTCTCTCTCTCTCTCTCTCTCTCTCTCTCTGTCTGTCTCTCTGTCTGTCTCTCTCTCTCTCTCTCTCTCTCTCTCTCTCTCTCTCTCTCTCTCTCTCTCTCTCTCTCTCTCTCTCTCTCTCTCTCTCTCTCTCTCTCTCTCTCTCTCTCTTTTGTGTGAATTGTTGAGCATTTTCGGGTCGACCGAGGGTTCCATCTAGCCTTACCACTGTTCTATGATCTCCCCCAAAATCCACCGCACAACTTTCCCCGCTCTGACATCGCCAGGGTTGATTGTTTGAGCGGACTTTACATAGCCTGGTGCCAGATTTGTCGCCATTAGGATGAGAATTAAGTAAAATTGAGGCTAAGTGCTACACTCGAGAATTTCTTTGAACATTTTCGCGCTTCTATCAACTAGATACATCGCAAATATTTTTTGTTTGATTTGCGCTGTATGGAAAAAAGAACAACAGCAAACAAACAAACAAAAACAACTGCTAAAGCAAGGAGCAAGTTTTGATACTTTTCATTCAAACATTCATCTATAGGAGTGATCAAATGGTATTGTCTTTTTTTCCTACTGAATGATCCTTAATTGTGCTCTTACGATGGCACATCTGGCCGATTCTAAAGGATTATACATCATTCTACAAGAATTCGAGTTTGGTTATTTCATAAAAACCTTAATACCATTTATAAAACAAACAAACAAACAAAAAACAAAAACAAAGCTAAACAAAACTGAGAACAACAACAACAACAACAACAACAAAAAGACTTACATTTTCTCCACCACACTCTTAGCCTTCGCTCTTTAAAGAGGCATCACATTATATTCTGAATCTACAGCACAACCCATAGCGAAATGATTTGTCCCTTGACTTTCACCATTTTTGTGCTTGTCATATAGAGAAGATGGTGAATTATGTGAGAAAATGGGTTGCTCGAATAATGTGACGGCCGACTTGGAGAATAAGATGTGCCCGTTCATCTTATTTGAAAAGAGATGGAAGGAAGGCGACTTGTGCACAACATTAATTTGTCTCGAAATGAACGCCAAGAATAAAAACTGTTTTTATTTGTGCTGGCACTGTGTTTCCTTCAAATAGCGCACATCGGTTCTAGCCGGTCAACACTAGTTCAGTGGATTGAATGTCTCTGTATTCACATAGTGCCTGCTGTGTACAGCTCCTTCATTGTTTGAATATCGCATCAAACTAACCCCTTCGTCCAGTTAGGTTTAAGTTTAAAAGAATTAGATACTTATCTTATCCTCTGACAAAAGCGGTTAGACTTACTGATTTAATGATTGAAAGACAGGTAGACAGATATATAATATATGTGTGTGTGTGTATATATAACGGAGTAAGGATAGATAGATTGAGATAAGAATTGGAATAAGGAGGAACAGAGGATGAGAGTAAAAGAGACAGGGAGAAGAGACAGAGAAAGAAAAGGAAGGGGGGAGGGGGGGGGGGGGGGAGAGATGTACAAATAGATCATACAAGAGAGTGAGAGAGAGAGAGAGAGAGAGAGAGAGAGAGAGAGAGAGAGAGAGAGAGAGAGAGAGACAGAGACAGAGACAGACAGACAGACAGAGAGGGGGGAGAAAGAGAGGAAGAGAAAGAAGCAGGTTTAAAACAGATAGAGTGAAAAGCTAGGTTATTGAAACGAGAGAGAAGTTTTAGAAAATGATAGGGATAGAAGAGAATAGAGAAGATTGAGAGAGGAAGATGCATAGGAAGAGAGAGAAGATTGAGAGAGAAAGACACACACAGAAATAGATAGATAGATAGAGAGAGAAAGAGAGAGAGAGAGAGAGAGAGAGAGAGAGAGAGAGAGAGAGAGAGAGAGAGAGAGAGAGAGAGAGAGAGAGAGAGAGAGAGAGAGAGAGAGAGCAGCAGCAGCAGGGGGCCCTACTCGCTGTGTAACTGAGGGTGAGCCAAGTCACCTCGAGTACTCACAGCTCGTTATGATTGAACAATCCGACGCCTCTTCCTAGAGAAAAAGTGGGGTGGCCTTCATTCTTTACGGACATAGCTGCCTGAAATAAGGCAGTTCATTTTTTATTCATTACACACTAAGTTCATTTATCTGCGACAGTTTTTGCTGTCGATTAGCATCGCTTCACGTATGTGCTAATTGCATTGTTATTAATTTTTGTTTTTACTATAGTCTATTGCTGGTGATAGAGGCGGGTAGCCAGTTAGCCCTACTAGAACTATCACTGTAAGTGATGAATAACAACGGGAAGTAGGGCTACGAGGTAGTTCTGTTATATTTTTTTTTGCAGACAGTTTTGGATATTTTGAATTAAGTTGCACTGTGCACCCAGGCAGCGCGGAGCCACAGTTAATAACTGTATGTGTTCGCGAAGCATTGCACTAATTAATACATAGATTAGTTTTTTTGTTTAACAGGATACATTTTATTTTCGATGCAGGACACACTAACTTGGACTATGGTGGCTGCAGTTTTTACAACTATAAGCGTGTTGATGCTTTTTGTGATTGTTGTATAAGACTTAAGCCCCGCAATTATGTTGTAATATCACACAAGTTGCTATACCTACTCATAAATCGAGTGTTAGAAATCATTTAGGAAACAGCACTCTTCTTGATTGTGAATTATTTTATTTATATCAGAAACTGCCAGGAACACATTTTATACAGCAATACTAAACTATAGATCCAAAGCTTGAGCGAGGGAAAATTTAGATAAGGGAAACAAAATTACTACTGTGAACAGCTGTTACCTGAAAATTGCATTAATTCGCTGTTTATTTGAACTGCACTTTGGTTAGATTATGATGCTTTATACAACCTCGAAAGATGCTCTGTTCTTTATTCTCCTTTAAATTATTATCAAACCGAATGTAAACTAAAGAAAAATAACAACAGAATGTGAACATTAGATAGAAAACAGAAGCAAGAGGAAAAAAATGGAATTGAAATACGAGATGTGAAAAGATTCCTTTCCGAAAAGCAAGATTAGATCTCTGACTATCAGTCTGTCTGAAGGTCTGTCTGTGCCTCTCTCTCTCTCTCTCTCTCTCTCTCTCTCTCTCTCTCTCTCTCTCTCTCTCTCTCTCTCTCTCTCTCTCTCTCTCTCCTTCTTCTTTTTCGTATTCTCCTTTCTTTCTCTCTCTTTCTTAGTGCCATTCTCATGCTACCACACACATTTCTACACTTTTATGTTTCCTATCTATTTTTTCTCTCTACATCTTTCCTTGCACTCTTTTTAACATATTTCAATTTTGATAAAATAATTCTCACTGTCTCTACAATGTCGGATTCCACTTCTTTTTATCTATTATATCCTTTTCACTTTCCATCCTCTAACTCTTAACATACGAACCCATTGGACTCTACGGAAGTATGCTCTTACACTTGACCTTTCACTGGCAAATCATAAAATAAAGAGCTGAAAGGGGCTCAACTGAAAAGAAACATATAATGTGTCTCTCATGATATCAATTATTATGTTACTTTGCAAAAATTTTACAGGTAGTGTAATTTTTGTCCACAAAAACTACAAGCCATACTAATTTTGTAGCATCATTATTAAAGGCAGAAGTAGTTTTATTACAACTATTACAACTACTACTACTACTACTACTACTACTAGTAGTAGTAGTAGTAGTAGTAGTAGTAGTAGTAGTAGAAGCAGCAGCAGCAACAAAAGTAGATGTAGAAAAAGCAGCAGCGGCTGCAGTTCTAACATGTTCATATAAATATCGTAGATTCATTTAGTATTTTTTATTCTTAAATAAAAAACAAAACAAAAACTAAGCCATAGGTGCCGAATAACTGCTGTCCAGATGTATTCTATATAATCTTAATTTACAGTCTTTCTAGCTCAAAACTTTTTAAAGTGTTTGCAACATACAATATTACTCTTGAGAGTCGTAGGTCTTTTACACCTCTCTTGCTCGTATCACAATAATCTTAAGATAAACTACCTTTTTTCCCCTCAAGATTTATAAAACAGCTTATTGATCTTTTATTCATTGCCCAAGTTGATCAATTGGGAAGGCAGAACTAGATACAATCTCGTGCAGATTATTTTAGGTTTCACTGCTTAGAGTCCGGATGTGTAGGCCTATATGTATTGATTTATTGTCAAAAGAAGCTATACCCTGCTCAGCCTAACTTTAGTCCTAAATTTGCTTATACACGCCAAACTATTTCTGTAAATCATTACGGACGTAAAAAGCAGAAAGTGAAAATCCTTGTCAAGACTTTTATATCTTCCTTGGATATCAAAACACTCAGTAAATATTATTTGTCCCGGATTAGAAATCGACTATAAAAATGAGCGGTGAGTAATAATAGCTACATTTTCTTTCGACTTTTTCTGCTTCTTCGCCATTTTATTTTCAGCAACCACTACCTTGTATTGCTCCATTTCAGCATTTCTTTTTAAAGACCATCTTGTCATCCCGATAATTACTAATTATATAATCCTTATTGTTTTAGGTTGTAAAAACGTGATAGCAATAACTTAGAAATAGTAAAAGTAGTAGTAGTAGTAGTAGTAGTAGTAGTAGTAGTAGTAGTAGTAGTAGTAGTAGTAGTAGTAGTAGTAGTAGTAGTAGTAGTAGTAGTAGTAGTAGTTGTAGTAGTAGTAGTAGAAGCAGTAGTAGCAGTAGAAGTAGTAGTAGTAGTAGTAGTAGTAGTAGTAGTAGTAGTAGTAGTAGTAGTAGTAGCAGCAGCAGCAGCAGTAGTAGTAGTAGTAGTAGTAGTAGTAGTAGTAGTAGTAGTAGTAGTAGTAGTAGTAGTAGCAGCAGCAGCAGCAGAAGTAGTAGTAGTAGTAGTAGTAGTAGTAGTAGTAGTAGTAGTAGTAGTAGTAGTAGTAGTAGTAGTAGTAGTAGTAGTAGTAGCAGCAGCAGCAGTAACAGCACCAGCAGTAGCAGAGTAGTAGTAGTAGTAGTAGTAGTAGTAGTAGTAGTAGTAGTAGTAGTAGTAGTAGTAGTAGTAGTTAGTATTAGTAGTAGTAGTAGTAGTAGTAGTAGTAGTAGTAGTAGTAGTAGTAGTAGTAGTAGTAGTAGTAGTAGTAGTAGTAGTAGTAGTAATAGCAGAATTAAAGGTGGAAGTAGTTAAAAGAATGGAAAAAAGCAAAAAAAAATAAATAAAAGAGAAAAAATAACACAAAAAATCAAGATCAAAGACAAGGAGAAAAAAAACCCACACTATTCCTCGCGCATCACCCAACTTGAAGATCATTTAACTAGGCCTGCTGTTACCTAAGAATCAATGGAGCTTTGGGTACGAATATTCTGTGACCATAAAGCAGATTTTTTGTGTGAATGTCTTCGTTTTATCACACTTTAGAGGAGCGTCTTCCATTTTTAACAATTTCTGCTCTCTCTCTTTCTTCTACAGCAACAGAGCAAGACTTAAAAAATTCCAAAGTGGTCTTCGTCATTGGTTAGTAAAATCTATTTTTCTTATTACTCTTTATTAATAGAAATACTCTATTTTATTTCTTCATTCTCAACATAGGAACCGTATTCTTTAAGTTTCACTCTTAATCCTTAAAGTCATTATTAATTTTATTGTTTTGAACAAGATGATGAAATGTTTGTGATAGAAAAAGAGAAGAACGAGAGAGAGAGAGAGAGAGAGAGAGAGAGAGAGAGAGAGAGAGAAGGAACGAAAGATGAAAAGATAAATGGCAAAGCAGATTTTTCTCTCACCTTTCTCTCTCTCTCTCTCTGTTTCTCTTTGTAAAATCATATTGCTCTCTCCTTCTGTCTTTTACCACTGGCAATGATAAGACAGTCTAATAAACAGGACATTACTATTCTAGTCAGAGAATAGCCATCTTACCAGAAAAGCATAAATTTATAAATTGAATTCTAAATTTCGGATTGAGAGTAATACAAGTGACAGCATAAAACCTTGACTACATACACTGCATGTCGACTCGCAATAAACAGAAGTGTTGACGATTCATGAAAGGTACATTTACATGTATGTAGTTATCGCAATCTTCACGCCTGTCCAAGTATCAACCTTCTATGAAATACGAGGTGATTCGAAAGGTAGAGCGCCAACTTTTGTCTGAGTACAGGCGTGTATTCGAATCCCAGCACTATTCTTCGAGCTCAAAGTCTCGAAACCATCAATGCTAAGCGTAGCTTTTCCCTGTCGTGTTTGTAACTTCGAGGACCGGAAGTCAACATTCTCTTTATGGAAACTGAGAAAGACCGTAGAGACAAGTTCCGTCTAGTTTTTAACCCTCACCCTCAACTTGTCTCTGTTTTTCTTGCAGGTGGCCCAGGCAGCGGTAAAGGCACCCAGTGCGCCAACATTGTCAGGGATTTTGGCTTCTGTCACTTGTCTTCTGGTGACTTGCTCAGAGATGAGGTCAAGTCTGGCTCAGAACGAGGCAATCGTCTCAACGCTATCATGGAAAAAGGAGAACTGGTGCCAATGGTGAGAGCTCTTTTAAACAAATAAAACGAGTTAATGAAAGTTGAAAATAATTAAAAAAAAACAAAAACGAATTTGAGTCCCTATAGAGTTAAAGATTTTAAACTCTTGTTCGATTAGCGGAGTTTGAGGGAATAATATTCCAACAGATGTGAAGTAGATATTGTCGAGGACCAAAAGTACAGAAAAAATCTCACAGAAACAAAAACAGCAGCAACCATATCATTCTCTGCCTCAAACATATTCCCCTAGCTTAAGATGTGTCTCATCCACAGTTTATTTACGCCTCCCAAAATTCTCTCCTCCGCATGTTACAGGAGGAGGTTCTTGGTCTTCTCAAAGACGCCATCGTGTCCAACCTGACCAAAACTAAGTGTTTCCTTATCGACGGCTACCCTAGAGAACTGGAGCAGGGCGTCCGCTTTGAGAGTGAGGTAGGAACTCATAACACTGGGCTGAGTTGAGGTTTTCGGTGATAATTAATGTGGACAATTTTCTCTCCTTTCAAGTTGATTCGATTATTTATTATTTAAAAAAAAATATATATTACCAAACTGGAACAACTGTCTAGTTCTACAAGAGCTACTGTTTTTAGAACTCCATGTGCTTCTAAATTTCTATTCTACTATAATACTGCTCCTTGTACAACGAACTTCTACTATCTTCAGAACAACTACTATGATAAAGTTATTACTTCTACTACTACTACTACTACTACTACTACTACTACTACTACTACTACTACTACTACTACTACTACTACTACTACTACTACTACTACTACTACTACTACTACTACTACTACTGCTACTACTGCTCCTACTACTGCTCCTACTACTGCTACTACTGCTCCTACTACTGCTCCTACTACTGCTACTACTGCTCCTACTACTGCTCCTACTACTGCTACTACTGCTGCTACTATTGCTGCTCCTACTACTGCTACTACTGCTCCTACTACTGCTGCTACTACTACTACTACTACTACTACTACTACTACTACTGCTGCTATTGCTGCTGCTGCTGCTACTATTACTGCTACTACTACGACTACTACTACTACTACTACTACTACTACTACTACTACTACTACTACTACTACTACTACTACTACTACTACTACTACTACTACTACTACTACCACTAACTACTACTACTACTACTACTACTACTACTACTACTACTACTACTACTACTACTACTACTACTACTACTACTACTACTACTACTAATACTAATACTAATACTACTACTACTACTACTACTACTACTACTACTACTGCTATTACCACTACTACTACTACAACAGCTACTTATACTGCTGCTGCTGCTGCTGCTGCTACTACTACTACTACTACTACTACTACTACTACTACTACTACTACTACTACTACTACTACTACTACTACTAATACAACTACTACTACTACTACTACTACTACTACTACTACTACTACTACTACTACTACTACTGCTGCTGCTGCTGCTGCTGTAATGCGACTGCTGCAACCGTCACACTAAACCCCTCCCCTCTTCCTACATTTTATTTTACCATTACAACTACTGCTACTACTAATACCAACACATCTTCGACTGCTATTATGCACGGCTACTGCCTCTTCTATTCTAACTTTGATGACAGATAACGCAGACAAAACTTTTTTTTTATTTGCTTGTCAGTCATAAATGTATAATAAAACCCTCTTTCTTACTCTATGTCCAGATTGTACCCTGCACCAACGTGCTCTACTTCGACGTGTCTGATGCCACCATGACATCTCGATTGCTGGAGCGAGGGAAGAGCAGTGGGCGAGTAGATGACAACGAAGCTACCATCAAAAAGAGGCTTGACACCTTCCACAATCAGACTAAGCCAGTAATATCCTTCTATGAGCGGCAGGGAAAAGTGCAGAAGGTAGAAACAAAATGTGTAATCTACTCACTCTCTTATCATTTTATTGTCATCATCTTTTTTTTTTCCTTATGTAGAACATGTTTTTGCGTATAATATTTCCTTAATTATCATTATATATATATATATATATATATATATTATAAATAAGAATTTTATACATTCCATGGCTATTTTTTACTTGTGTCATGTTTATCCTCCTTCCTTATTCCTTTTTTATCATTGATGATAGTCTGCCATCTTCACTTTATCTCCCTCTATTTACATCCTTAGTTTCTTATCTGTTCTCCTTTTTTTTGTTTGTTTAAACCATTATCCATTACTTATCCAAGCTGCTTTCTACTTTTCTAGCGTTCAATGGTCGAGAACATTTTCTACACCAAGCCTTTACACAGTAAATGCAAATAAAATATCTGAGAGGAGCATTGTTATCCTTAACCCGAATCATATTGCAAAACATTAGAATTTTAATTATTATATGTTAAGGGCAAGCCTTATTAGGGTGGGTTTTATTTTATTAGGAAAAGGTCACTCAACAAGTCCATGGCAAAATGAAAAATATTTTGATAAGAAACCTTTCACTTGAATAAGTATTATCTTTAAATATCTGTTAAAAAAAGATAATTTATTTTACACCACTCTTTAATCGATTGTCATCTATTTAGTAATCAGCACTTATCTACTTAGGGCAGGGCATTATAACGTGATAGTCATTATGGCTTTTTGAGCCCACATCTTTATATGACAGAATTTTTTATTCATATTTGTACATCCTTCATATTCGCTCAATCGTTTTTATAAGCCAAATATTATATTAATCTTTATAACTTAAAATTGATCGCAAGACTCGAGAGCCATGCTTTTATCAACAATGCAACTTTGCTTTTCAATTTCCGCAGGTCTCTGCTGAGACTGGAATAGACCAGGTCTACACTGAAGTGAAGAAATTCATGGATTCTAAGCAGTGGTAAACGGTACAGAGTTGACCTCTGCTGGTAGCTTTACCTGTATCTCTCCTTTTCTTCCAACCACTTATTTATCTTATTGATCAGTACCTACCTTCTTCACACATCCCTCCTCCCTCATTTTGAATGCTATTACTTTCCCTACTCAAACAGACTGTGATTCTCCTTTTGTATGTTTATCATGTTATTTAATGCACAATGTGCAAACATCCTTCACTACTAACACTAGTTATAAAAAGAGATTCCCCAAATTTTCATATTGCTTTGACTGGACATAAAGATTCATATCTTTGAAAGCTGTTTTGCATATGATTTTCCATGAACATTTATCAATATCTTTATGCGTAAAATTCGCTGCTGTCATAAAATCTTAAAGACACGATTATTATTTGGACGAATTATGAGAATACATTTGTACAGTTTCCCTGAAAAAAAAATTTCTTATAGAATTTATTTGAATTTGGATCTTATAGTTTTACATATTTTTGGTTTAGAATTATGTCATGAAATCACATTAAGACAAACTGATTGGTAAGCATAATTATGAGTCTCTCCACATGTGTCATTGTCAATCTAATCAATGAATATTTTTCAGTCAAAACAATATAATGTGATCTGATATCAGCTCATAGGGTTGAATTGCCTGGGTAGCTTTGTACCATAGCAGCTATACCGGCCTTCTTGACTGTATAAAACACAATTAATAGGCTTGTGAATTCTTCTGTGATACATACATTTTTTTAAAAACAAATTCAATTTTTGTTCTGCATGCACAAAAATAAATAGTTATGCAAATCAACCGTATAAATATATCTGTGTTTCTGTGCATTAGTTTTGTAAATATAAACTTTATTTTTATCAAGCATCATTTTACGTACAAGAATTGAAAACTAGCTTGCAACAAGTGTAGGTGTTATCTTCTGTGGTTAACAATGAAATTAAAGCCAAAAGCAAGGACAAAAAAAATTGTTAAAATCTTTTGTTATATGATGATTCATTGTATCCTATGCAAGAACGCAAAGTTTGCTTCCTGATTACAGCTGAGTATATTAATATGATTTTCTAGATGTGTTTATATTTTTGTTTTCAGCTCAGATAATAGAAATAAATAAAAAGGTGGTCTTGGTAAACAGATGAGATTGAAACAACAGATGTTAGCAGAACGGCAATATACATTTATGTAATTTTTATGTGCACAGAAGTTTTCTATAATGGTAAAGCAATATCTTAAGTTGTATGTGACAAAATATGACAATACATATATTGAACGGTCTTAACTCTACACTGGGAGTTGACCAATTGAATCTCATTTTAAAAAAATTTAACCACATTGCAGGATAAATGAGAAGCATAGGTGGTTTTTTTTGCCTTTAATTTCCATGAAAATTTATGAGTGAATGAAAGTTTCATAAAGCAAGATTTTACATTTTTTAAACCTATAGTATATTTCACAGTTCCTCTAATATTATGAAAATTTTTTTGTTATACGATTGAACAATAATACATGTGCTTCTATCAAGACTTCCTTTTTTGTCTCAAAAGCAATCCTAGTCAGCCTTCAATGAAATAACAGATCTTTTTTTTTTGTTTAAGAATGAAAGACAAAAAAAAAGCAAAAAACGAGCAAATGAAAGCATCTTCATGCTCAAAATAGTTTGAAACATTATATAGAGAGGTTCATAATAATTTATACAATTGTACCACATGCCATGCTAATTCAAATTTGCCCTAACTAAAGCTATCCAAGTGTGTATTTCTTTTAGCTGATATCTTTAAAGAATAAAGGATACTGTGATATACAATGTTACACAAGTTTTAACAGATAAGTACAGTTAACTTACCAATTTTACTTATTTTGATTTGGTGTGAATGATTTGTAAGACCTTTGTGAGTATTTTCTAAGTTTTTATAACTTTCATTCAAGTTTACCCCTCGTGTGCCATAAACATTGGAACCTGGGACCTCATATAAAGTGAGAGTATATCTCAATATTTTTTTATTTTTCATTTGCTTCTTAAAGCCGTATTTCAGGTTTACCAAGAGTAGCAATTGAATTTATTTAACAGCTATGCACAGACTTCTTGGTCTGAGAGCAACATACAAGTACAATAGACATTAAAGTCGTGTGAAATCAAGGCAATGATAGTTGAAATATCTGCAATTTTTCTTTGTATTTTTAAAAAGAGTTTTTTTTATGTTTTTTTCTCAGCAATTTTTTTTTAACCTTAGGATATTTACGCTATGGAAGATTTGACTATAAGTCCCACCTTATGTGACACCATGGTCAAATTCTATGAAAGAAAACTCTAGAAGATTTTCATAGCAAATATATAAACCATCTTAGGCATAAAGCGATAGGTTATGAGGAAATATACATTTTAATCTCAGGGCAGACTTGTTTCAGACATTCACTTCATATCCCGAAGAATGAGGTTAAACTTTTATCGCTTGTCTAGATTTAATTGATTGGTCGCGAGAAAATAGGCCACAAGTCAACCCACATGAGCACACCTAGCAATCAAAACTTTTCTCTTAACAGCAGACAGTATGCTTTGTTACAACACATTAGATGGAGCTAAGGAAAATCTCTCTAGTCCAAAAATGTTACAGTCTCCTATTAAAGAGATGTATGGTATTTCTAATCCCTAAATACGGTGTCCACCAACTGACTTCTGTTTCTGATTTTGCTGCAAGAAAATAATAACAAACACCTGCAATGCATTATTTTAACTGTCAGAAGACATCTCATATGCATTTGAATAAGTTGGTTTAGGTTTGTGGTTTTCATTGATTATAGCTCATAGTTTCAGTCTTTCTTTTCTTTTAAGACATTTAAGTTGATGGTTGTCGTAACAGATTTGTACAGGCATAAGTTATTTGATTACTTTTGTTTTTGGATAACTATCTTTAACTAACATTTGTTCGAAATAATAAAATATTTTTTTAAACATTGAACTTCTTGATCAAGTTTCTTTTTCTTTTGTTTTAACCTATCAGTATATATATGCATGTGCGTGTAATTATTCAGCCAAAAAAAATTACTTAGTACAGAGAAAAAGAAAACCAACGCGATATAATAAAAAGGTACTACCAGGAGAAAACTGTGCTGATTTTCATGGAAATGAATGAAAAATAAAATGAATATCTTTTTCATACCTTCAATATCTATGCATCCCAAAATAATAAAGTCTTCCCAACACCAGAAATCCAAACAAGAGTAAAAACAAAACAAAACAAAAATTTTGCATGACAATGAGAATAGCTTTTGTCTCTGCACCGAGACATGAGACTTTACATTTTATTTACATTGCAACAATTGTAAGTCATTGAACAGAATACACACCAACAGCACACATGGATCTCACTCACCATTATGTTTCACACTTAATGGTATTTTCTCTGATACATTGTTCAAAGGAAAACAATTTATAAATTGACCAGCGAGAAAATCAGTGCACAAAAGTCATTGTACACAAAACAATTTATTTTTTTACAGACAAAACTTTAAATGCCCTTTTCTTCTTTAATTGTGCTTGTACTTGAAAGTAGTCTTCATTTTATTAAAAAATTTCTTAACGATGAAAATAATGCACATATGTTTGGATCAGATTTTTCCAAATATTTAATTTTTTTTTTCGATACAAACTTGATGAGATTTGCGAAAAGACATTGTAATCGTATGATCATATGAGTCATACATAACTTAAGAGAGAACATGATCACAAACAAAAAGTTGAAACAGCAAACCCAAAAAAATGTCTTGCAAAAATTTTTAAAAAGATTGGGAGCATAAGGTTTACCCAATGCAATCAATACATTTAAGAGATTTCTACTTCAAACAAATAATTTCAATGTTCAAATACACTTCTGAAGTAGCTTTTTTTAACAATCACTCAACCAAATCTTCTCTGCAATTCAAACCTATAGAAGTTGGAGAAGAATAAATCGGTTATTCAAAATATCATTAAAAGAAATATATATATTTCATATTCTCACATCATTCTACTAGGAATACTTGCTCTAGGTGGGAAATTAAACATTAAAATGAATGCACATACCCAATCATGAACAATTTCACTTATAACTTATTACTTATAATAAAATAGCATACTGGAAGGAGGAAAAAATCTCGTTAAGTCAAGGATATTGATCTGCAGTGATCATACAAAAAAATAACAAAGTTGCTTTTTTCTTTTCATTTGACAGCCGTGCCTCAAAGTACCTCAGACTACATTCACACACTATGAGCAGGACAACAGAGCATTTGAGGAAATCATGCACAATTTGATTAAACAACTTTGAAATGCAAATTTTGATCCATTAGAGCCCAATGTTGTTGACTAGAATTCAATTTTTGTTTCTAAATTCATTCAAACCTCGGCTTTACACAAAATAAATCAGGATTATTTCTTTTTTGTTATTTAACCCATTTTTGAATGAAAAATCTTATTATTAAAAAACTCAGTTCAGCCAGTACTAATGTCTTCTCAGAATTCTACAGCTATCTGTCTTTTACACCGTAACGAAAGGTATTGAAACTTCTACACTTGCTTTACCTACATTGTAACCACCACGTTTTGCTTTATTTTGTTTTGTTTCATTGACTTTAGTTTAAGAAAATAACCATGGAAAAGTACTCGATCCTCTCTACAGCTAATACATATGATGTCATGGTGAAAAGACCCCTGGTTATTTTTTTAAATTTCAAAGTCAATTAAACAACAACTAAAAAATACAACACAAAATAGCAAAAAATAAAAATAGTACAATTTAATGATAACTGTAAGAAGTGTGAAGTCTCAAGAGTCAAATTTGCAATACTCAATATTCCTATTTTTCTTTTTTGGATCAGTAAAAAAACATTCCATCATTTAGAAGTTCTTTCCTTGTGTATTCATAATACCTGTATGCCAATAACAGAACACAAATTATATACATATAAGCCTTAAGGCAATCACATATAATATCTATTTGGTCTTCCAGACTCCTTTCGACCATAGTTCAGTGCTGTTCACATGACATTATATAAGACAATCACACAGATCATTTGGCCGACCAACTGCAGCACACACCTTTCAGCCGACAGTAATGTGAAGCTGTCATATTTCAGCAGGATCTATAAGCATCAAATCTTTCAAATCTCATAATAAACTTTATTTCAATTATCTCATTTAGACCTCATGCAGACAATCTGTTTCCCTTTTCATCAGCCTTAAAAGTTGCTTTCTTTTCTTGTACTCTCAAAAATACTAATAAACTTGTTTCATTTTCACAAGTTGCCATATTTTATTATATCATCACAGATGGGTATCTTGTCATCATGTGAGAAAAAAAACAAACTTTTCTTTCACATGAGCCCCATAAAATAAGACGTTTTTCACCATTTCGTTAGAATGCAAAAATAAAGGCCATCATCTGCTCTTGAGATCTGACCCAGATATCACCTCAAGTAAGAGGGGGAATTGTGACAAAATCAATAGTTTCTTTTTGTCAATTGAAAATATCAATTCACTAGCATGTCACATGCTGAACGTGATCTCTAATTCCTCATTTGTAATGTCTCACCTCTTTTCCTACAATCTGACAGGTCCATATATCTTTTTCTAGGGCTCTCAGGTAACCATCTCATTTCGAAATGTGTCCCAAAATACTTTCTCTCTTCTCCCATTCCCAAAATTATCAATTGAACTTACTTCCTGTCTCCCAAATCACCATATTTATTTTCTTCATCACCAGTTTCTCAGATAATCATCTCCTGTGTCTCTGGTTCAAGGCTGAGTCATGAAATTTTTTTTGTTTTGTTACATGACTGTTGTCTCAAACACGGAGAGGAAAGCAAAATTATTGTTACATAGCCTAGAAAATCAAGTACCGCAGAAAGAGAAGTAGGAGGATGACTAAGATGATGACCGCTGCAATTTTGGCGTACGATGAGCGCAGGTTCAAATACTTGGCATCCTTTTTGTACTTCTGAGACATTGTTGATAAATTACTGGCCTTGGAGTCCAGGACTGATGAGGAAGAGCAGAAAAATCTAATTTACCACAAGGAGAATCCATTAGTCTATCTAAAAAATAAAACAAAAATAACTTTGAAATAACATACAAACTTATCATATTATGAAGAAATTTTCCTACTAGCAAAAAGAACACAGTGGTTGGATATGTATTATATTTATCTACCTGTCTCACAGGGGAGGCTTCTGCAATCATAACACAATTAATCAAAAAAAATTTCGATCAATCCCATCAAAACATGTGCTTTGTGAACTTAGACAAAACAGGAGGGGCTGTAATTATTATCTTAAAATCTTAGATGAAAATGTTTAGCCGCTAACAGGATATTTTAAAGACAATAATAAATTAGGACCCCGATAAAATTTCAGTCAAATTTAAGTTAAATTAAAAAAAAACCCACAAAAAACAACATGGTTTGAAAACAATACAAAGAAGACATAATGAATCTTGTATTTCATACGCACATTCATCTATTAAGTATATATATATATGCG
The DNA here is from genome assembly GCA_033675545.1 of Elysia crispata. NCBI lineage: Eukaryota > Metazoa > Mollusca > Gastropoda > Plakobranchidae > Elysia > Elysia crispata. The sequence goes on along the minus strand of JAWDGP010002624.1, from coordinate 36,290 downwards.
TTGATTTGATCTACATGTCATAGTCAGAATAACTTCAAAGGATATGATGCCAACTTTCTGACTAATCAAATTTTAAATGATTCATATGTCCAAAGGGGAAAAGTGCAATAATGCTGTTAGCATGACTGTCACACTCAAGCAAGAAATTCTCAAAGCATTCAATACAGAATCTTGACCTGCGAAGTTAAACTGTGGTCTTTATCTAAGCTTAGCAAGCAAATCAAAGAAAAAAGTCATAAATATATTTTGCACAAAAAAAATCTAATTAGAACAATAGCAATAAACAAGTGTGTTTTCCTGCCTTCAATGTGCAAATGAAAACTAAATTATCACAGATTTTGCTAGTAGTCACATTACAGTATCTATTAGATAAGAGGAATCACAGCCATTGTGAGCAGTGAGTGAGAGCGAGTGAGAGAGAGAGAGATAGACAGATAGAGAGTGAGACACAGAGAGAGAGGAGAAAGAGAGAGAGAGAAAGAAAGAGAGAGAGAGAGAGAGAGAGAGAGAGAGAGAGATAGAGAGCGAGAGAGAGAGTGAGAGAGAGCAGACCTGCCACCCAAAATTTTTCAGAAGAATAATCAGCGGCAAAAAAAAAGGGAATCTGAGAGAAAAAAGTGGGATACCTAAACTAGACTGGATATCTCGGATGTAGATTAGGTCTCATCGCAATTTCTCTACATATTACTGAAGATTTTGAAAGTCTACAAACAATCAGATGTGAAGAATACGAAAATGCCGAAATTCCGGCGTTCTGAAAACCGAATACTTTCGTGACCAGAACACATGATAGCAGCTTCCTAGGCTTTCCTGATTGGGAAGAGCAGCTATTTTTTCTTTGCTTCTGATGTGTTTTTAACTGTTCTGTCAAAGTTTCTAGCTTAAAAGGCCCCAGATAGGGACGTGCTAATAGAGTTAAAGGTTTACTCACGAGAGCACATCTAACTTAAAAAAGAAGTACACATTGAGCCTTCCTTCCCGTATCTTTATCTTTTTGTTAAAACATTTGAGCTGAATATGATCAACATCAATTACATCTAACTTCAATTGTCTCCACCTGGCTGCGTAAAAAGAAAAACAACAATCTAACACTTAGATCTAGATTTACAAATATTCGCTTGGAATGAAAAACACCTACTACTCTAAATCTAGGTCTATAATTATAGTATTAACTCTCCTGGCATGCCCCGTTTTTTATTATAGATTTAGATTTAGATCTAGATTCTAGTTTTGCACCAACTCTATTTTAAGATTTCCAACTCGACTATGATAATTGATTAGATTAGGATATAATACATCTTGATGCAAAAAATTGACTGGTCATTAATATCAGATCAAGAAATAACAATAAGCATTTGTTGGAATTGATGACGAGTTTGAGAAGTGATTGAGAAGATGGAAAGAACGATGCATTTGGATGAATGAACGTTCGGTATATAACTCGACATCACTTATATCTTAGATGGTTTCAACCACAATAGAAATCTCAATATTGTTATTGGAAATAAAAATAATAAAGAAAAAGAAACAATAATGATATAATATATCATCCTGTTTTATACTTTCACATAGGATGATCCATGATGAGAAAAAAATATCGCACCCCTCAAAGAATTATGTTTTCACGACAAATTGACCAGGCTTAAGTCAGAGCTCAAAATTTTTTTTAAAAAATCGGAATCCATAGAACAAAAGCGGAAATTTAGAATTTTCAAGAATTTTAGTAAAAAATCGGGATGATTCTGCCTAAATCAGAATGAGAGGCAGGTCTAAGTAAAAGGGTGGGGGGGGGGAGACTACTGACCTGAAAGAGCCTCTCCCCTCATGAGCACCTCGTCAATATTCTGGACCATGATCCTCTGCACATCCTGTAACTCCGTGTTGATCTGACCGAGGTTGCGTCGTGCTCTGGAGTCCATATAAGACTTTCTTGCCTTTTGCATGTAGGTATCTGAATTTTTAGGGGATGGGGAAAAATTATATTAATATCTTCATATTAAAAAGAGATCAGTTGTTTTTTGAGACAACCTTAGAGAGAGTGACACAGAAGACAGATAGATGGACGGGGATACTAGATAATTGAGAACAACTATCAAAAATTTTAGCAGATTACTATCATCATTGGTTCCAAAAAAAATCACAGAACAATGCCTTTAATTAACATTTTGGAACAAATCTGGGGTAATTTCACTCATGGTCTTAAGTAATACCACCTTAGTTTAGATTAAGGGCAAAAAAAAGTCTCAATATTTATTGTTACTGTAACAGATTTGTGATGATGATGGGTAATCTGTTAGGCTCTATTTGTCTAGGGGTATTAAAAATATACACGGCCAATCACACGACTCGTCCGTAGAAAAAAGTCCGAAGTCCGCAAGTAAAATTTGCAAACTGTTTAATCCAATACAAGAGCTAGACTGTACAATATCTGTAGGTTGACTCATTAATCATTCACTGTAGGTAGGCTTAACAATCACTCACTGTAGACTTGATGTTGACTCACTGTAGACTCGATGTTGTTGACCGACTAAATATAATTTGGATTCTTATTTATACAAAATCTCGTCGAATCATCCAGAAAAGGTATTACATAAATCATAAGAGAACATTCTCGGTACACGTCATTAGCAATTAGCAACCAATCAAAACAAAGGTAAACAAGGGGTGACGAGATCATTACTATGCTAGAACTAAGTCGGAGATTCGAGAAGAATCTTGACCATCCAAGTGCGGGCTGTGTTCAATAAACAAAACTAAGTTCTTAGGCTTGAAATACAAACGTTTAGCAACCAAATAAGATAAAGGACATAGATCTACCCGATCCGCTACCCAAAAGTTACGCACCAAAAAAGGGTGAGGAAATGAAAAGATTAACTTATAGTACAATGCGTTACAGTTACCTTAGTAGCACTACATATATAGGAATTGAAGGTCTTGAATAAGATTAGATCTACGTAATCCCATGGAAAATAAACATTATGGACATTGAAATATTGGCTTTTAAATTTAATTTTCAATGATGCTTTTGAGTATTGCCTTTTGCATAAAAAATGCAGATGTGAGGCATCTACAGCAACAAGTCACTAATATCTGTTTTGAGCTGGAGCTCAATGCAGAAATTATTTGCAATTCAATTAGTCTCTGTTTGTCCATACAACTTTTTTTCTAGCTGTTTTCCTTCAATCATTTCAGTTGTCACAAGATATTCTAGTTTTTCTCTTCTCATCAAATGGCCAAAAAGGGTTGCATGGTCTTTACATATTCTATTCATGAGTGATTTTGTTGTGTCAGCTTCTCATAACACTGTTTTGTTTAATTTCTTTGCAGGTTTTGCATAATCATTTCATTGGAAATGGTCTGAAGAAAGCATAACTCTTGTCTGACACCACACTTTGTCCATCAACTCGCAATGCTACTGTCTGTTCTCAGTGAATGTTTTTGATCATTTGTAGATCTTTTCCACCTATCTTCAAATGTGTTAGCTGTGTGATTATCTCATCATTTCATACTCTGTCAAATGCCAATGAAGCACAGGTAACATGATAATAAAAAATACATAAATAACTGTACAAAAATGGTTGACAATCAGTAATACTGTAAGTAATGAAATACAAACTCACCCATAAAATATGACAAAACTTTTACAAACCTTAAAAAAAAATGGAGACGATATTATAGTTTATACTCTAGCAAGTCAGTGATTAAAAAGAGATGTTCAACCTTACAGATCCAACTTTTATAAAACAGCTCTTCAAAATGAATACATAATTAAAAAAAAAAGAAAAAAAAAAAAAAAGCATGTCATAAAATGTGTAGTGCAAAAATCAGTTCTCACCAAATTCAATAAAAGAGTATGGCCTGGAGACTGTGTCGAGGCGAGACCCATACTGAGAGCTGAATTCAGTCTGCAGATCCTCCAGGTATGAAAATGCAAGTCTTTTGGAGAAAGATTTCTCAGACAAGACCAGGTAGCAAACACCTCTCTCTATCATATAGCTGGGGAAGCAACAAGTTTAAGAGGTGATTGTGAATTATATTTTTATATTTTTATATCATGTTTTTATATTTGCATCCTGGTATGCATACAATTTAAAATAGAGGATATTTTTTCAGGTTTTTTGCAAACATAAAAAATAAGACCTTAAATGAGGATACCAAACTTCATATAGAATGTCACTAATGATGAAAACATTTAAAGAAAAAGGGATGGTCCAACATTATAGGAAATTTTAGGAACCAAAAAAAATATCTTTTTTAAATATGTATCTAATTAAAGCAGGGGTTTAAAGGCTTGAAAAAAAAAAGATTTGCAGAACATTGGTATCATATTCTATAGCCCTTTTAAAGACCCAGCCGCAAAATAGTTAATCTAAAAAAATTTAGTGTTTTCACAATGTCAGTGGCATAAATGTAAAAAATGTAATGTATATATTTTAATGCATGATGACCTAACTATGGTGCTATTTGCCCCTACATCCCATGCTGCTGTGCTCTAAAAAATTTCTACATAAATAAATCAAAATCACTTTATGTAAAGGAATTTAATGAAAAAATACAACTCACTGAAAAAAATAATTTGAAGCTTCTAATGTACATCTGGCTGGAGGATTTGGGTCCTGAGAGAGTTTTCTAAACAACTGTTTTGCTTGGGTCTGATACTCCACCATACTGCGTCCTGACTAAAACCAATTCATTAAAAAAAAAATATAATACATACAAAACAGGAAGCACATCACTGAATTTATAATTGATGAATGTTGTCAGCAAAATAATTGCCCACAAGGAAGATCTATGGTGAAAGTAAATGGTGAATCCAACATCAATTCCTCCAACAATAGTCTAAAAATCAAATTACAAAACTTTAGAAGAGATCTCCAGTTTAAGTCTCTAACTTTGAGAGATGGACGCAAACCGATGCTGTTTAAGACCTAATGCCATTATATGATGTTTTTCCTGGATATTGAACTACAAGTTTAAAATGAGTTTTCAATGAAAGTTGCAACAAGAAAAAAATGTTTTTTTATTCTACACTTAAAATTCCAGAACGCAAATCATTATCAAGCCTTTATAAATGATCCAGATCAAGAATGTGCCTGGAAAGTGATTTAATTGCTATGGTCTTTAAGTATCCAATGAAACATGAATAGTGAAATCCTAATTTGATATGAAACAACTAAATTAGAAAACTGCAGCTGCCTTAATGGCTGATCTAATCAACACTTGGAGGGTTAAATAATAGTTGACAGCAAATTTCTCATTTTAAACTAGACACAAGATCTAATTTTAAAAAAAATCTCATTGCATCAAGTTTGATATTATTCTCAGATCTTTTTCTGTGGTCTCATGATCTGAAGATCTAAACTTGTAAGGAATTACAAAACCACACCTGTTCATCTTCCTGTACTGAAGCTGAAAGGGGCAAGCCATCTGCTACCCTTGCTATCATCGTCAACAAAACCATAGTTCTCTGTCTGCTGTTTGTGGATTCCTTGAACAGCGGTTGAGGGTCACAGCTGCAGACAAAATTTAAAATAATGCATGTGACACCGTTCCCTATAAAACAGAGGCTATTTTGATTAAAACTAATCCAGTATGAGCTCCATTCCGTTATTGTATAGATTTTCCAATAAAAAGCTGGCATTTAGTAAACTGTCAACCCTTCAATTGTTAAAGTAGAATGTATACACTATTTGTTATAAAGAAATCTCTTTAACTATCAAATTTGTAACACATATTGATGCAGTTGCACAGAATTTCTGATTCGTCAATAAGATTAAGAAGTGTTAGCCGATTTGTAAAACCCATCTGGAAAGGCTTAAATTTCTGTTGTATATTAAAAATTGACTAGCCTTGAGAGTCTAAAACACTAGAAGACTTTCTAATTATAGATCCTATTCAAATTTCTCTCAATCGTAGAGGCTTACTACCTTTTAAAATCTCATTGCACTCACAGGGAACAGCAGGAAAAATTATGAATGCAGAGCTTTCCAAGCAATTTACAGCTGGCCCCAAATAATGTGTCTGCTGTTTAGGACTAAAAATTTCATTTAATAATTTATCTATCTTTATACTACATGTTTATAATAGATCTAGATCTACTCAGCAAAGACATATTCTCATCTGGCAGCTTCTTAGGCCTATTTCAAGAAATTTAAGCTTGAGGTTACTAAACCTTACTGAAATTTAATAGATTCAGAGTATTAAGCACTAGAGATCTAGATATAAGTTTATCCTGGTTTAGCTAGTAAACTGCTGAGATCATGAGATTATAAAATTCCACTGTGATTTTAGAACTAGATCTAGATCTAGGCCTAATAAAATCAATAAATTAGCAGATATCGGCCCAACTCATGTTCTAATGCTTCACAATTGAATGTTTCCCAACAAACTGAAAAGTTCTTGTAGTTTAATGGGATTTTAGAGCAGCACAAAAAGATTAAAAAATGCTTTTATCTTGAATAGTAATTAGTATTAATTTGCAATGAACAAAACCTTCATATTCATGTTCAGCATATATATCAAATTCATTAAGCACAATACAATTTTAAAGCTTAGGGCGAGTTGGGCTGTTAACTGCAATAGGCCTTCATATTGTGAAACAAATTGAAGATGTGTTTAATAGTAAATGAAGGTGTTCTTTCATGCCATATCATACTAATTTGCATCGCTGGATCTATGTAGGCCTGATCAGGATCAGTGTTAATTTGGATTCTAACTTGATCTAGATCTAGACTAGATCTGATAGACCTAGGCTACACATCTAAATCTTGATCTGATCTACATTTATAGATGTTGACCTGATTCAAACTTATAGACCTAGAATCTAGGACCTCCAGATTCCCTATTTTGTAGTCTTGAATTATTAGATTGGATCCAGATTTCTAGAAATAGATTGTCCGAGAACCACGGAATGCAAGTCTGATGGTGGAAACCTTAATTTTTCAAGATACATACTTTTGTGTTACTGTAGCAGGTATAGGATCTCGATGATGCTTGAAAGACTCTGTCGATCAGGTGCTAATTTAAGATTTAAAGCCGGGTAAAATAACTAAGACGTGGCTGTTAGTTCGTGGTGATGAACTTTACTTTGCTTTGGTTGAAAACTGATTTCAAAGAAATGAGAGCTTCATAATGGAGAGCGTCGATCTTTGATTATGCGTTAACGTAGTATCATCTGTTCGCAAAATATTATTACTTCACAAACTCTATAATAATTCTTATCTCAGGGGGAAAGAGAGAGAGAGAGAGAGAGAGAGAGAGAGAGAGAGAGAGAGAGAGAGAGAGAGAGAGAGAGAGAGAGAGAGAGAGAGAGAGAAAGAAAGATGGATAAATTGGGGGGGCGTGAACAAAATAATATGATGAATGTAAAATCCACCCAACCTTCAGATAAAATTGTCAGCGATGAATTACGAAATACAAGTTTAAGAACACTTCGTTCAAAATTCAAACCACTGATGAGGTAATATGCAGCAGAATCGCCCAAACCTGATGCCAGAAGAGGAGTAGTTATTTATGTTAAAAAAGGCCTTAAAGCACAAGAGATAAACTTTAGTGCATATGAGACTGTGAAAGATACAGTGTGGGTGAAGCTTCAATTGGAAAAGGGAGAGTTGCTGATAGGATGCATATACAGATCGCCAAGTAACAAAGAGGATATGAATGATCAGCTGTATAAGTTGATAAAGAATGCAATACAAGGGAGAACTCATATACTACTTACAGGAGACTTTAATCACCCTGAAATTGACTGGGAGAATGAAACATCACTTCAAAATGATAATCATAAAGCAACAATTTTTCTTGAGACTGTAGTTTGAGATAATTTGCTCTATGAACATGTTAAAAGTCCCACTCATTACAGAGCAGAGCAGACACCAACCCTTATAGACCTGATTTTGACAAATGAAGAAGGTATGGTCAAGAATGTTGTACACAGTGCACCTCTGCAGAGATTGAGGAAGGTAATGGTGAAGCCAGATTCAATTATTCAAAAGGAGACTATAATAAGCTGAAGGAGGTCATCAAGGGAAACAATTTGTGTGAGATAATAAAAGACATGAATTTGACTGATGGATGGAACAAGTTTTTAGAGACATATAATGCTGCTGCAAATGAATGTATCCCCAAGAATAAAGGAAAAGGGAAAGAAAAACAAACAAAGCGACCCCCATCGTGGATGAACGAGGAAGTACGTCTAGCACTCAAGGAAAAGAAAGTGGCTTTTGCAAAGTATTCAAAGATAAAGGATGGGAGAGATTACAGAGAATACGCTAAGGCACGAAATAGAGCAAGGGCTGTTTGCAGAAAAGCAGTGAAAAACTATGAGAAAGCAATAGCAAGAGAAGCGCAGCACAATCCAAAGGCCTTTTATGCATATGCCAACAGTAAAATGAAAACAAAAGAAGGAGTAGCTGATCTACTGGACGAGGAAGGGAAAACAATCACAAACAATAAAGAAAAAGCTAACATTCTGAACAATTTTTTTTGCAGTGTATTTACCGAGGAAAATATCAAAGATATGCCTGAGTGCGAAGACAGACACGTGAAAACTGAGCTTGGTGACATTGTCTTTATAAAGGATATAGTAATAAAAAAATTGAAACAGTTAGATCCCTCAAAGTCTCCTGGACCAGACGGAATGCACTCACGTGTTCTAAAAGAGCTTGCAGAAGAATTAGCAGAACCTCTGGCAATGATTTTCACAAAGTCTATAGAGGAAAGCAAACTTCCGGATACTTGGAAAGAGACTAATGTCACCCCACCTTTCAAAAAAGGCAATAGATCAAAACCAAGTAATTATCGGCCAGTCAGCTTAACAAGTGTACTGTGCAAGGTGATGGAATCAATTATAAGGGATAAAATCATGGAACATACAGAACAAAACAAGCTTCTCTCATCCTGCCAACATGGATTTGTCCCAAAAAGATCGTGTGCGACAAATTTGCTGCATACTCTGGAAAAATGGACTACAGCACTGGATACGGGAAGACCTGTAGATGCAGTTTACCTAGATTTTGCAAAAGTCTTTGACTCTGTCCCACACCAGAGACTGATAGCCAAAACTGAGTCATATGGTATTAAAAGCAAGGTCCTGAACTGGATTAGGGCTTTCCTCATTGGAAGACAGCAATGGGTATCGGTGAAGGGAATGTATTCAGATTGGTCGAATGTTACAAGTGGCGTCCCACAAGGAAGTGTATTTGTACCAGTACTGTTTGTGATTTTTATCAACGACCTGCCGGAAATCCTAGAATCATGGTGCCCAATGTATGCTGATGACACCAAAGTCTCATCCACAGTCCAGACAGAATCGGAAAGACAGACTATGCAGGCAGATATAGATAAACTGGTCGACTGGGCAGACAAGTGGCAGCTTCGCTTTAATGCAGATAAGTGAAAGGTCATACACATTGGCAGGAATAACCCAAAGCAAGACTATACTATGAGACTTCACTATTCACAGGATATAGCAAAGCTGGAAACTTCACAATGTGAAAAGGACCTGGGGGTAATGGTGGATAATGAACTCAAATTCAGCAGGCATGTTGAGGCACAAGTGGCTAAGGCAAACAAAATATTGGGGCTGATCAGAAGATCATACCAATTTTTAGATAAGGAGAGCCTAAGATTGTTATTCACTGCACTGGTTAGACCTCATCTGGAGTTTAATAATGTAGCATGGTCGCCAAGATTCCAGAAAGACAAAAATCTTATAGAAAGTGTGTTGAGGAGAGCTTCCAAGTTGGTTCCAGGCTTGGCTGAATTGGCATACGAAAAGAGATTAGAAAGCCTACAGTACAGGAGAAAAAGAGGAGATATGATAGAAGTCTACAAGTTTACCCATGAAATGTATGATGTCAGTTCGCCTCTTATCAAGGAAGACGATACAAGAAATAGAGGACATATGCACAAATTGAGAAAATGTAGAGTAAACACTGGACTAAGACAGCATTTTTTCTCAAATAGAGTTACAGACATCTGGAATGGGCTGCCAATTCATGTTGTGAATGCTCCATCATTGAACAGTTTTAAATATAGACTAGATTGTCACTGGAAAGAACACATGTATCACTGTATTTAGAGTAATTTAGACAGGGGAGATCACCAACACTCAAAATAGTTCTACAAAAGACTGTGAATAAAAAGATCAGCAAAAGGCCTAAAGGCCTAATAATGCTGAAAAAATATCATATCAAACCATCGAGCTGTGGCAAAGGGACTTTCTAAAATCATTCTTAAAAAATTTTCAGAAGGATTCTGGAGAGGTAGGCAGAAATCAAGATTCAAAGATTGCCCTCCAAGATGAGCGCCAATAATTTCCTTAGAGCCACAGAAGATCAAGTCACACAAGTCATGAGAATGAAGTGTGCAGTCACCGGTCCTCTTCCTTGTTGCATGCATAGTCATACTACTAGGCTTACCACCACCACCACTTCTACTACTACTACTACTACTACTACTACTACTACTACTACTACTACTACTACTACTACTACTACTACTGCTGCTGCTGCTGCTGCTGCTGCTACTACTACTACTACTACTACTACTACTTCTACTACTACTACTACTACTACTAGAGATATTTTGGATTTCAGTAGTTCTTTTTCTTCTGACGAAGAGACTGAAATACCATCTCTATAGGACGAGACTGACATAGGTGCTTAGAGACAATACATCACATAATTATTGTACTGTTTCCCGTTCTTGCATTATCATAAAGCCAATTTTTTAATGTATTCACTGGCATTCCTAAAGCTTTGCATCTTTCTATATCACGTTTTCGCGAGGGGAAACCGGCCGATTCCTGACTCTGTGTTGGATAGAACCGATCTTTTAGCAGAGTGGGTAGAGATTTCAGGGTCCAGCTGCAAAGTTTTGATAGGAGTCTTGTCAGAAGAAAAAACAACAACTTTCAAACATCCAGTTTATTTGTCAAGACGAAAAAAAAAATCACAAGATCCATTAAATGTTTTCTCCTTTTGTGGCAAGTGATTGTTTCTTCATTGCTTGTTTGATATAGAGCACCCAAAACAGTCATTTGTACATATCAAGCTTAAGCCCGCGTGGGATTGAAAATTGAAAAAAGATGAGGCACGAAAGTCACCTTAGGACGTTGTAAGGGTCACATCCACGAGGAAGATTCCTGCGGATATCAGGGCAAACGCTATATCACTGCAACCACCGACTCTCCAGTTAGCGAAATTCTGTATTATCAATCTGAGCTTTACTGTATCGCAGTCTAAACATAACTATGAAATATCAATTTGTCGATACTGAGAAATATTCCGATGTAAAAGACAAAAAGGAGCAACTTCACATAAGGTCAAAAGTTGTTATAATAAAATGATATTTCCGTTAAAATAGATTCATTTTTTTTTCGTTTGTAAAGTCTTTTGCGTGCCCTATTTAGCTATAAGCAAGGGTTTAAATACAATTTTTTTTCCATTTTTCCTTTTTTTTTTAGACATTAGTAATAATCGTACAGCGTTTTTTATATTATTCATTAATATATTGATAACAGTACCAAATAGATTTATGGTATTGCATTTCTAACCTTAAAATATCAGTATAGTTTGTGTTAATGCATTATTTGTTCTTCAATTTAAGCCATAGAAGGATAAATTGTTGAAAATAGCACTCCTAAAGTGCTATTTTTGAAATTGTTATGCTTCTATTATTGATACTGATTATTGTATTGATATTAATATAATTCTTCTTCTTCTTCTTCTTCTTCTTCTTCTTCTTCTTCAAACACATCAATTTCATTAATGAATTAGTTATGTAATAGTTATGTAATAGTAGACAAAAATTAAAACGATCTCTTTACATAAGCCACGATTTTTATCATGACAGGATTACACAATGTTTTGCAGACAGCGATAAAATTTTCGTTTATCTTGATATGCTTTGCTTTGACTTTTATTAGTTTCTGTTTCCTTTACATAATGCAAGTTAGATGTCTAGTCTATGTGCACGTCATTGCTTGCAGCTTACAGTTTTATCTCCTTTTGTTTTTAATTCAGTTTTCGCCTTTTTTTTATTTTTCCTTCGTGACCGCTGCATGCCACTTGACATAAACTTGGTTGCTTATACTAAAATTTGTCCACTAGTATTTCGGTATTCCTCTATATTGACAGACGAACGTCCGCTTATCTTTACAATTTCTAACATAGCCCTGCAAGGTGCGCTTGTCCATAACCATACAGTCGACAAAGCCGGTGTCGTGAGGGCCCTGATCGTACGCGAAGAAATCTCAGAATATATGGTGGAGCCATGTTCAAACCTGAACTCTCCTTCTTTATCCATATCATTAACTCCAATCCAGAATTAATGTCCGTCTCTGCCCCAAGCCTTAAGAGCGTACTGGCCCTTACCATTTTCACTGCACATAGTGCATGCTACATTGTGAATCTCCTTTGTCATACCGTCCGAGATATGAGATAGTAATGATTTCTTGGGATGAAGAGCGAACCTCCACCCTCATAGCAATAATTATTTAGTAGCTCGCCCATCATAAACAAATTCATACATTTTTGTTCCGTCACTGTCAATAAACCGAGGTATCAGCTTTTTCTGGTGACTTGGAAAGATGTACTGCTTGCCTGATGACGTACAAAAAAAATACGTAAACAAAAAAGGTATCGATTACAGCCTATGGTTTTATTTACCTGTTGAAAGAGCAATATATTACTACCATTTCTGTTGAATTCACACTACCTAGAAGTGAGAATTGTGAATGAATCGAAAATTTATTACTCTGGAATGATTTACCGGTGGCATTGCCACAAAAAATTAACATCTTTTTCGAGTTTCCATTAAAAGCGTCCCTTATGCTCACGAAATATTTAATTAAGGGTTCACTACTGCTCCAATATTTAGACAATCAATGTAACTTACAATGCAACATGTGTGAACTTGCTTTGTATTTCTATTATTTAAAAAAGTGGCAATTCCTCAAAAATAGAAAAATGCGACTTTTGCTCTAAAGTCTTAACCTATTTCTCTCGTTTTGTGTTTTCATCTTCAGTCGTACTTTCCAATTTCACGAATAGGCTAACAATCTGATCGTGATAAATGTAGTTTTCCTGGGTTGTTCAAAATTACACGTACGACTCAACAGTTTTTTTTTGTACAGAATTGAAGCCCACTAGAAATACTACATCGATACTAGAAAACAAATGATTATTTACTTCTACTAGCTATTTTGAGATATCAATCAAATGTGAAAAAAGGAGCAACATACCACCACCTATACCTCGGAGTAAGTAAAAAAAGATATATTAGCTGATTATCAAACAAAAATAAGATCAGACACTATTTATTGATACATTTGAAAAAAGAAATTCTTTATCTGCAGGTTTAAATAATTGGGCAGCTATGAACTTCCTCAAGCCAGCAATCTTTTTGTCTCGTTTTGAGGAGGGAGTTCATAGTCCTCTAATAACCATTAAAAAGGTCTAAAACTAGAATAGGAAATTGCAGAGTTAGCATTTTAACTCTCTAGATTTGGATTTACAGCTAAGGGGTTAAAAGAGATATATTTGTAATGTCTAGATCTCTTACTAGATAGTAGTAGTAGTAGTAGTAGTAGTAGTAGTAGTAGTAGTAGTAGTAGTAGTAGTAGTAGTAGTAGTAGTAGTAGTAGTAGTAGTAGTAGTAGTAGTAGTAGTAGTAGTAGTAGTAGTAGTAGTAGTAGTAGTAGTAGTAGTAGTAGTAGTAGTAGTAGTAGTAGTAGTAGTAGTAGTAGTAGTAGTAGTAGTAGTAGTAATAGTAGTAGTCGTAGTAGTCGTAGTAGTCGTAGTAGTCGTAGTAGTAGTAGTAGTAGTAGTAGTAGTAGTAGTAGTAGTAGTAGTAGTAGTAGTAGTAGTAGTAGTAGTAGTAGTAGTAGTAGTAGTAGTAGTAGTTTTAGCAATTAGATGGATCTGAGAAAAAGGTCAGAATTATAGTGAAGAAACTTGGAAGTTAGCAATAGAAGGAACAGAAACTACAAGTTTGAACAACAGAGTACCAAACTACTGCCAAAGAGTGTAGACTGTTCAAGTTAATGCCTGAGCTTCTCTGGTCACTCCTCTTCACAACAGTAACACATCTTAGTTAGCATCAATACTAGTTACAGTCTATAAATTCACAAGAACTGGTTAGGGATTCCGCAGGGTCTTAGATGTATGGCAACTCGAAAACTCCATTTGAAATATATCCAACAGATGCATAAGTGGGGACTGCTTGAAGACTAGGTAATTTGGCGGGAAGAACGGTCCAAATGCAAGTTAAAATCGGCAGCGACAGAAGAGGTGAGCAACTGAATAATAATGAGAGACGTGATCGGCCAAACACACGCTCGCTGAATGTATATTCTTAAGGCCATCATTGCAAAGAAATGCAGAGGGTAAAGAGAAAAGAGATATGACCATCGATGAGATAGGGCATAATGAAATTCTCTGGAGGATCCAAAAGGTAGTGCAGCAACCTTAGTGATGGCGCTAGATCGATTGGCATACATCACTAGTGATGTTAGTTTCATGGAGTGATAATTTATCTGGCATACGGCATCCTTAAGGATCGGCATCCTCGACAGATCATTGCATAAGCTACATCCATTCAATTCAAATCTTGTGCGTTGGATAAAGAAAAAATACGATTTATTCACACTGTGCTAAGTCAGACAGAACACAGAGTACTTCCTGAGCCCTAGCAAGAAAGCCCTAACGTAAAGGGAGGTACGTGGAGGCACGGACACAGAGGAACTTGCCTTGTTACTAACAGCGAAAGGAGAGACGCGTTTATCTCAGGCAAGTCTACAGAAATTCAATAGAGAAAGAGCAATCGTCAAGCTTTCGAAATTCAATCAAAGCAACTAACCAAAAGGAATGATTGCTGGCTGGTTGTGACGACCGACAGGTTCAGCAGGGTTTTCGGGATGGGGATTTCATCTTGATTTGATCTGGGAAAATGAAACTTAGACTCAACTTAGACTCCTCACAATTATTACCGAGAGATTCAAGACTGAGTGAGGCTCGCAGCAACATAATAGAAAAAATCCTTGACTCGATCAAACAACTAGATAAATCAGCCTACCACTATTCCATCATTCTATCAACTGTCAAGCCTCACACGTTGCACCAGTCCAGCTGAATGACCAGCAAAAATTGTCCACGTGTCAGAGTCGAGTTGAAATCTACCATTTCTCCGAAATGTGCCTGACCGCTGTCATGTAACACTGACGCCTTCTTAACCAGGTGTGCTAGCTTTTCTTCTTTTTTCACCCTTATTTTTTTAAGAAGTGAAAGTAGAGATTAGAATCATGACGAATTCGACTCATTGGAAATGGGGGAAAAGATTTTTGTGAAATTGACAAATTTAATGCGTATTTTTAGAGCTTTGTTTAACTTCTATATAATTGATACTCGTTTAGAATAAGCGTGATCTTTCCCAAGAGGGTGTGAATTTTAGGTTATGTGAGAGAGTAAAGTGGGAGAAGAATTAATTTTGAAAAGAATAATTTACAGGAGAAAGCGAGAGCAAGCTGAAAAAAAAAGGATGAAAACGGGGTAAAAGAGATAACATGATAAATTCTGGGAGGGGCAATAAGGTCAAAGAGGCAAAAATGATAATAAATGGGAGATGACAGTGGCTTATGTTAAGACTTAGAGTATACAATTTAAAAAAGCTGCAAACGTAATCGAAAAATAAAAAGAAGAAACATTCTCGACCTCCCTGACTCGTGATGACAAAGAGAAGGAACTACAAAATAGTTTATGATGACATCCTAACAATATTGATGATGAGGCCAAAACTCTGATGAATCTAACTCAGACAAATAAAGTCTATAAAAGATTGTCTCATTAAAGATGTAGAGAAAAAAAAAAACAAGAAAAAAGAATGACCAATAGGTGGTCAGTTCGACAAAGATAAAACAAGCTAGGTTGTCTTGACATGACCATGTGCAGTTCTTACTTGTTTAACGTCTTCTAAGTCTGTCTGTTAGAGTGTTTAACAGGAAGAACTGGCACTAGAAAACTGCTCAGAGCTCAGGTGAGCGCCGCTGCTTATCACTGGCCAACACCTGGCTTTTGTACAGCTTCGTTCATCAGGTGAGCTCGCGAAGCCCAAACTCTGTTGCCGGTCAAACTCTTCGAAAGTTGTAGAGGAGATGACGTACATGGGTATGACAATCAATGAGATCACAACTGTAAGTTTTTCTTAAATAATTTTTTTCTCATTAGTTAATACATCGGTTAGGAGAAGGGTTGTGAACTGAAGTGCATGCAAAAAAAAGGAGAGACCCAGTCTGGTTTTGCTCAATCCAACAACCTTGATTTGTATAGAAAATTTTAATTATTTTAATTGCGATAGCTTAGTGCTTGAGAGGATCTGTTCACAGTACCCCTGTTTTCAAGTCATTTCAACAGTTATCCAGTTATCTCTGGGAAGCCAGACGGGCTTATAACAATAGAAACAGCCCAATATTTTCAACATAACAATATGAAATATGACATATAAGGGAGATGGCTGAGGTTTATCCTCTTGGATGCGTTCTGCCAAGGTCGCCTTTATCTGAATGCATTGCAGATATTAGCAGTTTAAAACAAGACGATGCTTCTTCGTTAGATCTATTAAAAATCTAAAACTATTAGATTTGAATATAATTGACCCATAACGTTGACAAAATAAGAATTGTGATAGACAGAGCAACTTTAATTTCTTGATAAAATCGAGCCAGCTTGGTCTATGAAGAGTATAAATCAAATTGTGGAAAATCTACATAGTAGGGCAGTTTTAAATTGAGAGGCAATATATTCGTTCATAATTTTTCAACACTCTATTTAAGCTAATATATTCTTCAAAAGGTAAACAAACATAATCTTCTATCATTATAGATATATTAATTTTGGAGACCTTCAGACCTACACAGACCTTTAACTAATTCCAATAATTTCAGGAACTACGGGACATTCTAATCATGTTCTATGCATGGTAATGGTAGTCTCAATCTTTTATAACAGCATACGTTGGTATTATATACACCCTGATGGAGATTGAAGAATTGTGTAATGCACTTTCCAAAGACAAAACGCCACGTTTCTTTCTGGAACTCTCTAGGTTCAAATCTTTAACTACCAGGCAAGCATTGTAGTTGTACATTTCGATCACAACTACCTTTTCTCGAAGGGCAACCCTTAAGTCAGTTTGTTTTCGATCTATTTTTTTTTCCTTTTTCTGCTTAAAAGTTAATGGGATACGACAATAATAGTGAATTTTTCTTCAAACCCTGTTTACCTTTTTGCACTGCTTTAGTCAATGATTAGATTACCCATGTAAAGCCACTAATATTCTTAGTATTATTCTTGCTCTATTCAAGACCTCGTCACAAGCTATGTTTCTCCTGGTCTGGTTCGCCACTATCAAGATGGCAGCGGCAGTGTTTATAGACCCGGCCTTGATAGAAGCTATGGGGCTAGAGCCACCCTCCAACCCCAATCATGAGCTGATGGCGGAAGGTGGAATACCAAGTGAGATTTTTCTTATGATATTCAGAATGAAAGGTCTTTTGACAGTCTGGTCGACTTACGGACATCAGAATAGTAGGTTTAGCACCATTTGCATCGCCACCAATGTCATTATCATCATTGTTCTTCTTACCATCATTATCATCGTTACGGTCATCATCAGTATCATTATCATCATCACCATCACCACCACCACCATCTTCATCATCATCCTCATTGTCATCATCACCACTATTATGAACACCATCACCACCATCACCATCATCATCATCATCATCATCATTATCACTATCGTCATCATAATCATTATCATCATTATCATCATCATCATACTACTACTACTACTACTACTACTACTACTACTACTACTACTACTACTACTACTACTACTACTACTACTACTACTACTACTACTACTACTACTACTACTACTACTACTACTACTACTACTACTACTACTACTACTACTACTACTACTACTACTACTACTACTACCACCACCACTACTACTACTACTACTACTACTACTACTACTACTACTACTACTACTACTACTACTACTACTACTACTACTACTACTACTACTACTACTACTACTGCTACTGCTACTGCTACTGCTGCTACTACTATTACTCTCTCTCTCTCTATATATATATATATATATATATATATATATTTATATATATATTGCCGTAGATGATTATTATGTCACTCTCTTGGTAGCCTATGCCATTTTAGGCGCATATTATTATCATTCTGTCGGTAATATAAAAGGGCAAGAGGCGTAGGCAGGGTACAGTTATTCAAAACACACTTGGTACATGGATGACTTCTCACCCACCCCATCCCCACCTCCTTTTCATTGGTTTATGGGGTCGTCTGTTGCAGACTTGAAACTTCTTCTTCTTCCTCTTTTTCATCTTCTGATTGCTTTTTTTTTGTTGTTGATGATATTCTTCTTCTTCTTCTTCTTCTTCTTCTTCTTCTTCTTCTTCTTCTTCTTCTTCTTCTTCTTCTTCTTCTTCTTCTTCTTCTTCTTCTTCTTCTTTTTGCTCTTCTTCTTCTCGATCTTACTTTTTTCTAACAATTTAAAGAAAGAAAAGAAGAGAGAGAGAGAGAGAGAGAGAGAGAGAGAGAGAGAGAGAGAGAGAGATACAGTGACAAAAAGAGAATAATAGAGAAAAAGACAAAGCTGCGAAGAAGGCCGTAGGAAGAGGAAGAAAGAAAAAGAAGAAGCTAGAAAAAGAAAGAGGAAAAGTAGAGAGAGATACAGGCAGATAGATAGACATATCGATAGATCGATAGATAAATCGATAGGAATATATATATATATATATAATATCTTACCTAAAATTCTTTTCATACGACACTGGTGTGTACACCCTTGTCCTCCGCTTGAAACACCAGTATCGCATGAAGAGAATTTAAGGTAAGATCTCCCACAGTTGAGCACACATCAATTATTCCAACTTATCTTCAAGCTATATATATATATACATAATAAAAAAAAAAAAAAAGCAAATAAATAGATGAATAGAGAGATAGATAGATAAATAGTTGGATTTCTAAATTGATAGACAAATAGATAGATGAAAAGATACAAAGATAGATAGACGGATAGATGGATGGATAGATAGAAAGATAGATAGATCGATAGCGATAGATAAATAGATAGACAGAAGCGGAAAGATGCAGACCAAATCAGAGAGACTGAGAAAACTAGAGAGATTGATCCGACACGAGTGGTCGCTTGTCTGTATAGACCTACATGATAGATCGGAAATATGACTTAACACCAGCAAACTTTGCCCAGGTGATTCTTTATAACAGCTCAATGGCCTTGCTCTACCTGTTATGTTACTCGTTCGTCATTGTTGTCGTTGTTGTTTTGCTTGTTTTTTGTTTTGTTTTGTTTTTCAGTTCTGCCTTTCTCTCTCTCTCCTCCCCAAACTGCCTTATTCTTCATCTCTACACACATACCTTATACAGACGACATAAAAATTCACAGGGAAAAAGGGGCAGATAATCAAGTGGTTATGTGGTGTTTAGTAAGCTCTTGTACGAGACAGTGGTAGGTTTGAATCCGGACTTGACAAATGAAAAGGCGAATCTACACAACTTTCCTTACCTGGCCCATGTAGAAAATGACTACATGATAAGAGACAGTTGAACATCTTGTCATTACATTAGAGTGACATGCAGTTTTTGATGCGCGTTACAGAGACATAAGTCGCATACTATCATGAATTTTTTTTCTTTCTCAATGAGCACGATCATCATGAAAGGGGAAAGATTTGAGGGGCGAGGGGGGTGAGGAGAGGGTAGAAAAGATTGAAGACAAATTGCCATTTATTAATGATTAGTTCAAAATCGCCGTTTTGCTTTAGGGCATTTAAATTTGAAAGATTTTAAAAATCAGTGTACACAATTTTAATTTTTTTAAAGAAAACAATTGCTTCAGCAGTACCAAAAAAAAAAAAAAAAAAACACATGAAAATTCAGTCATTGCACCTTGTAAAATGCAGAGCGGAAAAAAAAAGAGAAAGAGAGAGAGATCGGGTTATGATGTGCATTTTATAGTTGGAAAACAGATAAAAAAAATCATACACACATAGAAAAAATAAATAGTAGTCACTTGCTATTTTTTTCTTTTTCTTTTTTTTTTTTTTTTGGGGGGGGGGGGGGGGTTATTCTTGTTGCACTAAGAGAACCATGGCCGTAAAATCCGCAACAATTGAGAATAGTTTTTGTTCGTAATATCTAGGGTGACTAGATTAAAAGTTTCATTCTTATTTTAACTTAATTTCACTGTGCCTTAAAATACATACAATACCTGCTTTAATATACCGTAATTAGAAAAATAAAAACTTTTTTTTTGCATAAGAATTTGGCTGAACCAGCTTGTGGGAAAAGAAAAGGAACAGTTGCAGCTTAAAAAAAACCTTCCGAAAGATTTAATTTTTGTGCAAGAAATTGCTGTGTTTATTTTCGGTTTCAAGCGACAGTTTCCGAGCTAGCCATGGGACAAAGGTTAGGATCACTTCTAACCATTGTTTTTAAGCCATTTCCATGAAGATGCGTATTGCAGAGGATTCCACATCATTTGCAGTTCCTCTTACCCCTCCCTCAGTAACACGAGTAATGTTTAAACTAGGTTTTCCAGTGCGCTTTCTAAGAATTATATTTTATAATTTTAGCCCTGTGTTTGACAAATTCAGCTCTTTTGTAATAAAAAGAGGATTCTTAAAGAATACGATATGGAACTTCCTTTCTAGGCAGCCCATTTTATCTCATCAAGAAAACCGATCAAGTTTAATTCTTTCCTCTCTTCTCACAATTATAAAGTCACTGTCTACATATGCAGTCAAGTCTTCATCACAATCAAGGGCCCAAGGGCCGCCTTGATCATACCTGTACTTGTTTATTTCTTTCTTCCTTCATAAACTACCAAATAATTTTCCTTTCTTTCTAGCTGTCAGGAGTTCTATGTGTCAGCGCGTACGTTTTGCATGTTTAAGGTTTTTTTTTCCTTTCTTTCTTGACCAACGCTTCATTCTTCACGTCAACTGTAGCCATACGCCTCGCATCGTAGAATCCTGCAAGGTCGCTCAGTAAGCTTTGACGAATCCAGCGACAGGTATGTGAGGTGACAGATGTGGCTTACACCTGTCCAACAAATAATCCATTTCTTACTACTTGTGATGTTTCCCATTGTATGTAAATTTGTTGCCTTTCCAGCCTTAGTCTCCGCTTTCTAATCTTTATTTTGTGCTTTATCGATAGTTATGACCTGCTGATGATTTAATCCTTGTGTCATGATAGGAGCGAGGGAGAGACTAAACAATGAAGCCTCTTGTTCAATGCTAATCGCGCCTTGGCCATGTTGATTAGATTAGCTGAGACAAAAGGCTAATAATCCCTACCTGTCAATACTGAATTGTTGCAAAGAAAGGGGACGAGTAAATTACAAGACAATTTTCGCTCATTAATTCACTCATTTCTAATCGCAAGTGGGCAAAATACTTGGACAATGAGACATGTCCGACTCCGACAGTTTTCATAATTTGCTGAAGTTGACGAGCTTGAGCTTCAAACAATGGAGTAGATTGTTTTTTTTGGCAAAGCTGCTTCACATAAAATGAAGTGGACAATGAGCTGTATGCATTTAGTTTTCAAGACCACAGTTATAATGTTCATGCAATCTTTGGATACGACACGCCTTGGAAAAAACCTACTTATCTCTATTTGATACTCGCTCGTGTAGTGAACTTTAATTTTTGATAAGTGTTCAACACCTCTGGAAAGGAAAATTCCTTAAGTACTTTCAAGTATAAGTTTGTGTAATAATTAAGAAGAGAATTGTCAACCCAAATAAAAAAGAAGCACTTTGTATAGCTGGAAAAATAAACGACTAGAAATAGAATAGCTTTTTGCTTCAACAAAATGAAGCAGGTTGCTTTTCTTATGTTTTCAACATTTTTTGTTGGTGAGTTGATTCTCTTTCCTTTTTTCTTTTCTTCCTTAGCTTAGGCCTATTAGCTGATAGTATCGGCATAACATTTTACTTCATTTTGAATATGTTTATGTAATACATTATAACATCATCCTTCTCCTTATCATGTTAAGAAGTGCTCGTAGTAAAGGATGGTGTTTCCCTCTAAAAGATAGAGCACTCATATGCGTTTAGTCAGTCCGTTTATTTTTCCATTGTTTCAGATCAAACTAAAAGCTGCTGTGTCATAATTTGTAAAGCAAATAGTAGGATTTTTTAAAATCTAGACGAGATTGTACAGCAGGCAGGGAGAGATTGGCAGATGAGATGTTGATAGTCTAACTCCACAAGAGTAGGCATTATGCCATTGTATTAAAAATTGTAATGAATTTTTAGGCGATTTAAAAAGAAAAAAAGAAATAAATGAATAAATAAAAAGCTCCGGGCATGACTTGAGAGACGATAAATCCATCTCAGTAACATCCGCTATTCTTATCTTTATTTTATTTTCAAGGAAAATTGAAAAAGTTTGTGATAGTCTACCTCAAGTTCTTGTGGTGGAAATAGCCAGCGTAAAAATGAGGGTTTAGCATCAGGTAGCGCAGCAAAATTCATACTAATAAATGGTCATAGCTCGACTTGAATTTTTCTTAAATTGGCAAATTGTGTCATTTTGTTGCTTCATTTCTGAAAACTTTGGTTGGCATGAGAGAACGTATTTTTTTTAAAGAGATTTTCTTTTGAGGGGTAGCTCTATCATAAGTCTGACAAAAAATATTCCTTAGTGTTTTGCTTCCCTCACGCCTTAATTCCTGCTCTCCTTGGAATGACAGTCCACATCACTCCCTCCTTTCCTCTTTTTTTATACAAAAGGGCCTCTGGGCTTTTGGCTAATCTTGTCGCACCACTCATAATTATACATGTATCTTAAATATTGATTTTTTTAATGCATCAGTTATATATGATTTATGTTCTTGCACTGTCCGTTTTATGATAAAATAGCCTCAGAGCTGAAATTTCACGTAATATTAATCAGATACGAAGAAGGCTTTGAGTGAAAGAGATCGAAATAATTTTGCGATACGTAGAACTCGAACCCTTGCAGCGGCATCCGACGCTTTGCCACATAGAGACTGAAGGAGAAAGAAAGAGACAGGGAGACATAGAGAGAGAGAGAGAGAGAGAGAGAGAGAGAGAGAGAGAGAGAGAGAGAGAGAGAGAGAGAGAGAGAGAGAGAGAGAGAGAGAGAGAGAGAGAGAGAGAGAGAGAGAGAGAGAGAGAGAGTAGTATAGAAAAATCAACCACAAACCTAGATCTAGCTCGAGACCGACAAATAAGACGAAAGACGTGAAAACATTACAACAGATGGAATGAACAGGGATCGAACCTGCGCCTCGATGCGGCACCCATCGCCTTGCCGAGACAAGACCAGGCACTTAACCACTGAGCTATCCGCATCTACAAAAATAGATGCTTCATTTATGCTTTTCAGTCAAATGGCATCTTTCTTAGATCCGTTAGAGGCTAGTTTGTTTATGTCCTGTAAAAATATGGACTTGATCGTTCTTAGCGATTCAACCTCTTAGTCTATTCAAGCCAGCATGAAAGTCACTGTTCCTGAAGCATCTATTTTTTGTAGATGCGGATAGCTCAGTGGTTAAGTGCCTGGTCTTGTCTCGGCAAGGCGATGGGTGCCGCATCGAGGCGCAGGTTCGATCCCTGTTCATTCCATCTGTTGTAATGTTTTCACGTCTTTCGTCTTATTTGTCGGTCTCGAGCTAGATCTAGGTTTGTGGTTGATTTTTATATACTTCTTATTTCCTTATTTTCAGTCACATGCATCTTTAGATCCTTAGATCTAGCTTCGTCTGTCTCAGCCTCTAACGTGGTTTGACTGCTTTCTTTATTTCTATATTCATTTATGCTTTTCAGTCAAATGGCATCTTTCTTAGATCCGTTAGAGGCTAGTTTGTTTATGTCCTGTAAAAATATGGACTTGATCGTTCTTAGCGATTCAACCTCTTAGTCTATTCAAGCCAGCATGAAAGTCACTGTTCCTGAAGCATCTATTTTTGTAGATGCGGATAGCTCAGTGGTTAAGTGCCTGGTCTTGTCTCGGCAAGGCGATGGGTGCCGCATCGAGGCGCAGGTTCGATCCCTGTTCATTCCATCTGTTGTAATGTTTTCACGTCTTTCTTTTATTTCTATATTCAGAGAGAGAAAGAGAGAAAAAGATAGGAAGAAAGAGTTACAGGAATGATAAGAAATCGCTTACATTCTCCTTTATAAAAAACTTGTCGCTTTTCTGCGTTAATTCTGCCTGAGATCACAGACGAAAGACTAAAATCTGTTTCTCACCATTTCTAGACTATAAAATCCAAAGACTTTTTCGTGTCAATTTGGGAAAAAGGTGGAAATGAATACATAACAGTACCATTTAACATTTTACGTCTTTTGTCTCTCTCAGTTTGCTTCATTTACTTTCCATAGTTTTCTTCGCCCAGTATTTTTTAACTTGGAAACAAACACTCTCCTGACCTGTTTCGAAAATTTTTTATCTAAGTTTTTTTTAATTTTCTCCTTGAGCAAATTAATGTGCGTGTAAAATGTTGTCGTATTAATTTCCTACTGCCACAAACATGATTTTGTTACTTCGCTGGATCTTGGTGCACTAGAGAAAATAATAACAATTTAGATTCTTTCATCATAATATTAGTATGCTTTCTGGTGGTAGCTTTCTTTTATCCAATCAACAAGAAATATAAACAGCCATACTTATTATAATCTTAAACGTAGCCTATTAACAGTTTTTGACCTGTGATGATAATTACATTCAAATTTTACTTGCTTTGTATTTGAAGCTTTACGAACCACATTCAATGTCGTGTTTTATTCCCCTCTCCTTTTATATTCATTTTAATACTTATTATGAAATGATCAAATTTAATAACAGCTTCTACTTCTATCACATGTAACCGCACCTGGACATAACAAAGGCTACTTTTGGAAGCCGAAGAGGAATTAAGTTGCTAGATATAAATCAAATATGTGTTGCCTACTGATCGTTTTGGTCGGACTTGGAACAACTTTTTGTTCTAACCGTTAAAATGAAGCTGACTGCGGCAGGTAAAATAAAGCCAGAAACTGGAAACTCATCAAAGGCCGAAGATCGTGTCACTGTTCTCGTAGATCTCCTGTCTGAGGCTCTTGACACTTGACAGACCAGCTTCAATTGGGAGGAAATAATGTTCTTCGGAGAAAGTGTCTCTTAGAATTTAAGTGATAGCCACGGGGGTGACATCTAACCCTGTGGACCATTGTAGAGTTAGAATGACTTTAGCCATGGTGATGAGAAAAATATTAAAATAAAAAAGCGTTTAAGAAGATTTTGAGTTGTTACTATAGTTTCTCACAGGTTATTGGGAGGACAGTTTTTTAAATAACTCATAATTATGAAATTTTTCAAAAAAAGTGAGTCGAAATTCTTCATAACTGGAAACCAATGCCTCTGTACTTTTCCGAGTTATTTTTAAATACCAATTCAATATAAGCAAATTAGTCATACTTCTGGGTGGGAAATGATGAATCTAGATTTACATTCAAACTAAAGAAATATGCTTGGTATCTAGGGGATGTAATAATTATGTCTAAATAACGCCGGCCTGATATTTGATATTCTACACGCGTCTGATGACGTATATCAGATGTCAAAGGCCAAAGATGTTTTAACCTTACGAAATGAAGAGCTTTAAGGGTATTACCTGATTTTGTCTAGATCTACCCTACAATATGAAATTTCCTGAAGGTAGAATGAAAATTCTAAGATCCAAAATCCACATTCGATCCACAGTCATACAGCCGATACGTTTATCCTTGCTGGGAGAAAGGGTCGAGGGAGGGTGGTTTAAAGAGAGGGGGAGGGAGGAAGCCGAATGGATGGTTCATGTACACAAATTGGGATTTCTTTTCAAATGTAGCCCCCAAACCTTAATACTTTCCAATGACCAAAGCCAAGATTCTCAATCTTTGTTTTTTTTAATCCTATCTTTTTTTTTTTTATAACACTTCTGTGCTGTCGTACATAGCGTTTCTTTATTAACCAAACACTCTGATTCGGAAAAAGAATAGTCCTCACGTGATTGGAAGATTAAAAAAAAAAAAAACCAGATCAAACAAACCAGCGTTGTAGCAATGCGCTAGCACGCGATCCATCTCGTGTTTGGGACCTTTGACTCATCAGTCGGCAGATCTGAAACTACTGCTGTAGCAATGCGCTAGCACGCGATGCATCTCGTGTGTTTCAGACCTTTGACTCATCAGTCGGCAGATCTGAAACTACTGCTGTAGCAATGCGCTAGCACGCGAGGCATCTCGTGTTTGAGACCTTTGACTCATCAGTCGGCAGATCTGAAACTACTGCTGTAGCAATGCGCTAGCACGCGAGGCATCTCGTGTGTTTCAGACCTTTGACTCATCAGTCGGCAGAACTGAAACTACTGCTGTAGCAATGCGCTAGCACGCGATCCATCTCGTGTTTGAGACCTTTGACTCATCAGTCGGCAGATCTGAAACTACTGCTGTAGCAATGCGCTAGCACGCGATCCATCTCGTGTGTTTCAGACCTTTGACTCATCAGTCGGCAGATCTGAAACTACTGTTGTAGCAATGCGCTAGCACGCGATCCATCTCGTGTGTTTCAGACCTTTGACTCATCAGTCGGCAGATCTGAAACTACTGCTGTAGCAATGCGCTAGCACGCGAGGCATCTCGTGTGTTTCAGACCTTTGACTCATCAGTCGGCAGATCTGAAACTACTGCTGTAGCAATGCGCTAGCACGCGAGGCATCTCGTGTGTTTCAGACCTTTGACTCATCAGTCGGCAGATCTGAAACTACTGCTGTAGCAATGCGCTAGCACGCGAGGCATCTCGTGTGTTTCAGACCTTTGACTCATCAGTCGGCAGATCTGAAACTACTGTTGTAGCAATGCGCTAGCACGCGATGCATCTCGTGTGTTTCAGACCTTTGAATCATCAGTCGGCAGAACTGAAACGACTGCCTGCCGCTCGTGGACCGGTGCTCATGTACCACGGAGCGCAGTAATTTAAAAAAAAACAAATCCAACGATTGACGCTATCTTATGAAAATTAAATAGATTGTAACTTACCAGTTTCATAAACACATTTATGGTTGCCATAGGGTTGTTACATTCATTAGAATAATTTCCCTTGTTTTATGTTGCGTAGGCTACATACAGAAACAGCAATCAATGGAAAAAAGCAATAAAAAATGCTCCTTCCTAAATCTTAGTTAAAATCTTTTTAAAATCATGGGCTGAAAAAACTGAGTTAAATGTTTTCACGCATTTCCAACGATAGATATACCAGCTGTGCAAATGCTTATTCCGGGGATCAAAGGTAAAAAAAATTTAAGTCGAGGAAAAAAAAAATACTAAAAAGACTGCAAAATTGTCAAAAAGTGCATTTTATAACAAGCTTCAAAAATCTTGTAACGTACTCTAGTTCTTAGACAGAGATCTTGAAAAGAAGGGTCTCATACATTGCACAAATCTCGTTAAATCACAATCCTATTCAGAATTGCAATAATATTTGTTACTGGTATTTGTTGTATAGTAATTTAAAAAAAAAAGAATGATCATACTTGGAAATACTCGGGGTACCATAAAATGATGTATTTTTTATCTTAACCTCACAATTTACTGATGACATACCTCTGCGAAATCAGTGGGAAATTCTTATTCGTAGACTTGTTATACCCTGACCACTGTTTTACTCAAGCGAGTAGCAACTGACCCTGCCGTGTTAATAATTAATATATTTTGATTCAAAAGGCTTTGAAGAAGTCAGTAAATTGAACAATGCATGTGTAGCGTATAACCTTTTAGCTGCTACATAATCGTTTTTGAAAATCAAACTTTACTCATATTTTCACCAGGCACAATGGCTCTGGAACTTACTGAGGGTATGACGGCAGTTGGTATGCCATCATATTTCTACGTAAGTAAATAAAAGTAGATGTATTCACCTAAATATTACAACATTCATTTCAGAATTTGAAAACAACAAAGTATAGCCCACCTATTTTATCGCTTGTTTAATTGTTATCCTTTTAAAATATGAAGTCCTAGAAGTTAAGATACATTTTTAATGATAAAGAATTTTTCCTCTTTCAACATGATCAACGTGTTCTTTGTCGTTGAGTTTATACAATAAAACATCGCAGTCGCTGTAACTCTATTAAAACATGACACACTCAAAGTAAATGACTATTTTCAAGATTTTAAGTTTCATTTTGCCTTTTGCAGAACAATAACTATTGGACTCAACAATTTCAACAACAGCTGCAGCAGCATTTAATGCAACTAGCACAGCATGGCCAGGTGACTATGCCACAGCACCAACTGCAACAATATGCTAACTTAGGATTTCATTCAGCGCAAACTGTGCCACAGCCACAATCAAGCTTAGGGCTTCGATTTAAGTCTACACCGAATCCACAACAACAACAACAACAACAACAACACAGCATCACGCAGTCAAATGCCCTGCTTCCTCAGAATATGTGGATCACCAACAACAGCATCAAAACCATCACACGCCCATGGTTCTGACAATGTCACAAAACCAGCAGTCACTGACAGAGGTCACTCCGCAGCAACAAGTTTCAGGATATCCGACAACTTTTCCATTAGTCGGACAACAACAACAACAACAACAACAACAACAACAACAACAACAACAACAACAACAACAACTTCAGCAGCAAGTGTTTCCGCAAGAGATGGCCTCATCTCAAAACTTTGCCCCATCTACATTAAAGGTTTCCCCGCCGATGGTGCAGAGACCTGACAGTCAGTTTACCCTCACTCAGCCCAGCTTTACAGGATCCCCTGGCGATAATCCAGTGAACATTATGTCAGGTTCTGGTGGTCAAAATATTCTTTTGAACTCAATAGCCAGTTCTACTCCTTCAAAAATCCCCAATGATTACCAAGATACGTTCCTTCCGACAAACCACAAACCACAGGTACACCACCAAGAGGACGTTTCTCTACTTGTCAATACCATCATGAAACTGTTAGGATCGATACCTCAAGTGGCCGAGGCCTCTCAAAATGTAGCCAGCGTATCTCGTACAGACGATGCGAGAGGTGCATCAGCAAATGCCACCATTTTGAAAGTTGCTTCTGACATTCGCCTTGCTGTCGCTCGATCTGGATTACAATCAGATAGAGAGAGTCAAGGGACACCGAGAGCAACCGAGACAATACTCATTCCGCCTTACTCACCATCTACGCAGTCTGTGAGAATATCTCAGCAGGAGCTGGAGCAGCTTTCACTCATCATTGTCAGCGTCCTCAAGCTGCAGTATCCGAGCGTAACGTCACTTCCTGCTCCAGCAGACGTAGCCAGAGCAATTTCCATCTCTCCGTCGCTTCTCTCTCCTCTCTTGGCGCTACAAGCTACAGGAAACTCCAGATCTCGATCTGTCAGAAGTGCCTTTGACAGCAACTTGGGTTATCAAGCTGGCCGAGGAGTGTCAACTCTGAGTTTACCCAGCCCCAATAACTCCACGACCTCAGCATCCTCCCTCCTGTCTTTACTTCTCGCGCCATTCGCTTCATCTGTGTCCTCCCCGTCCACGCAGAGAAATAAACCACCGACAGTTACTAAGACGGTAAAACAGGAACCGCAACAACAAAAACTTCAAGAACAGCAACGAAAACAACAACCCATAGTAATGAATTTGTCAGACGTTAATATTGATGTGCAAGGATCATCTCGAAATGTCCAATCAGGTAGGATGTACGTTTTAGTAGTAGTTAGCTAAACCTATATTGACAACCCTCACTCAATTTATTGATCCATCTTTTCGCTTAGTTTCATGTCGGAATGCTCCTCTGGTAGATTTTTGTTATTACTTCATAGTCTTATAATGAAGTTTAAAAAACGTCTCAAAAAAGATTGATAAGATACAGGATAACAGTTATCCCGGCATTGTTTAACGTCTCTTTGATCTCTCTCAGTCAGAGCCTCACGTCGGGAATGAAACTATCCTGTTCTGATCCTCTTGACGAATAAAGCTATTAATAGATCTAGAGGCCGCTCTTCTCCGTACCGATACTTATTGAACCATACACATTAGAGCAACCAGTGTGGCGCGGATGGAAGAGAAACTTAATTTCAACGTGTAACGACTTTTAAAGGAGGCAGCGTTTATGACACACTGTCTGCAAATAGTGTCAATTATTAATTAAGACTTTTGTGTTAACCTTGTATAAACTTGACCCACAGCTGTGGAATTAGAAAAAAAAAGCTCCAAAATAAATAAAAATCACACAGACAACCATATATTTTATTTTCAGTGTATCGACGAACCGAAATGCTGACATTGTCAGCAGAGCACGACTTCTTTTTTTTATATCTTTCTCCGCACTCAAAGCTAGATGTAGATCTCGATTCTAAATCTTATCTCGGAATAGGATATCTTTATAAAAATTGAACAAACCGATGTTGATCTCAACAACTATACATAATGCTGGCATATTTTTTTTTTTTCGTAAAAGACATCGAGGTCTTTTGTTGATATTGATAGAGAAAATAATACAAAAGCGGAAATGTAGAAGGTTATCCCTTTCTTTCACCATGGATATTTTTCCCATCACTTTAGAAGAGTGGACATTGAAGCTTTTTTGTGATTAAGTTTTTAGTTTTCATGCATTTACATACTGTTACATATTTTTAGTTAAAAAAAATCATTGCCCAACTTCAATGACAGTAAAACCACCAGTGTGCTGTTTGGTTTTCGAATAATGATGAAACTGTGGACATTTTTTTATACATGGTGTACGCCCGTTATGGCAAAATTATTTTTACTGATCAAAAGTCTCACAAAATCAATTATTTTTAACCACCATGTTGTTCAAATTTGAAATTTGATGCTTTAGTTTCAATCAATCCTTTTTGACTGTTTTGAATGAAATAATTATGAATATCTATTACTTGTGTGATTAAGAAAACATAATTTTTGGGGAGAAACATGAATAATCTTTAAAATTGGTCCACTTTGCAGTGAAGGCTACACCTGCCTCGTCCAGAAACGGAAGTAAAGACGCATCACCCGCTGAACCTTCTCCTTCAGTGGCGGGAAGTGCTCCCCTGCAGACGCTCCTTGAGCAAGTGCGCCGTCTGCAGCTCAAGGAGCAAGCGCAGCTCGCGGAGAGGAGCAGACAACTCCGCCAGGAGCAAGACCTGCTCCTTGTCCAGCAAGTTGCAAGCTTGAAGAAACAACAGAAGGAGCTGCAAGAGTTCCAGGTTAGTTTCAGGAAGCCTTCAGCTTGTTGCCAATTACTGCAACGTTGATTTCTTGAGCAATTCCTTCTTTTCTCATAACAGAATATTGATCAGTGCGTTTTTTCAGATTTTTTAAAAACAAGTACAAAGCTGTCGACATACTATCATTATTTTGTGTTAATCACGTAAAAGTAAATTGGTTCTTCGTTCCTCTACTTGAAAAAATTAATCATCTTCATCTTTCTCTTGTGCTATCAATTCTACAGTATTTATTGCTTGTCATAACAACATGAAGGTCTAGAGTGATATACTTTTATGTACTTGTGTTGATGAAAGATTCATAAAAGAGCAAATCTTTGGCAGGAGCTTGATCATGGTCAGTCATGACTTGTAAACATCTTTTTTTTAATTTTGCGGCGTCAGATAGCTTTATACATTCAAAGCTGTAAAATTGAAATTTAAAGTCAACCAATCCATGATTAAGTGATAACCAATTTCAAGCATTTATAGAACGAATAAATTAATTCACGGGACTAGTTTACAGAGACTTGTTATGACTGAATCCAGTCAGTCTCCCTAATACCATTCATCCCATACTGTATTATGACAAGTTTTTAACTTCAAATAAAACAAGGTACATAAACGAGTTATTGCATTAGCACAAAAAAAGAGAAATAAAACAAAGAAAGCCCAATCTGTTTGCGCAAATGATGGGGAATTCTTAAAGTCTCCGAAATGAGTCGGCGTCACCTCCGATCAGATTCCTATCACTTTCACGACCTTATCTTACGATTTAGGTAATATAA
The DNA here is from genome assembly GCA_033675545.1 of Elysia crispata. Lineage (NCBI taxonomy): Eukaryota > Metazoa > Mollusca > Gastropoda > Plakobranchidae > Elysia > Elysia crispata. The sequence continues at coordinate 4,169 of JAWDGP010002624.1, read as the reverse complement.
GACTGCATAAGAATTACTCCCTTGTTCCATTAATCAAATCGAGTGCAACGGTTTACTGACTGTAGGTAGACGGACGTCCTCATAATAACATAATATTGAAGTTGGAGTTGGAGCTTCTTACCACGAAATTTCATCAAAGAATGTCCTTGACATAAGATTCAAATTTTGTAGCTCTAGTTTTGTGACATCTCTCTCAATTTTTCCTTTGCCATTCAGTTTTTAACGGGAAGAGCTTGACCTTCAACCCCATTGTGACATCGCTTAATATAGTTGTATTTTGATTCCAGAAAAGAAACAGAGATCGGGAAGCTGGTGAGACAAGAGACCTGGGAGACGATTTTGTTGTCCAATGATTCAATGTTTTTTCATAAAGCGATAGCCCGAAAACGGGGTAAATGTAAGGTCATTCCGTATACCTTTCAAGAAGCTAACCTTAGGTAATATTATACATTCACTTTACAGCATTTTGAAAAAACAAATTCCTTCTCTTTCTTCTCCAATTAGAAACAGTTGGAGGAGCAACAGCAAATCTACAAGAAAAATGTCCTCAGTGGGATGAGCAGTGACTTAATCAGGTCGATCATAAGAGAGGAGGTCAAAGGTTAGCTTTTTCGCTGTTGGTGTCGTTGTTTGCACTGTATGTTTGTTTCTTTTAAGATAAAAACCAATTCCAAAAAATAATTTACTCAATTTACTTTTAAGCACGATTCTATTTTTCAAAAGCCAAACAGAGTCAACAATAATGGCAGCGTAAGGTATACTAATGAAACAGTTTCATCAAGCAGTTAAAACATAAAGCCTTGTTCAGAGATTAAAAAAAACCCTTAAGAAAGTACTATTAAACTCTTTATTTTTTTAATCGCGGTCTTTCAACACGCTATAACTTTGATCGCCCCTCCACCCTTCTCTCTCTCTCTCTCTCTCTCTCTCTCTCTCTCTCTCTCTCTCTCTCTCATATAATTCCACCAGGCCAAACAAGAAACAACACGAAGAGTACCAGGATGAATACGCCATTGTCCTCAGCAACTTCCTCTAGATCTGACGGTACCATTTCGAACCTCGGACTTCCTGGCGACAATCTAGACGAGACAAGACTTGGAACCAATGGTTTGGCAATAGGCAATTCCCGAACAAATTTAGGAAATGGCGACAGGTCTTCAGCAGGTGTTTCCGGCCGTACTATTTTAGATGAACCAGCCGGCCGTCTGGGTTTTCCGGCGCCCGATAGTAACACAAACACAGCCTCTGACCTGCTTGGCCTCGGTGGCATAGGATCTGCACGAGAATCATCAGCTCGACAAAGTGGCGACCGGAACGATTTGGTTGGTCTGCTCAACGTAGCGGGAAAAAGACAGTCGCTGAGAAGATCAAACAAAGGTTTACGAGTGAGAGGTGGAACATCTCCGGGTAGCAGTAGATTCAAATGGAACTCTCCATTGTCGACGTCCTCTTTCTCCTCTTCATCATCCTCATCCTCGACATCTTCCACTCCTTCGTCGCCATCTTCTATGTATTCTTCACTGTCTTCGTCAGCAGCTTCAGCATCTTCATCCTCCCCATTATTATCTGCAGCATCTCGAATCCCATCTACTTCAATAGCATCCTCGGCAAGTGAGACTCAGAGAGCAGGGGGCGTGGCCAGGAGTTGGTCTATTGCGCTGCAACGTGGGACACCGAGTACGTCTAGGAGGCAGATTTTTAATCCAAGGAGCAGAAGCAGCTCTATGCTTGGTTCTCGGTCATTATTAAGAGACGTTGCTTTAGACAAGAATCGCATGATTTACAACACGAGGGAACAACTCTCCTTTCCAAGATCAAATCGCAACAATCCGCTAGGCTTGAGGCTAGATAATCCCACCAGTAATGATACACCACGTCAAGAGGGCCCCACACAAGACCATACAAGCTACAGTACATATCCTTTTACACTTTCACGGCCAAGATACTCAAGCACGGCAGGGAGAGGGACAGCAAGTCGAAATCATCAACAGCATCAGCTGCGGGTGCGCCAGCAAAGGCTTCAACACCATCAGCAGCCACACGCCGAGCAGCGGCGGAATGTGTTAGGTTCTCAACAACATCGTCAAAAACAACGCCTAGGTAATCAGCGTCAGGGTCAGGCTCGGCAACCTCTGCCTCATCAACAGCTCCCTGGAAGACACCAGCTGCAACGCCACAGTCCAAACACACAGACGTCGGAGTTTCACGATGCACTTACAAAACAGGTACTCGACAACATAGAGGTGAGAGCTACGCCAGCCAGGCGGCTGACACCTGGGGGGCCGCTGCGTATCGGGCTCGACATCAATGTCCGCCACGGGGTTTATCCGATAGAATCGCTGAAACAGCCTTGACCTTAACCAACAGATCTAGAACAAGCTGCAGAGAAGAGACATGGAAACCTGACACGACTGATATGATGTGTCTGTTTTAATACCCGCTAAAGAAGCGTTGTTGGCAAAATAATAGAGTATTATTAGGTGCTACAAAATGAATACATGTACACCTGTAAGTTTGATAACTAAAAACCATGAAAATATACGTGTAAGCGAAAAAGCAAATATGAAGATGTTTCTACTGAGAGAGACTATCGACAGAGCATTTTTTTGTCTCATGCTTATAGATTGATCTCAACAGTACAAAACATGTAGGCCTACTTCATTTTAAGAAGTCCGCAATGTGTGAATGCAATTAATGATGAAAAATCATATTCGGGCCACGACCACGTAGAAATGGAAGAATGCTTTTTCCGAAGCATACAGGTCTTCCTCATAAAATTTTTTTTCCCTTCACATGCGTATTTTTCTTCTTCTTTTTCATTTTGACATTGTATTGTTACTTCAATCATCTTTACATCAATCATGATGTAGGTCCTCCTTTAGGCAGTGTTGCTTGAATCAGTTGATATGGAGATAGAGCTGGGCCATGTATGACCTCTGGCTGCCTCGCAGAGAGGGCAGCATTGGAGAAGTCGTATGGTGGTTTATTTCTATCACAGGCTCAGGATGATGATGGTTCTATTTTTATCCTGTAAATGCATTTCGCAGGCGCCAATATTCCAGTTTCGCTCGATGACCAATGGTCTTGGTTTGTTCCCATCTTTCCAAATCGTGCTCGGCGTCTGTTTTTGATCAGATAAGTTGTAGTAGTACTTTCAGTTGGGTCTGTGTATTCTGTAACTTCATTGAGTTTGTATTGGGCGTACCGACTCCTTCCTTGTCCATTTTGTCGACCATTTTTATTCCCAGGAATTTTGCAGTTAGCAAGTATAGCTTTTCATCGAAGCTGTAGCACTTGTATTGTCTCAAGATGGAATATGAGAACTTCCAGTTCCGCTATTGATATTTTGTACTGTTTATCTTAAGCTTTGAAAGCTTTTTCGTTTTGTTTATTTATTAAAAAATAATACATGTAATGCAAATGCAGTTGTATTGTCGTTCATCGTTCATTTTTGTTTTGCTCGAATCTTTAAATTCTTGATTTTATTTTTCTAATGAAGGTGACTGTGCGATGTAGTGCCTCCTTCAACAAAGTTTCTGCAGGTCACATGTTGCTTTTTTTTGCGAGGGGGATGTGGGAGAGGTTGTGCTAAAGAGGGACATGACAATAAGAATATTCTGGTTTCATATAAATCAGCAAATGATGTGCAGCTATCAAACCTATAGCTTCACAGCATTTCTTTTTAAATGAAGTCCATTCTATCCTCTTTCAAAAAAGATCCAGCTTGTCACACCTACTCAATTGTATATCATGCTAAGATCAACAAACATGTAGAGTTGCACGTAGCAGCGAACTAATAAGGGTGGTACAGTTGGTAGCAAAAAATGTTGACGCCGCTGATGGTAAAAACAGAAAACCCTTGATGTAAGCAAGAAGCTGATACAATTAAGGCAAAGTTTCTATCAGGAGAGATGGGCAAGGAAGGTTTGGAAATCGATTGTCATAAAACTGGGATCGAACCCAGGAGAATCGTGACTGTGTTCCGCTTTCAGTTTCTGCTACAACGCTGCATGTTATAGTTACCACATAAGTTACATTATATTTTGATTCATGATTTACAATGTTTTTTGTGTTTTTTTTTTAACCTGAGCTAACATACTTTCTTGATTCATGTAAGTGACAAAGGAAAGTGGAGTAGCAGCGTCATGCATTCTCTCTAGTATAATCAT